>JAQQZS010000023.1:7587518-7601163 GCA_030068045.1 Platyallabes tihoni
CTGGGATAGGCTCCAGGTCCCCCACGACCCTGAACACAGGATTAAGCGGTATAGAAAATGAATGAATGAATGAATAACTTGGGCTCATAGTTAGAGATTAGAGCAGATCAGATTCAGAGACTTAAGTAAGCAAAAATAAATAAATTATAAGTAAGCAAAAATAAATAAATAAAATAATCATAGGCATAGTTAATGATTGACAAACCAAAGGCTTAAGAGATAATTACACTGTACAAGATATGAGAATCTGTATGAGAAGTAGGACATGGAACTAAAATGTGAATGGCAGCCAAAACCGAAGGATGCTCAATGGCCCAGGCTCATCAGATTGCTCTTTGTTGCCATAGCGACTACAGTGGAGGTTGAGAAACTCGAAGAGAGGAGGAAACCCATAACTGCAGAAATTACAAATAAATCAAACTGTGCATAGAGCTGATCATCAATACATTTACAAGTTATAATTTTTGTAATGAGCTTGCATGGTTAAGAGCCATCAGAGACAATGAAGTGGTACTGTATATAAATCAATAGATACAGAACCCGCCTATTGGTTCCTCTGATTTGATGCTTAGAGGTTGGAGCATCGCATAAGTGCTAGACTGCAGCTGGATATGAAGACTGCATGGGATCTTGGTGTGGGGGTTGTGATACAGCTTAACACGGGGGCTGAGATGGATCCTGCCATAGGCTCTGGGGTGTGAGCTCAAGCTTTGGACAGGAGAGGACGTCTCTTAGGGGACATTGTAGAGACAGGGTGCTCTCAGGCCTTTGGCGGGGAGGACAGGGTGTCATCAAAGCTAGGGGCATTGCAGTTCATTACCTGAAGGACTTAGCACAGGTGGAGCAGGGCATGGTTCGGGCAGAGCAGATCACGTCTCAGACGCAGCAGGGCATGGCTTTAGTATAGAAAGTTATGGCTCAAAGGCAGCAGGTCATGGGTCAGGCGTAGAATGACATGGCACTGATGGAGCATGGCATCATATGAGTGGGGCATGATATCAGAGTCTTTATTAACTATTGTCTGATCCCCCGTTTGAGAAGTTGCCATAATGACCTCCACAGTATGCTGAACAGGGCCGGGAGACGCCCTGTCAGCTTTACCCCGGACACTCTGGTGCTCTGTCACTTCTGCCGACTCACCAGCCATCAAAGCGAGTGTGGTCCCCCATGTCAGCTGGGACAACTAAAAGTAGATCCACTTTTTTTGGAATCAGATAGTTAATGGCAATGTAGCAGCAATTCCTGTTGGTGGTTATTTGAGGCCATCATACGGGAACAGAATGTCTGTGTAGCCTGCTTACTGGCAAAAGTGGATATAGTCTAATGCCAGCATACCAAGACCGGGGGGTTTACTGTCCATCGGGGTTGCCCTTTACATGCAGATGGTAGAGGCTGAGCTTTCTGTCAGGGACAATGAGGCATATTATATTTGTGAATTATTAATGTATAGGTGTAATAAAATTAATATAAACAGAAAACTATGACTAGGAATGTGACTGTTAACAATAGGAACAACAAAAAAAAACAGAACGTAAACCGGAGACCAAGCGTCTTGCAATCACGTTACATATGCATGTAAAATTTGCATGTAATAATAATATTTATTATTGATCATAAGGTATGAAATTAAATACAGTGGTTAATTGTTTTTTTCTTTTGTTGTTTTACTTGAAATGTTCTTAATACTAGGTTAAATCAGTAAGATTTTTATGAAATATAGGTGTGACAAGGCAAAAATGGTAGAGAAAAGCATTTTCTGTTAGTATTCATACTTCTCGAGCATTTTTTCATCCGCGACCATCTGCTTGGTTTCCTCGTTTCCTTTCTCCCTCTGTGTTTTTCTTGCCCTGATTCTTTTTTCTTCTATGCCTGTTTCACTCTGTGCATGATTATTAAGCTGTCTGCAGTGTCTAGCTTTCTGCTGCTAGCAGGCTCAATTTAGTTCGGAAAAAGCAAGTGATCACATGTAGAAGTTTTTGTGACTGAAAAAGAGGGTGCAGCTAGAAATAATTGACGGCTATAGTTAATTGTTTGTCCTTAATGCCTTAACTTATGACTAAGCTAGTCATGTTTCATAGTTAACAAGATGCATGCAGCAGCATAAGATGTACTGTAGCTTGCACAGAATATCATGGATTTTTCTTTTCTTTTCTTTTTTTTTTACTCCATGAATACTGAACAGAGATCCTCCCTGGAGAAAGCTGGATGATTAGCATTAATTAGAGTGCAGAAGCACAGCAAAGCCCAAGCCCCGTTAATTACTGGAGGAAGATAGGGAGGAGTTGCATTACTCCAGCATGTGATTTCACTCACATTAACTGTTTGCAAGATGCACATACATAACAAGGTTTACCAGATTATCTCTGGTGTATGACATAGTATACTTGCACACAGGCAGAGTAAAGATGCACATTGACCATTTGTATACTTCTTTATATAGTTTGTTTGTAGATTACTTAATTATACTGTATAAACCGATCAATTTATTGAAACTCATCAACTACTGTATATTATGCATGCCTGCGCTCCTTCATAAACCTACACACCATATTTGACTAATTTGGTCCCCCTTCTTCTTGCCCTTTGCTCGAAGTGCCCTTTGCCCTAATCATGTCACCTCGCTCCCTCATCTTCCACAATTCTGTCTCGGAGCAGTAAGTGGAGCAGGACACCCCTTTAAAAAGCACCCAAGCCATGCCTCTTGAGAAATAGCAGCTGTTGGCAAAAATCAACTAAGAGCCATAGGGCCAGGCGCTCAAACTGGGGCGCCCACAGAGGCTAAGACTTTCGAATCCTGGCTTTATTTAAAGTTTATCACATGGGGAAAAGCTTGACGGGCTTTAGAGAGAAATTCTGTAGAGGTCTCCATGGACCAGCGACTTGAGAGTTTAGTCCGCTTTTGTTCTATATGCAAACATCACCAGATGGATGCTGGAAGCAGGCACAGATGAATGGAAAAGAGATTCTGAATGGATATTCAGTACAAAAGAGTAGACTTATCCTTCAGATAAACTTTAGTGTGTGATGAGTGTGCATTCAGATGCTTCACAGGATTTGTTGCTATACGTAGTCATGGTAACTCATTTCTGGTCTTTTCGCCAGGGGAAAACAAATGAGGTATCATGATGCCAGACTCAATCAGTCACACACGTATTAGAAGGTAATTAAATGCAAGTACTACAGTATGTCATGCAGAAATATTTGTCTCGACCAAGCAAAAGAGAAAAGGATGGGTCAATGCATCATAATACATGGATTAGATATAGCTGTTTTTGTATTCATTCATTCATCTTCTATACCGCTTTTATCCTTGATCAGGGTCGCGGGGGGCCTGGAGCCTATCCCAGGAGACTTTCGGGCACAAGGCAGGGTACACCCTGGACAGGGTGCCAATCCATTGCAGGGCTGTTTTTGTATTGTTTTATTTAATTAGTGCATGTGTGTGCAGGGGAAAAACTGTGAGGATCTTCAGGATACCCCTGAACGTGAATAAGAGTTTAGGTAGGTGTGCAAATATTGGATATGTGTAGGAGCTGTGTACATTCGAAATATATGGGCAGGATATGTGAGCCTATAGGTACAGTACAATGTGAAAATGATAGGAACTGCTGATTTATATTCAAGGATTCTAGTTATTATCAGCAATAAGGAAACCTAGAAATCCTTCAGGATGATTCTACATGGGTCCAGCTCTTTCCTTATGAAATGTGTTTTTCATCCATACCCATAACTAGCTATGAGGACACATATGAGGTCTGATCTCTATGTTATAGTTTATTAATCTTTTAACATAGCATCTCCAGTTAGAAATTTTTTATAAAAACTGTATTGTCCCAATTGTGCTGGCGAACTGTAGTCTACACAGTGTTCCAAGACTGCCCAATTAGCATCCAAATTCCCAACTGACTTCAAAGCACCTGAGGAGGCCATTTTTGTCTAAAGACTTAATCTCCCTTATATTTGGCTCTCATGGGATGCAGGTTTTAACTTCTTGGTGAGAGGTATGCAAGGCCCATATTATGTATTAACATCTGACATGGCAATAGATGTGATATAGAAGTATAGTTTCTGAGGGTAATAAATCATGACCTCTTTTAAATATATATGACTTGCAACATTTTAGAAAGCCAATTAATCTTATCTGCATGTCTTTGGACTGTGGGAGGAAACCCACCAAAAATAGGGCATGCAAACTCCACACAAACGGACCCGAAGGTGGGACGCGAACCCTCGACGTGCAAGGAAACAGTGGTAGCCACTATGCCACCCTGCCACCTTAATGTTAATCATTACTTCTAAATAACATACTATGAGTATAATATTGTTCATTATAATTTTATAGTATTTTCTAAAAAAATATTTAATAATTTTATAATTGTATTAATTTAATCGTATTTTAATACGACCAGAAATAAACATTAATCCTGTACCTTTATTGTTTTTTAATTTTTTAATTTTATGATTATGGCTTTGCTTCCATTCTAATCAAATCAAGCAAAAAATTTTTTTTCTAAAATGTAAACATAAAGCGTACTGGATTTGTGTCTAAATTACCTTGTGTCGTGTAGGGATCTTTGAAAATGCATCTCCTGTGGTGTTACCATTTGGGACAGTTGTATTCTCTAGCATCCTGTTCTCACGCATGTTGTGACGACACCTGACTGTTTGGATCCCTTGATACCGGTTTGTAAGAGGTCTATTGTGAATAGTAGGGAAACATATATAACCATATATAAAGTATATCATGTTAAGGACATGATGTTTGTATAGGTTTGGCATTTGGCCAGGACTTATGATGAAAAGTGCTGAAATAAAGAGTTATCGTTAGGATTAAGCATAGACCTAGAAATCCATATCCCAAATATAGTAATAGAACCCTGTAAGATGACGCAGATGCCACAATATCAGCGTGGGTGGAGGAGGTGAGGATGGCAGAAAGGTCCCTGCTGATGCACAGTGGGTGTGGAGGTGTTGCACATGGACAAAGCAACTGGTCCACACAGGTCTATGCCAGACCTCTAGGGCTTTGGGCATGAAAGCCAGGATCATGTGATAGTAGTGTCTTACGGTACATTGCCTTGGGCCTGCCACAGGTCTCATTTAAGATCTTATAGAAGTACCTTTTTCTAATGAGATTTAAAATAATTTATATTTATATGGTTCTAGTCCATCAACTGTGGTTACAGTAGGTCACATAGATAACCTAGTTTAATTATATCAAATAATAACAGGTATATCTCCTACACTACATTCTCTACATCTCAGTTTTGGATGATTTGCATCTATGATGTACAGTATATTTCATAGTTTTTTCTCTTTTGATTCAGCAAGTGTTAAGCTGTACCCACTAACTTTATATGATATCTATGTGTCATTATGATATACAGTACATGTTAATTTTGTTTATAAACCACTAGAAACTCATTAAATTATGTCATATATTTAAACCATCACATTACCCTACAGTATATTCAAAATTAAAATATTTTTTTTCTAGATAACCTGCAAGAACATTTAAATATTGCTTTTTATGCCTGAATATAAGGATATTCCAGATACACTTCTCAAAATGTTGTTTATTGTTGTTTCTTGTTGGATTTACATTTACTTTTCTCTCTTTATCGGGAGCATCTTCACAGTGGAATAAACATTCAGAGTATTTTAAAAGTCTAGATGTTTAAAAGTAAGAAATTTCATGCAGTATTAATTAGATGACAAAAATTGGCAAAATATATTTAAGTTTTTAAAAAGCTGCAATACATAATAATAATAATAATAATAATAATATCAGCAATTAACTGGCAAATACCCTTTGTTTTAACAAATAAAGAATAAATAAATAAATAAATAAACCAATAAACAAACAAAACAAAACAAACATAAATAAATAAATACATTAAAATTACTTGTATTTGTTAATGCTTTAGCAATGCAAGGTAGGGTACTTTTAATTGTATGTGCATAAATATATAAAAATAGGGCAATATATACATTTACTTACTATATCTATTTTCTTCAATTAGTTGTTTACTATGTTTACTAAAAATCCTTTACTTTTCTTGTGTCTTCATTGTCCATCACTTCATCTAAATTCTTTGAATATGAGTTGTCTAGTATTGTATAGAAGGTGTGCTAATATTGGTGTTGTGTAGGTGCTGTGTACGTTCCAAATATACAAGCGAAATAAGTCCATCGTTACAGCATGATGCAGAAGAGGTGAGAAAGACCTTGAACCCTGAACATAAACAGCAGTACCTCAAATGTGAAGCAGACATTAATGAGGTCACACTGTTGCACCAATCAAACATTGACAATTACAGTGCGTGTAGAGGAAAACAATGACTCAGTGGAGACGAGGCGTACTGAAACATTGTAGAGAAGTTTTTTCTCTCAGGACTGTCAAAAATACTGGTTATCTAAGACACTACCGAGTTTGTGCCCTGAAAACTTTGGGCATTTCATAATACATGAATGTTGTTGGTGTGTCAATACTATTGATCAATTCTGGCATTTGTCTAAGTCATGTAACTAATATAATGTGCATAATGTTTATACTAGTTTAAAAATAAGGTAAAGGTAAAATGTGACATACTGGTCTAATTTTACATTTGGCATTCTTTATTTTGGTACAGAGGGTTGTGTTGCCACCTCACATGCTTGATACTGAGCTCAGTTGCTGTCTGTGTGTGACATTTTGCATATTCTTTCAATGTCTTCAAGGGATTCCATTGGGTTCTCAAGTATCTTCTTACAGTACATGATGGTTGATTGGCTAGTGCATGATGCTCTGTGATAGACTGTCATTCCACTAAGATTGTAGTCCTACCTCTCCCCCTAGATTCATAGGTTTTCCTGTTGGATCCACTGTGACCTGACTAGAATAAAGCACTTGCTGAATGTGAAACTTTGTAAAAAAAAAAATAAATTAATATGTATATATATATATATATATATATATGCATTAATTAATTATCTATCAGGATCTAATTATTTATTAATTCCTTTATTTAAACTTTATGAAAAAGATATCCCTCAAGGCTTTTTACAGTAAATGGTAAATTGCTCTTTTCTAAGTGGTTTTATCTTCCAAAATGCCTTCAGGGTGTAAGAAATGTATTTAAAAAAAAAAACTTAATCATTTATTAGAGACTATTATTTAGAAATCAGACAAACCCTTTTTATCGAGGGCAGTGTTCAGACCACAAGCTTGTAAATGTCCAGCAATTAGTCAGTTCATAAGCAGCTACTAATTTGGTGATAATTGAGTGGTGGAAAAATCACAGTGCTGAGCGTATAGCTGGGAAGTGTGGACAACTCATGCTGTGACTAGAACCACATGATTTTCACATCTCTCCCACCAGTAGACATAAAGATCCTTCATGGGTGACAGGATATCCTGTTTGCCCATAAGGGTGGTTTGTCATACTGTCCACATACAAATGGAGGGCATCAAGTTGAGCTTCATGGAGCTTTATTAATGAACAGAATAAAGCAATGGTATTAGAGAGAGAGGACGGGTGTGGACAAGCTGAATGTTAAAAAGCACATAACAGTAACAAACTCAACAAGTATAAATACTGTATACAGAGTAATAAATCTTGCATGTTTCTCCTGAGCATCAAAGTAATCAAAGTAAAGCAAATTTTAATGGATATAATATGTTTATGGGTTGCATTTAGACTGCCTGTGGTAACATATTCAGACCACAGTAACCACAGGTATCGACATGGCGGTTGTTTTTCCTCTGTATCGCTCAGTACTGTACAGTATGTACAGCATTTATCACAGCTATAATCCTACTACACTTGAGAAGGGATGTCTATTTGAACAAGAGGAAAATACTAATGATGGTTAATGCACACTCCTTTTGGTAACCATGACAGCCCTTAAAGAGTATTCCAAGGATAGAGTGGAATGTATATAAGAACAATTGCAAATGAATACTATTCGGATTTGTGGATTCAGTGCAAGGCATTCGAATAATCATAATCAAAGTACTATTTAAAGCATCCAGTTGTAACAACCGCTTTAATAATGGTTGCCTGTTAAATGTGGTTGAATAATTTAGATGCAGGCACACACTTTGAGAATATAGGAAAAATTTTAGATAGGCCCTATTTCAGCTAAACTCATCACACACATAATTATAAGGCATATACGTATAAGAAAGTACAAAGAGAAAAAGAATTAATCAACTGTGGAACAGGAAACTGCCTGCCTTCGGTACAGTTATATGATAAAACTAATTGTCTCTTATTTAGAGCAAATAGAAGCCATAAAGAAAGTTTTCTATTGTCCTGGAAAAAAAATTATTTGATTGTATAGATTAGATGCTGTGAACATAGAAATCCTGATATTTCTATATATAATTTACAGTATATTCATAAAAATATTTTTAGCAATATGGTCAATTTACCAAGTTCCACATCAGGTTGAACACACTTTAACCAATGATATAGATATCCTGTCAAGCTTATGTCCAACTATGTACCCACACTGAAGTGATAAAATATGTCAATTATAGCACGAAAATTCAGTCTCCAACAAGTCAGTCACACACATTTTGCTTCATTCAATATCTATCATCTTCAGCAGTGAACAATATTATTACCACTGCAGTTATGACAAATGTAAAATAGTGGATTGGATTGGAATCATGGGGATCACCCGATATCACTCTCCCTGGGTGGCGATTCAATTTGTTTTGCGATTCTGTATCATAATTTTATAAATATTCTCATTCAATATTAAATCTTTTAAATTTTGCTAATTTTGCTTTGAACAAACATAGCAAATAATTCGCTCCTACCACACAGGTTGCTGTGCATCCTGCCATTTTGTAAATAGTTTATAGGATTATAGAGGAACTGCAACATACTGTATTACCAACTCGATGTGATGGTAATATGATGTGGTGATACACAAAAATATGTATCTCAATCTATTTTTTCTCTCATCACTGGTAAATGGAGTAATGGAGTGAACTGAACTTTCACATATTAACAAATATAATACATGCATACTTGGAATGCATGTCTACAGCAACATTATTAAATGTTTTTTGGGGGAAAATGCACAAAGAAGGTCACAAATTGGATTTTTTAATTAA
The DNA here is from genome assembly GCA_030068045.1 of Platyallabes tihoni. Classification (NCBI taxonomy): domain Eukaryota; kingdom Metazoa; phylum Chordata; class Actinopteri; order Siluriformes; family Clariidae; genus Platyallabes; species Platyallabes tihoni. The sequence continues at coordinate 7,596,628 of JAQQZS010000023.1, forward strand.
ACAAACAAAAAAGGAAATCTGTTAACTTTTTAAAATTATGATACATTGCTACTTTCAATACAAAAATGCAAAAACATTTAAATGTCTACTTGATATATAGTAACATTTATGATGTATATCTACAGAGAGCAGTACCATTAACATTGTACATCATAACAATTCCATTTCCTTGTTTCATCAGAAAGCAAGTGAAACCACAGAGTACACACACTGTGTGTATGACATGATGCTATTCTGCAGTAAGCAGCCTTTAAATCTCATTTAGGTACCAATGGCTGCACACTCAATATCCCTATCAATCTAACACCATCACACGTTCTCACCCTTCTCCAATGACAATCATGACCTGTGACATTTACAAAAGGCCACTGATGGTCTCCAGTGGCTGAATCTCTGACCCCTTAGCCCAGGGACATTGACTTATGTTTGGTGGATCCCCAGTGAGTCAGACTGGTGGAGTAATAAGACTGAAGGTCATGCCTAAAGGTCAGGCATCAAATGCCCACCTCGTCAGGGCGTGGTCAGTAGTGCTTTGATGCCATCAGGCTTCTTCCAGTCACTCTAAAACACAGAAAAGCAGACAGAATCTGGAATGTGGGTGCAAGGCAGCACTGGGTTACATAAGAGAATGTGACAGGCTTTTATCTCCAGGAAGCAAGGTAGAACAAGGGAAAGAGGTAGAGACAGAGAGAGAGAGAGAGAGGTGATGCAAAGGGGAGGGGGAGGCTACCATGCTATTTTTGAGACACTTGATTCAAGGCTCTTCCCTTTCTCTCTCTCTCTCTCTCTCTCTCTCTCTCTCTCTCTCTCTTTCTCTCCCCCTCTCTTGCTCGGCAATATTACATAGAAGGAACAGAAGCCAGTTAACTGTGCACTAGTGACTACTCAGCTGTTTTGCTTTGTTGGGACCATTTTAAAAAGAACTCATTGTGTTTTATTGCAATTTTTCACACACCCTTCGGTATGCCCCATGCAATTATAGTTTTAGTATTAATGCACAGGAAGCTGTTGCATCCATCACATTTATTATAGCAATACAGTACATTTTGCTGTGTAGATGCAGGTATGTGTGTCAGTATCATTGATCATGATACTAAGATATTAATGCCTGATTTACTAATGCTTTAATGCAGTTGAAAACCTGCGTGAAGTCGGTATCTTAAGTGGTTGAAATTAGAGAAGGTACACAGCTAATCATGTAAATGTCCTCTTGTAGGGAAAAAAACAATATGTAAATGCATTAGGTCTTGTTTATAACTCTATTAATCAGAATCAATGTGAAACACAGAACTTAAAATCTTGGAAATCAGTAACGCCATTCTTTTAAGTCAGTGGGTAATTTTTTGAAAGCCTTGGTTAATGAACCAAGTGGTTATACCAATAAATATGATATTGATTATATGCATTGGGGCATTAAACATTTTAAAAATCTTGATGCGATGCACGATATCACTTACTCTTACTCACTATACTCATTGTCTAAAGCCTGTCCCAGAAGATTTAAGGCACAAGGCAGGGTGGCCATCCATTTCAGGGCACACATACACATCAATGAGCCTCATCTGAATGTGCAGGAAATGGAAGTACCTGAAAGAAACCCCACCAAGCACAGGGAGAACATGCAAACTCCATGCATACAGACCCAAGACGGGTATTGAACCCGGACCCTGGAGGTGCAATGCGACCTCCATTAACCGTTATGCCACTGTGCCGCCCATGTAGGATGTCCCGCTATGAAAATGATCATTTTATAGACTACTGCACTATACCTCAAGTCTAATGGAGCAACTCTGAAAATTATTTTATTTTACATACCACAGATTAATGATTTTACAGTACTGCAGTTAATTACACTTTTCATATTTTATCATATGTCACGTCATTTTATTATCCAGTTGGGATTTGAAAGAATTTTTTGATGGAGAGTTGGGGACTTAGACTTATAACTTTTCATATACATATTTAGATAGATTGCAACATAGGACACTGAAACAGCATTGAATAATAAAGAAAATAATAAAAAAATAATGAAAACGTTCGAGTGGTCGCCCAGGGGATATACTAACATGTAACAAGGAAAGATCTGAGTCCTCATCGTCTACACCACCTTATCCTGTGTACAGCATTGCAAGGGGCCTGGAGCCAATTGCAGGTGATTCAGAGCACGAAGCAGGGTACACCCCGGACAGGGTGCCAATCCACTGCAGGGCACACACACATTCTGTACCCGGAGGAAACTCAGGGGGGAGAGATCAAACCTGGTCAGGAATCGAACCCGGACTCTGGATCTGCCTAGATCTGTGTCCTGAATGATGAAATTAATTCAGATGCACAGAATTGAGGATCGCAGATGCTAAAAGATAAGAGGAGTGTCTACAATCCCTTGATGATTTATGTAGTGTGATGGCACAAAAACACCTTCAAAATAAACATCACTGTTTAAGGTACAAAAATGTATCAGGTATTTTTGATAAAAGTGTGTCCTCCATCTATAGCTTGCAAATTACAATCAATAAAATACAGGAGGGTAGTTGAACAAATGTATTTTTAAGCTACATGGAACTTTGTATATTTTTTCAGTGCTATTAATGGTGCATTACCATATACCCTACACTTTTAAAACAAATGAATCACTAACCACTGACTCTGGGGCACGCACTTTAAAAGCTATTTGATTTTTTTTTCTTTTAGATCTATACAGAAGCCAAATAATTGCTAGCTTATTGAGAGCATGTTTTCTCCCCCACCTTTACACAGTTAAAGCTGCACAAACATTAATCTTGGGATTGCATTTAGGAAAATACAGAATTTCCAACTGTCATGAATGCAGCATTATTCTGTCAGTCTATTATAGACAGTGATATATGAGACCTAGATGATTCATAAAGCTTTTTTCCCCAGTATCCTGCTTTTGTAAAATAAAAGTAGTAGTACAGTATGTAAAATTTTCATTAATAATTAAGAACTAGTAATATTACGGAAGCAAATTTATTCTTGCGCTTCTTAGTCTGTGTGCAAAGCCTAAATTATTCATTTAAATTCAGATCTGTTGGGTAGGATTTGGTGCAACTGTGGTACAAAAAGTTCGTTTATGCAATGCTTGCAATAGTTTTACTTATATTCACTTATTAGTACTGAAAATGACTTACTTGAGCTTAAAGAAATTACAGAAAATGACAACAACATTGCTATCATATGATATTTATCAGCAAAATTAAATGTATGTGTAAATACCAGACCAGACAAAGATTTCGAAACACAAGGAAAACAAGGCTCCTTTTTTCTAGTGTCTGAACTCTATTGTAATTTTGAGAGCTTTCAGGTCTTTTGGTGTGCTTTTTGAAATGTAGTTGGGGTGGAGCAAACCTGGCAACCTGTTTGTGCAAATCAGTAGAAGAGATTAATTGTGAAGACACACAGAAAATACAGTATACTATATATATATACGTATATATATACATGTATGTGTATATATATATATATATATATATATATATATATATATATATTTATTATATTTAAAAAATATAGTAATATCTGAGCTTTATGGAGCTCCATGCAAGTTACATGTTCATAAAATAGGATTCATGCCATCTGTTTCCCTTTAGTCCATATTAGACTGTAGGCATATCTTAAATGCCTGATTAGTACTGTTGGAACCTGTATAGTGTAGTCAGGAAGGTGTGATGGGTGATCTGTGGTCTTGCTGCACTGAGTTTAGCCTGAGAGGTTGAATCAGTATGTAGTGGTTTGTCTTACTGTAAGTTTCCATGCGTGGGACTTAGTGTAGGAGGCTTGAACAAGGCCTATGCTCTCTTCACCTGTAAAGCAAAAAATGACACACTAGGAAAAAAGAAAAAAAAATTAGGTATGTGTATATACATACTGTACAATGCTGTGTATATACTATTTTCAACATACCTTAAAAGTCAACAAATAAATAACATAACAGAATAATATTTGCATGCTTTACATGACAGACCAGTTTTCAGATGGAAACTAAAAAACCCAATGTGGGTTTTGCAGGAAAATAGAAAAGAGCATTTACGACAAAGTTACCAGAAGAACTCATATGCTCCAGCATGCACAGTAAAACCTAACAGCAGTTTTACTTACCAAACGACTAAGGAACATGCAGAAAATGCCATAAGAAAGGATACTTTTGAAAACATCTATAATTTCTATAAAGGTCACTATAGAGAGATAAACTAAACATAGTCAATATTTGGTGTAAAAATTCTTTGATGAAAATAATCAAGTGTTCGATAAAGATTTGTGTAGTTTTATAAGTAAAACAGCTGGAGGTTTTGTGCTGGATAATATGCCAGAGTTCTTCCCGGTAACTGGTCACACTCACTTCTTTCCATTTTCATACAGACCTCAGGTGTCTACTTTAGGTTTTATTGTTTCAATCTGAAACATGGTCTGTCAAGTTATACAGGATGTTGCTTTCCTTACAGCAGTGGTTCTCAAACTTTTTCTGTCATTCCCCACTTAAGGGGGTGAGCGAATTTTCAAGCCCCACTTGTCAACAAA
>JAQQZS010000023.1:7614357-7625274 GCA_030068045.1 Platyallabes tihoni
AATAAATTGTAAAATGGCAAAACAGTAAGTTTCTGTATAATTTTGCTGTAAAAAATACAGCAATTTGTTACAGTGTACCTTTAATTACTTCCCATTTAAGTGGTTACTACATTCTCACAAGTGACTACAAGTCACACAAACAAACTTCTGGCTTGCTAGTGTGAACGTAGGGCAATGAACACAACATCTTGAACTTTGAGATCTCTGGCGCTACATAACTACATTGCTTCCAGTCACTTCACTTTTCTAAACATGCAAGATTTTCCTTTTTTTTTTCTCTCAGCACCGTCTTGCATTATGTTCGATCTCACTTTGACTCACATACAGCTGCCTCCTGGGGCCAACCTTAATCTTCCCTTTTTTCTGTTTTTTTCTTTGTCTTGTTATCTCCTCCACTTGCCTGTTTGCCCGTCTGTTCGTTTGTGTCTGTTATTCCGACCATCTTTTCCTTCCTCCGATTGGCTAATAGCTGGAACATTCTCAGGGAGGGCAGGGGGGGAGCCGGCTGGTCCTACGCTAGGCTACCCGCTGTTGCAGCTAGGGTGGACACACAGCCAGGAGGATGGCCATGCCAGAGTCACCACCTGACTACCAGCCCCACTTTAATCACAAATAGCAGAGCCTTTTAGGACTAAGCATTAGTATCTACGAACACCCTCCATCCCGTGCAGCTTGAGAGTTCCCTGTCATATTTACACAATATTTACATCAGTATAGGGAAATACCGCTTGTATACACTCACTCATCTGCAGCCAGCCTAAATGCAAGCACGACTGTTTAGTTGGGAATTTGTCAGCTTGTTAGCTTTCAGCTACAAAGCCAGGGGCAAGGTGTAGGTCATATATGAACATCATGAGTAAAAAAGCTTTCTGCAAGATCTTTTCATTCTTTGTAGTCGGACTGGAAATGGTCATATATCTATGTATAATATTCTAAACCGAGGCTACATAAGATCAATAAAAGTCGAACCAGAGTGTCATCAATAGCCAAGCAATAGCACTGTCTCTCTATGTCTTGTGTCTGGCTCTGTGTGAGCATGCTCTGTTTAGTTTCACATTTCCACTTTTAGAAACACCATAAGAACAATCAACAGCAACACACCACACACTCTTCTCCTACACACACGGTATATTTCGGTCTCAGTTTGCTGTTTAAAATGTGTTGAATGTGTTTGTAAGAGCTTTTGTTGGTGTGAAAGTATTTTTATGTGCATATGTAGGCAATGTGAACAAATGTGTTTGTGTGTGTGTGTGTGTGTGTATGTGTGTGTGAAAAAGAGAGTGAGCGAGAGAGAGAGCCCAAGTATTTTTAGATGTTTTATGGCGAGTTTTGTGTGATGCATGTTTTGGGCTAGTTAATGGGTGTCCCAGCATGCTTTGTCCTTCTGCTGCTAGGGCTGGTATTGGTTGGGAGAAAGAGGTCCTTTAAAGAGTATATAAACAGAAAAGATATAAAACAGGTAGTAATTAACAGGTTGTTAAGTGTTGATATTAATGACAGCCATAATAGTCGCTTCCTGTAACTTTTCAGGCGTAAGCAGATCTTTCTGGGCAGTCGTAAGAGGAATTCAATATTACTTTTACCAAGGAATTGTTGGGCCATATCTACTAATGCTATGCAGCACGTCTACTTGATATTGCAGACAGTACGTTATGCAACACTGTGGATTTACTGCAACACTTATAGTATATGGTGATTAAAGTACTCATGTACACATCCTTAATGGAGCACCTATGAAACTGACTATAACCACCATCCCAAATTTTGTTTTACAGTGGCTATAATTAGTATTTCTCTCATGCCTAGTCCATACTAACTCTAATAATGACATTTATAAATAGATGTCTAACATGAAGGTGAAAGACAGGACACAAGGGTGTAAATGCAGTAGATGCTTTCCTGAGCCAAATCCATAGCAACGGCATAGGCAAAATATAGGCAGGCAGTGTTAAATGGGGATAATAAGCACTCTGTGCCAAAATAGGTGAAGGTTAAGTATTGGTCCTACTGTAAACTAAAACACCACACACACACAACCTTTGCAATGCTTAAAAAAAACAAAAAATAAACATCAGGTTATGTATATCCACAGATCAGCCATTATATTAAAACCCAAAACATTAAGCCAAGTATTGTGTGGGTTTCCTGTGGACATTAATGGCAGTTTGTGTACTATGGGTTGTGGGTGGCGTCCATATATGCTGCAGGTTGGATAAATTGTTTGCCTGCTAAGCCCCATACATGGCAGGCTGTAATGCTCTGGGTGTTCTGACACCTTTCTATCTTAGCCAGCATTGGCTTTTATGTGGGAACAGACCGGACAGGCTGGTGCCCATGATCCTGTCACTAGTTTTCTGGAATATAAACAGTTTGGACAAACCATCTAATTCTATGGTCTTTCCTGATTTTTATTTCCATCTACACTGTAAAACAATGCTGAAGGCATCGAGAATATGCAATAATTTTCTTTGAACAGTTGATACTGAGATGTGTCTGTTACTTATGCTCTGTATAGTCTTCATAACAGCTGTAAAGCCTTCATAACAGCTGTAACCTGAGATGCTGTTTCTTAATTGGTGATTTTTGAGGCTGGTAACTCTAAATGAACTTGAACTAAATGAACTCTGTATTAACACTAAATTAGGCATGTCCAAACTTTTGACTGGTACTGTCACCCGTTTCACCTGGCAGTCGTCTGTGTGTACATAGACAACTAAATTAACGAGCAACACAGAACAGGTGAAGACAATCAGGTGACAAACCAATCATATTGAGTGAAACAGGAATTTAAAATAAAATCACATGATGCAAAGGGACAAAATGTGAGTACATCAAAACAGACTTTAAAATATGTTTTTAAAATTCACCTGTGTTAGTGAACCGGTTACCAGAGTAGGCTTTAGTAAATATGGCCTTCAATCACTTGTGAAGTTTTCAAATACCTCAAACATATTTGTAGCATTTCTCCTGCACCTTGTTCTCCAGTCCTCTATCCTACCCGATACCAGCCCAGACATTTTCTCTGTGCATGTCTGCTCTTTCTAACTGCATGAAACCTGACTCATCCAGATGTAAATCCATCCATCAAAAAAAAAAAAAGAAGAAGAACAAAGCTCCAGTCATTAGCATATTCATCTGCACTGGCAGCGTTAGAAAAAGTCCAGGTACATGGGTAGTATAGTCAATAAAGCTGGTCAAATGGGTGCTGTTATCCTGTTTTCAGCTTGTTCTTGCACAGAGCTCCCATTCTTGCTTCATCCTATGGGGAATGAATGTGAAGTAATGAGCAATGTCCCATCTATGTCTAGCTGATAGAACTTTACAGTCATCCCTTCTTTCTCTTGTGACGTCCTAGCCTCCGCTGTGTTGGTGTGCTCTCTGCTTTTCTGTCCTTGTCCAAATTGGAGCTGTGCTTCTTTCTCTTGCTTATTTTTTCTCCCCTCTTTCTCTGTCTTCATGTGCATAGAGCTGTTAGGAAGGGGGAAAAATGCAAATGTCAAAAGATGTTCTCAGGGAAAGTGTATAAACCAGGCTGCATATCCTAAACATATCCGATTAAATACATACTTGAGGTTTTCATTTGATCCTTCCCTTCCCCGTTGTTTTTCCACTGTAGCCCTGTTTGATTCACCAGCAGACACATGTACATCAACCCAGAACAAATCGTGTTTAAAATCAGTCAGTTAGTGGCAACTTGTAGCTGAAACTAGAGCCCAAGATGTTGAATGGTTTTCTACCCAGCTCTTCTTTTTTTGTCTTTGCCTCTTCTGTTTCTCAATCCACAATAATCTTCTAAGCTCCAAGTTCCCTTCCTTTTCACCTGCAAAATAGGGTTTCCACCTCCATCCAGTCTGACAGCAAAGCCCCCTGCCCTCCCCCCCAAAAAAACATCTCCTGCATGCTACAGTCTCTTTCCGCTGTCCTGCACAGTTGTCTTTCTACTGTTTCCTTCTTTCACTGTCTTTGTCCATCTCTACAAGTTTTTTTTTTTAAAATCTGGATTGTCCAAGAATCCAATGCTGTTTTTCCCCCCTCCGTGAGAAGTCTCCTCACCTTATTTTTCCCTCCCAATCGTCCTCATTGTGTAAGCTGAGTTGAATGGCCGAGGCAGTGGCAGGATGACCCTGAGCAAACCCACCCTCCCCTGTATTCTCTACTACAGATTCCTGTAAAGACGAGACTGTCCTAGTTAAGTATATGCAGGCTGAAGCTCTCCGAGTGACCTGACCACGGGACCACAGCAACTCAGAGAGGAAAACTTTTTCTCTCCAACGTTTCTTGGCTCCGCAGTGTCTCGAAGTCACTTTCCAAAGGAGAAAAGTATGTAGGTTAAAAGGAAAGAGAACAATCATGAGGATAATGGTACTTGATTTGAATATTTCCTTCACATACTGCATACATGCAAAATCTCTTCTTTTGTTTTTTTGGTCTGATGACCCTCTCATAACAGCAAGCGGTCTTTTTTGGACACTTTTTTTAAGGACTGAAAGTATGGACAATAATACATCAGCAATGAAGGCATGGGACAATCTGCTGTTGATTCGACAAAGAGTGGAATGACGTTATTAATCACCAGTCCATTATATCCACTAACACTTCTAATGGTATAATCTACAATGTCCTCTGCGGCAGTTGTAGAAGGCTTACATTTTAGCATGAGTTGCATGGTGGTATGTTTAAAAAAAAAAATAAATAAAAAAATTGCTTACTGCTGTTATGAATATATGTATGAAAAAAAAACTATATTTTCTTTCTTGACTTTTTAAATACGCTTCATGTAGCCATGATTACATGATTATGTTCAAAGAATGTACATTTCTTTGGCAGCAAATTCTTCATGTTTCCATATTTTCATTTGTGCTACTAACAACATGCAAGCCAGGTCTGGTCATATTGACCTCAAATCCTGATTGAGAAGCAAGTCATTGCTAAGGAGGACAAAAAGAAATGATTTTAGCAAGCTTTCTGTGTGGTCAATTCAATCTTTTCATCCTGTTTCTGTTTGGCATGCTTGTGCTATTGTATTTTAATAAGAGGAAAAAAAAGAGCAAATTTAGTTGATATTTTTCTGTTTTATGCTATAATATTGGTGCGTAGATCATGTGGAGAGCTATTGTGAGTAACTGTTAATTTCACCTATTAAGTACAGACTTTTGGCAGTGTTATTTTTGAAAAATAAAGGAATAAAAAAATGACAAAAAATGTCATAGTGTTAAAAGAAAAGAGTCAAGGTGTGTGTTCCGCATCTTTACTCATATCTTTTCTTTTAGGTACAAAAATCAAAAATTGATGAAAAAATGAAAAAAGATAAATGTATATTTAAAAACATAAGAGCACTGTATGCAATTTAGATCTGCGGGGAGTGAATCAGATGCATGCACAATGTTATGCAAAAAATATATATATATAATAAAAAGTTCAAAGATAAAAGAGCACATGGTTCCGATTCTAGCATGAAATAAATTTTGTATGAAACCTGTTTGCAGACTTTGGTTTTTCATTGAATGGAAAGGAATGTACTTTTTTATTTAATTTTTTTTCAATACTGTATGTACCGATACTCTCTTTGGCCTGGTGATAAAAGGACAAAAAGAGGTTGTCAAAAATGATAAATGGAAGTAAAAGAAAAGAAAATGTGTGTCTGTGGAGATAGCATGTCATACTGCATTACAAGCATGGAGGCAAATGAAACACTTTAAAAAAAAAAAGTGACACTTTAAGGGAACAGCTGACAAACATGGGATGCATGATCTAAATGTTACACTGATTTGAAGGAACCGTATGTATAACCATCATGTTTTATGCCGTAACCAGAGCATGATCAAGATGCATGTTAGACTTGTCTGCTTTACCATTCTGTGCTCCTCTTCCCGCTTTCTCTCCATCGCTCTTTGAGCATCGTCTTCCACTCACTTGTCTGAGTAATAACCGGTGTGTTGTCTCTCTTCTTTCCCTGTGTGTAGCGGCGGAGCGGCCTGGCCGGAGCAGGCAGCCTGCAGACTCTGTGTGTGTCATGAACCGTGGTGTTCCGACCACTCTGTGCATGGCTCGCAACACTTCAGATCCCACCTGATTATCTTGTCTATTTGTTGCACATAATTGAGTGGCTAAACCAGCTTACAAGAGGGAAGCAGCTTCTCATGCACCTCCCTCCCCTTTCTACACTTTTCTAGGAAGGAAATTTTCCACCCTCGTTTTGTTTGTTGCACATCTTATTGTTAACTCTATTAGTGGTGTAACTGTGATGTGAGTAAGACTGTGTTTGACTGCATGAGTGTTATCATTCGTGTGACTATCCATGATGTTAACAGGCTTGTTGTGTCTACTTGTGGTTTCCATTGATGGTACAGAGTGATGTTTTCACTCAGCTTATCTGTAAGAACTGCACACTAACCACTTGTGTTTGTTATTCGCTTCAGCCATTCATGAAATTGCCTTTTCCATTAGGTATTTCAGGTGTGCTTCTGTTTTAATGTTATTGCTAATCATAAGTTGCCTTTCTTTGCGCTTTGCACATACTGGTGGAGGTACAGAATGTCTTTCAATTGATCAAACCAAGCACAAATACTGGAGCAGAAAAGACCAACATATGACAAAGTGACAAAAACAGGATGTTTTCAAGACATTTGGACAAAACTTGTGCAAAACAGATTCAGACTGTGGATCTAGTGGGAAAAGTAATCTAGTCACTAAAAGTTAGGAATTACAGGTAACTGTTGTATCAAGTCTGTCATTTATACTTTAAGTGCAAGAACATGAAGTTTACATGGACCGTGATATTCCAATAATAATATTTTTATCCAACTTAAGTGATGTGGTTTCTCTTTTTTAAATTGGCATTACGTCCCACTAGCATATTCCATATTAAATACATTTTAAAACCAGCTTTACCTCAACCTCAGTCTGATTTACTGTCACTAAAATGTTTAAAATCAACATGAACAGGAGTATCTTTGACCTTACTCGGTTTTGTATATAAAGTATTAAATGGCACAAATGTATTTGTGCAGATTTATCTGTATATTTTGCAATTTATCAAAAGGAATACTATAAAAATGGATGAAGTTGTAAAAACCTTTTGTGTTACTATTTTTTGAGGTTGCTAATCTTTAAAATAAATTGTAATGCCATGTAGAACCTGAACATTTATTGCTTCATTTATCACCAGAAAGTGTGATGCACTTTATATAATAACCAATAGCATTAAGATGAAATTCCGAATGCAGTCATAGGCCACATAGAGTTTTCCACACAAGTAATAAGTATGGCATGAATAACTTTAACAATATAATATATATTTTTTTGCCTTTTAACTACAATTTAGCGATATACTCATATAAATTATACTGCCATACAATATATTAATATTTCAATATTATTGGTTGCTGATTTCTTGAGCATGATCAAGATCCTGACCAAGATCTTGAGCACACACGTATACTCCGTTAAAACATTATGCTTTTAGGTGCCTGTGTGTTGCTGTGTTTTTTTCCATCTGCCATTTGGACAACAATGAGTGGACTGAGGTAAAAAATGAAATATTAGACTGCAACCAAAAAGCAAACAGCATGATTTGCAAGTAGTAAGCTGTATTGCATTCTTCAGTTCAATACCTTATATAAAAGGCTAAAAAACAAAAGCGACCTTATATAAGTGTGCATTAAACAAGCATGGCACATCACTTTTGTCTTACATAGACTTTTTAATTAAGGGAAATCTAAAGTATTTTTGGAATACTGCTTCTAATCTCTGGGGTGAAATTGCCAGAACTGGCAGTACTGCAAAAAAAAAAAAAAAAGCTAAGGTGAACCTCAGATCTAGAGTGGGTTATTGTGCTGTTTCAGCAGTTCCTGACATAGATTATGAAGAGGATCTTATTAAACTCATAGCCAAAAGGAACAACAAGATATCCGCACAAAGCTGAGCACACTATAAAGGCTACTTTTCCAACAGGGCCTTTGCAGCTGTTTGTTTTTTGTAACATTTCATGAGTACAATAAAAAGACAATGAAAAGAAATAAAACATTCTTTCTATTCATAAGAGATTTCGTGTGCAGCTGTTTATTCATATTTTTTGTAGTTTGCTCTTCGAAGTATGCATTTATTACGAAAACATTACACCTTCAAAACGTGCACTGCCCCCTGCATCTTAGACGTGAAGTTCACATTGTTGTTCGATACATGTAATTATTTCATCTACAGTAGGTGTTTGATGTGTACGTGTGTGTTCTTTATTCCTTGTTCTGAGCTTTGCTGAGCTTTGATCTGTTCAGACACTATGGCAACCCTGTTACCTAATAGCGTAACTATAGCAACACAAGCGTGTGATCTGTTCTCAAGGGCGGTCCAAATTTCCCATGACTCTGTGCTGCATGGATATAGCATTCTGAATCTATCCCCCTTCTCTTCATAATTTTGTTCATAATATATAAAATAAACATAGATTTTTTTTTGCCATGCATTTAAATGCAAGTATGTATTTGGCATTTTTTTTTCTTTTTTTTTTTTTTTACATATATTCTGAGTTATAGTGAAGAGCAAGACATTACTGCCTGTTTAGTTATACAGTATAATGATTAGAACTATAATTTAAACAGTTTTAACATAATTTAAAATTTTTTATGTTGTGTATGTTGTGTATGCACAGGTGTGCATACGCTATGTTGTGTGTGCACAGGTTCTTTGATATGCGTCTCGCTTCCAGGCTGTCCCACAGGAGAAGTGTTCGACCCTCACTTCCTTTCACAAATTCCCCAGTCTAGGGAAAAGATTAGTAGACACAGTTTGTACTGATGACTGAAAACAGCATTATACTGTACATTAATGATCCACAACACATAATAATGATAGATAATATTATTCATCAGATATATAGTATCTGTATATCAGTGTAATATAATTACTATGAAGAATGCATCCCTACTTATACACACTGCAAGCTGCAAGACAAAATTGTGTGTAATGTTAATCTACTGTACATCCTTGGCAGTGGTTATTAGACTAATGATTTTCAATCTCATGATTTTCTGTTTTTGATGAGTGTCCACACATTACTTGTATCAAATATTGTCCCATGTGTAATGCACACATACGATGTGTTCAGAGCAAACTGATTTCCTTATTATAACAGATTCAGACCGGACAACCTTTCTAATAATGAAAAGAATGTAATAATGAAAAATCTTTGATGTGGCCATATTCATAGAGAACCTAACAAGGCTGTATTTTTGTTCTGCCTAGTAATTTACCATGTCAATAATAAAATCCGGAAAACAAGATGTAAACTTATCACACAACAATACCATCTTTCTGCTGTGGTGGTATTTAAACAGATTTCAGTCGAATTCAAAAGCTAAAGATGATCGACAGAAAGACAATCAACAAGCATCCAAGTGACACGAAAAGAAAATTAAAATGTGGTAAGTGTAAATATATGTGCCAATATGTGTTAAATATTGATGGAAGAAATTTCTGAAACCATGCAGTAAAGCAGACTTTATAAAAGGAAACGTTCCACATGTTGCATAGAGGAAATCCACATTTTAACATCACACTATGGTTACATACAGTACATGTTACATATACTGTAGCTTAACAAACCAATTACTAACTGGTTAGAGAAATACACACTGGTCTAATGGGTTTTTGTGCTGTTAAGCCTCTATTTGTCACATATACATTACTGCACAGTGAAATTCGTTCTTTGCATATCCCCGCATAGGTGGGGTCAGAGCACAACGGTCAGCCATGATACTGTACAGTGCCCCTGGAGCAGATAGGTTTATGAGTATTTCTCAAGGGCCCAACAGCACCAACCTGGCTGAGCTGGGGCTCGAACAGCTGAACTTCCAATCAGTAACTTATGGGCCTTAACACACTGAGCCACCACATAGTTCTGCATTATCATGTAAAAATTTAACATATAAACTTTTCTTCCACAGCAAATGAGGCAATACTTAAAGCTGGATTAACTGACAACTGCATACGTGTTTTAAACCCTCCAATATTAACTAGTGCACACAAATGTCCCCTTTCTTCTATAACCATGTTTATTAACCTGTCATGGGCTCTACTCAATAGGAAGTCAGTTATTTTGGGTTGTTTGCAAAACACACACAGTGGAATTTAAGACACTTCTCCTAGGTGATTTATACAATTGCCACCAAACTGTGGTAATATGGGCTTAAGACACTGAGGAAGCAAAATTGCGAAGGGATTTTTGATATTTCAGATTGTTCAGCCATGGCGAGGCATTAAACCTATGATGAAAAGTGCCTAATAGCTTCCTTAGTTATGTATAATTATATAGTTTAATGTTACGTCATAATGGATTTGGCATTTCCCCCTTATTAAAATGCAACTATTTTTAATGTGATATTAATGCTAATTGATCCCAAACCTCAGCCACTGGATGCAGTGCCGGTCCCAAGCCCGGATAAAATGGGAGGGTTGGGTCAGGAAGGGCATCCGGCGTAAAACCTGTGCCAAGTTGTAGTGCGGACTGGATATTCTGCTGTGGCGACTCCTTGCCGGGAGCAGCCGAAAGACCAACAACAACATTAATGTTAATTGATGTGACATTTAATCCATTTTTGGATGTGAATGACTGAAATAAGGCATACAATGAAATGTTCTACGATTTTACAAGAAATTGTCCAAAAAGTTTTCCTGAAAATGTTTAGTAGAAAGCAAGTGTCAAATTCTTATTAACACTGTGTTTAATTTATTGATTGTTCTTTTAGTCCCATAAACTCCCAAATCCACTGCATGGACTTGAATTTCAATTACCAAATGTGTATCATCTTTAGCAACCTAGCAATTTATTCATTCATTCATTCATTCTTCTATACCACTTTATCCTCTATTCAGGGTCGCGGGGACCTGGAGCCTATCCCAGGAGGCTTAGGGCACAAGGCG
>JAQQZS010000023.1:7665075-7675911 GCA_030068045.1 Platyallabes tihoni
TCAGTTAAATCTTCGCTGTGTTCACCCTCATCACACCAGCTGTTTCCTCTAGTGAAAATGAAGCCCTTAATACAGACCTCTATGAACCTTTAGTCTACTTTATAAAACAATCATGCTGTTGCTGTTTTAATTGGAAAATCTAACTGTTTATATAAAACATTACACAGTGTATATGGCATTAACTACCATAGAGTTATGAACATAAATCATTAAAAATAGTGACAGGCAGCATTCAGTGCTCTCGTTTTAACTGCATAGCAGTGTGATTTACAGAGATAGAAAAACCTTTTTTTTTTTTGTAATAAATATTGTATTAAATAATGTCCCAAATCGTCAAATACGTTTATTAGCCTTAGAGTAGGGTTTTTGTCACTTTGATTTATAAAAAGTTACTTTTTTTTAATGAATAGAAAAAAAGAATGCTTTGTTTAATTACATTAAAACAATGGTTGTCTATATTAATGAATTTGAATAAATAGCCTAGTAGCTATAAAATTTTAAGGGGTTGAATAGAGATCCTACACTGTCTTATTTATGTAGCTAAAACATTCAGTTAAACTAGATAACATGATGATCAAAATTTTAATATTTATATTTAACTGTAGATGGAAGGTTTTTCATAACAGGCAGTGTATTATGAATATATTATACTGGCTCATTAACTGATAAATTACACAGTTAATATATTTTAAGGATAAACAAATTATAGATTTTCTTTTGTACCATAGATTTGTAAATTTTAAGATAAAAATTTTAAAAGATTGAAGTTAAAGATTAAAGAATGTTATCTTTGTCAACAAATATCACAAAATCAGAAATGATACAGATATGTGATAACATTTAATTTTATTACTTTTGTACAAACACTTCCTCATTTTCGTATTTTCACTTCCTCATTTTTTGACATGTAGATAAAAATGACAGTTACACTTAAATTTCTCTGACTATACATGCTTTTTTGACTCTATACACAATGACAGTCTGAAGTATGCCTGAATATTTTGCAATGTTTAGAACATTAAAAAAAAAAAGAAGAGAGAATTACAGTTATGCCATCCACAGCATACAGTATGTAGAACTGGGCCTGATCTATAAGCCTATCCTTACTTAAAGGCTATTTGTTGAGATGCTGGGTCTGTAAGCAGAAGACAAACACTACAGCTCATCTTAAAAGCCAAACTACAGCTACAGTATGAGGCAACGGCACAGTCCTTAAAGAAGCAATATTACAATATTTCTGATTTAGGTTATAAAAAGATAATCATAATAAAATTCAAGTTTGCATTTTTACATCAATATCAAAAGTGCATCAAAGATTGATCTAAAAAGGAAATAAGAAAAACATCCTCTTGAAGTGTAGAGAATCTTTATTTTAAAGGATAAACAAATCCCTGCTGGGCAAAAATGTTATTTTTTCAGAATACTGCAAAAAGGAAACTAATGGAAAAACACTTCATACCAATAAATTATAAACATTAAAAATAAAATAAGGAGATAGTTTACACCAGTGCCTAATATTACATCTTAAATCTGTCGACATCACTTCTTTAAGCAAGGCAGCTCTTGTGTGACCTTCTGCTGTTTAATTCCCACTTTTTTTCCATTTTTTTTTTCTTTTGAGAAAAAAATCTAAAGCACCAGGAAACAAGGCCATTGTGGACAGTTGTAGCCCTTTGAGGTTTCTCTTGAAAATCTTTGCAAAAGAAGTTTAATTTGGCATAAGATCAGATATGATGAGTCATTTTGTATGTAAAAGTCCATGTTCCCAGAAGCTGTTCTCATGAAGTCTTTAAATGCAGTCCCGCTGTTTGGTGCAACTGATGATCAGATATGGAGGCTTGTCTGTGATGCAAGGGCTCAGTAAGCAGTGCAGGCCAGATGAAAGGTGGTGCAGTGTTTTTTTTTTCCTTTTCTAATAATAAATGAGCAACAGATTGTCCAGTGCGATGAGCAAATCCCCCTTTCATTCTGCCTACCTTTGCCCATCCCATTACTCTTTGCTCACTTTCTTTGTCTCCAATTATTTACATACCTACCACTCTTATTTCTATATCCTTTCTCTCTTTTTCCTCTTCCTCCACTACATACCAGAAATATGTAGTGTTGTAGTGGGACGCTCCCTGAGAGTTGGGCTAGGTTAAGCCCTGTGGGCAGCTTGCGTTATCGCTCCTCTGCTACTTTCCCATTGACCTCATTTTCTGCCTCCTCCCTGGGCTTCTGTCTCTGAAAAAATCCCAGCTGGGGAAACAGAAATAGCTGGGATTTACCATGACACAAACCGCAAGGCAAAGTTTCACTAGATAAGTTGTGAAAAAAAAGTCAATTACTTGCAACCAGTTGTTGAGCTATACTGTAGCTATACAATAAAATTTTTTTTAGTCATACAAAAGTGATTACCTTCCATAGAGCTAAAATAAGGAGGGAGAGTAGCAAAAGTCCTCCTAGTGTACTCCCAATAATAATCCATATAGGAACACGATAATCTTCCTCCTTCCTCACTTCCAGAATTATCTAAGGAAAAAAATCAGTTATAATTTATTCAGTTGTTGTATACTGAATATAATCTGTACATTAGAAATAAGGTTCGGTAGATCAGCATTTATTTGCTCTGGTACAGAACAGCTTTTTTGTGTGTGAAAACCCAATCAAATGCACCTGATTCAGCTCACCAATATTAGAGGAAATCACCAAATTGTTTAAATTAATTTTAAACTTATTCATTAAGATCAACTTTAGAGACTTCTTGTGCCATAGAAAAAAGAGATTTCTTAAAAAAGACTAATATGGGACATAAATTAACAACACTTAGTATCTAAATAATATTCATTTCTAATAGGCATTTAAAATGTCAATGATTAAACCTAATTTGCTGATTTTTGCATGTGCTGCATTCTCCTGCAGTGTCCATAGATGGCAGAAGAGTTCAGTGTAAGGAATAACAGCTGCAAAGAGGTCTGCTGGTCCTTTCGGTCCTTTGGCTCCAGGTTACTGGAGTTCACTAAAACACATCTATCGTCTGTGCTTTTAAAATGACGTCTGCTTCCCACACTTATTAGGTGTTACTAGATCATATATTAAAAGACCTGCACACAGCCACTCATGTCTGTACTTTCATACAGTTTTTAAGGTGTTAAATACTTTAGAAAACATGAGGGTCATGAGTGTAGGAAACAAATATAGTACAATCACAAAGGTTTTGCTGACTAGGATAACTTTTAGTTTCATTCAGTCTTCATGCGTTCAGTTGAACAGATCAAGAGTCATCAACTGGTGGACTGCAGACACAGCAAAGTCTTTTATTGGATCAAACTAAGCACTTGAGTAACACAGGAGAAGAACAGATTGATGTATGGGAAAAACACGTATCACTTCAGAGACTAGCTACAGGACTGGAGACATTATTTTAGAAAGGGATATTGTATTTTTTTTATATTAATAAAAGAGAATATTTAAAGATAAATTGACAGAGCAGTAAATCATTATTTTCACACACCATGTAAGGTCACAGTGGGCCTGTAGCATATCCTAAGAAAATCACAGTACCACCCAGTTCAGGTCAAGCTCTAGATCTGTGAATCATAGTTAGACTGTTGATTCAGGTTTATTATTGGGGATTATGATGGCACTTAAGTTTACTGTCTGATTAATTTCAAGCAGCTTTATATATTTCTTTTTATATTTCTTATAGCTTTAAACATATTAAAAAACTTCTAAACACAATTAATAAACCTTGAAATGTTGCGTATCTTGTCACTGATTGTTTAAACGTCTTGTAGATAAAGCAATACACTCACAAAAGATGTATTTAGATATATTTAGATAATGCGAGTGGATTGTATTTTTCTGCCAAAGATGTGGTATGTTTTCAAAGAATTTGTCAAGGTTTGTAAGGTTAGACAATTTAAGAGGATTCAATTAATTTCAATTAATTAATGAATCAACCAACAAAAGATGGATTAAATTGCATGCAAGATTCAAAGCCCCAAACCTGGAGTTACAAGGAGAAAGTGCTAATCACTAAGCCAATGTGTCACCTGAAACAAAACATAACCATAATCTAATTTAAAGTCATAAACTAATCATTAGTCGTTAGCATTAAAAGAATTTCAGTCATGATTATTTGCATATCTGGATCATTGTAAGCAGGGAATGTCACTAAGACTTCTGGCTTATATCACATTCATTGAATACACTATGTACAAGTTAAAAATATTAAAAATCCCTTAAGAAACACAACAATACGTTTCCCAGCTGGCCAAAGCCTGGTCATTATTTAGCAAAATATGAAACACCTAAAAATATGTCAATGACATTGGAAAAAATGCTGCCTACTCTTACACTAAGATCAACTAAATCATAAATATGTTCCCATGATTTATTACAGCACAGTCTACATTTATGTGTTTATGCATTCTCATTGCCCGAGCATATGTGGGGTAATGTGCAGTTTCTTGTCCACGTGGACATCAGGATGTGACTCACATGTCTGACAGGCCTCTCTTCCTGAAGAAACATGGGACTGGCTTGGCTCAGCTCCACCGAGGCTGTCGTCACCAGCTCCAGTGTTTTAAACTTCAGCTGGACATGACAGAAGAAACACAAGACATAGTAATTTCTCTAGCCCACACACATACAGAATCCAAGAGAGGGCAGAGACTGATGTGATATAAAAGTAAGATAATTATTGTGAGGTGTTTTTTCCTCAGGTTTTGGAGAGAATTCTGTGTGATTACAAAAAAAAATAGTTTAAAATACATTTTTAATTTTATTTTATAGAGTATATCAGATTTTACTGCGTGATTGATCCCACTTACTTCATGAAGAGAGTCAACACGTAGGGATCCACTGATTCTCACAGCAACTTCTCTATAGGAGCTTAAATTCACATTGCACTGAATTGGCACTGCTAGGGAGTTGGTATAGTTCTAAACACACAGACACACACACACACACACACATATGCAAATCAACTTCAGCTGCTTGTGGCAAGTTCTTGGTGGGTCAAAACCCCACTTCTATGTGATGAAGAGATACACTTTATTACAAAAACCCTTCCAGTGATACCAATACATTGTTAACTTAATGAATCCAGTTAATAACACTGGTTAAAGATTATTTGATGAAAATCCATTGACCACATTTTAAAGGAGAAACTGCTGTAGTAGAGACTTTCTGTCTTATGTAAAACAAGCAATTTGGCATGCTAGATTCCCAAACGCTCAATCTACTTGCCACAAATGGTTATTAAATTGCCCTGACATCACAAGATAGGCTTTTGAAATAAAGCACAGGGCCAAAGGCAGTAGTATAAAAAAAGAACATTAGTTGTCATGTGTGATGTTAGTAACAGAATTTCGAACAAATATGAGATAAAATAGTGTTACCAGGTGAGAAACACGACTCAGGTCCTCTGGTGTTGCTCGACTGTGGGCTACGTGTTGAGGTGGAATGCAGTGAGTTCCATCTACCTAAAGTCAGAACGCAGCTCATAACTTCACTAGAATAATGATTTTTTAAGATTGAATAATTTTAAAGCCAAACAGCAAAGAAAAGCCAGAGTAGCAGCATAAAGTAAGATGGTTGTGATGTACCTACAGTATGTTGCAGTCTTGAACAAATCATGTCGCAAGTTTATTAGCTAGCCAACTGTTAGCGTATTTTTTTTATTTATTTAATTTTATTTATTTATTTATTTATTTATTTATTTATTGCTAGAAACGTAACTGATTAGGCAAAAATTAATAGCTAATGTAATGTAAAAACTGATAGGCTAGTTAGCTAGTTAAGTGCATTGATAAACTAGACTAAAGGGATTGAACAAGTATATCATCATTATTCTCACTTAATTAATGTGATACTTTAAATACAGCATGCTTGCATTTAAAAAATGAAAGATTTGAATTATGAAGTGTGGTGTTCATTCCTCATAACACATGTACACGCAAAAAATATTTGAGGCTGGTTAGTGTCTTTATTTCGACATGTTTAACATACAAGCAGTTTTATGACAGGTTTGTCATGGATTTCCATTTTTCCATGTGATCACCTTTTTCAATTCCCACCCATTACTTAGATCTTCTTTATTATATATGACTTTATGCCATTGAGACATGTTTTCCAACAGCTTTTTGAACTGCTGCTTATGCTATGTCTCAAGGCATTGTAACACACTCTGCCCTCTTCTGCATGCATGAGCCCAAAGGTGCCTAGGACTGTATAGTGTTACTGTAATTGACAAATGGGGAGAGAGTATGCCATCTTCAATCTAGAGAGAACAGTTTTGGTCCCTTGGTTTCTGGCCATAGATGACTGTGGGTCATTAGAGATAATCATGATATCCAACAACATTATCAAACAAGACAATAGCCTGAACATAAACTCACCTGGTCTATATGAAGTTGTTGGATCTGTAAGAAGCGATTCCCATTTTTTGTCACTTCTGGGATCATAATATTGAGCTGTAGATTTCTCACTGGGAAGTAGCCGAGGTTTTGGATCTGAACAGTACAAAACACATGACATCAAATTTATTATTTGATTTCTTTCTCATTTCACCAAATATCAGAAAAGAAAGAGCAGGTGAATGGGCTCACTTGGAAAGTAAAGTTAAAGGGTGGATGTAGGTTCTCTGCTTTCTCCAGATCTAGATTGGCTTTGAGCTCCCAATGTGATGGATTGGAATCTCTACAGAGATACACATGGACTTAAATTCAATTTCTCATTAACACCATTTAAATTTACAGATTATTGCATATTGTACAGACTCATACTTTGACTTACCTTGTAAAGAGCAAGTCAGCCTCATATCTCAGCTTGTAGAAGATGTCATTATTATTGTCGTGTAAAGCGACTTCTTCTCCATCACTGTAAGGAGACAAGGAATAGGATGTGCTCCAGTAACTCTAGCTTTCTCCATTAATGTGCATTTTTCACATTTCTCCAAAGCATCGAAGGTCATTGATGATTAGTATGGACATGTTAGTTTACATTTATAGCCCAACTGAGTTGTTAGCAAACCAGGCTCTGGGAACAGTCAAGTGACACTTAGTCCCATGTGGAAATTCTTAAAGTGTTTAAAGGTTTGTCACAATGAAATGGGGGACGTTGTCTCTCTCTCTCTCTCTCTCTCTCTCTCTCTCAGTGCACACACACATCTTCCCAAACTGCCAGCAATAGTAAATTTTTATAAAGAGTTTCTTCAACAATCCTAATGTTTCTCTGAAAAAACTTTTAGAAGTGCCTAAAAAACATATTTTTAAGAATGTATGATGGAACTCATATCAACATGCGCTTAGTACCTGCACATGAGTAAAAAAATAATTTTTCTGATTATGCCTTGTTTTTCTGCTGTGATCTGTGATGTTACATAGGCACAGCAGAGTTCCTGTAACAAATGCTCAAAGCATCAGACCACATAATTGTCATTTGAAAAGGATATAAATAGCAAAGTCTCATCATAGAGGAACTGATTTCTTAGACCTTGGACATGTTTTGTAGGTACTTGGGCAAGTCTAGAAGAGCATGATTCATAATGATGTCAGATTTAATAAAAAAGAAAGAGGTTTTGGTGGGCAGTAAGATGATATTCTGAGGCTATAGCAGTTGATGCTGCTTCTGGGGGGTCAAAGAGTCAGAATAACCTAAGACCAGCATAGCTAGCATTCTGCAAGCCAAAACATAATTCAAAATTTGGCAGTGCCAAACCAACAATTTCCTTAAGACTCTGTAATTTTTAAATATATATCCTAATGCTTTCTGTATAATATTTGACCAAAAATGGCAAAAATTAGATAATAGAGAAAGCCATAATAAATGTCTGGAAACAATCATATTTGAGTCTAGTAACCGCCTGAGTAAATAACTGAGTGATAGACCTGATAAAATGATTACAAAATGTGATTCACTGTAATACATACTGTAATATATTCAGTAGTGGCCGTGATGTGTCTTATTAAAGATTAACCGTCATATGTCATATGTATGTAATAATAATAATAATAATAAAACTACATTCCTTATTTTTAAAGAAAAGATCAGAAGAACCAACCTAGACAGGACAAAAGGTCACTGCTGAGTCTTAATCGTAATTATTATGAGAGCTTTTTACCTTCCAGCCGCCAGAATGACCCGAACATGGTTCAGCAACACAGAGCTAATAAATTCAAGCTCCAAACGGAAAGTGACCTGGAGGAGAAAAAAGAGAGAGAAAAGAGGGACATAGGCAGGTAGGTAAAATATACTCTGTCTAGATTTGATCATAAATATGATTTTATAACTGCTGCAGAAAAACTGCTCAGGCATCCTGTGAGCTAACAGTAATTACACATGAGTGAGTTTTTGTGGCTCACATGGGGGAAAATGTACCCCATTGTATTAAAAAAAAACCTTCCAACACCAACAGTGCGAGCTTTCGCACAGGGTTTAGGAGTAAAGACTTCAATAAGCTGCTGTAAGCCTGTGGCCTCAAAGCAAAGCAGCCACAGGCACCATAGCGCAGCTTCATAGCCGCTTCACTGATGACCAACACACACACACACACACACTTAGACATTGTACACTGGGAAAAGAACTATAAAAAAGCATTAAAGTAGGATTAACAGGCATACAAATAACTACTTGTATAAGAGTAGCAAAGTGTGCAGTGAAAGTACTGCAAATTTAGCCTAGCCTGTTATTTGCTAAACTTGATAGCATTTCATTTTCAAAACATGAAATTAGGAAGATAATAAATTTAAAGTCTTTTAATATAAATAATATAAGAGTTTATGTAGCTTATGTATTATTTACTTAAGACTACATTGATTCATACAGAATGTATGTCTTACATTTAAAGAATGTCTCCACTTTCTTGCTAGGTGCAACAGCTAAGATTAACAGAAGTTAGCATTAGCATAAACAAGGTGCCAAATTTCTTTAAAAAAAAAACATTATCAGAAAAATCTTGAGTTAACTGGATTAATAATAAAAAAAAGCTGATACAGTTCACTAGAAGAATTAGATTCATGGTGATCTTACAGTAAAAGTGACCTATGAAGTGCACAATATTCTCAACGAACTGTTATTTGCAATTTGACAGTTATTCTTTTGACTCCTGTGATTTTAGAACATATGAGGTGGTATCAGAAAGTTTCAAGACTAGTTTTATAACACACCAACAGATGGAAGCACAAGGCTGCACGCACAGTCGCAGGGTGCACCGGCTTTTATAAGTCTGTGTGCCAAAAGACATCATCCTGTGTACATCGAGAGCTGTGCAACTGGCGCAATTCTGACCACGTGCATCACCATGTCTGCTATTTCCCCATGGACAGCAAGTTAGAACAGAGAGTGAATGTGAATTTCTGTTTGAAACTGGGTGTGACTAGTTTTAAGGTGTCTGTGGGAGGACAAACTGTGAAAAAACAATCATTTTACATATAATTTTACTAAGTAGTAATGTGAAATTTGGTTTTCGACAAATGACATTAAGGAAACAGCTAGGCAAGTGTTCAGCAAAGGACTATTACTTTGTTTTATACCGTGTTACAATTACAGTATGAGCATATTTCCAGGTAACGGAACATGAAGGGCAATGCCTTGTTCATTTTTATCAGACGAATGTTATTTACATTCAGTCTGCTACAGAAAAAATAGTATGTAAGCAAATCTAAATAGCAAAAATGTAGTATCCTTCTCTTCTCATGCATACACACGAACACAGCATATAGAGGAAAAGTAATGCTAATGCTAAATCACTGTCTAATAAGGGTAATGGATCCAAAGGAAAATCCTAGTTGTCATTTGGTCTGGAATACCACAGCAACTAGTACACCATGCTACCCATAAACATGTCCATGTAAAAGACTCCAGCAGTAAAACATGCTAGTGTTTATCGCTTCCTTCCAGACCCTGAACACTGCTTATGGGCACAGCAAACCACCAAATGTGAATCTAATCCCCATATCCTCTAGTCACATCTCTCAGCACGCATCTTTACATAGAGCACACATAGACCCAGCTGATAATAACAGAACCCTCTAACCACCAGACATATCTCAAAAAGGCATCTGCATCTAAAGAGAATACAGGAGTTTCTTTATACAGTAGCATTTTTCGTCTTTAAATGTTGTGGGGATGACTAGAATGATTATCTCTTTGGCATGGCTAAATGAGAGGAGAGGATTCTGGATAACTGTTCTGTCAACGCTGTGTAGAAAAATGATCGTGTCTGGAAAAAGTGGCAGAGAAATGGTGAGACCAGGAGACTTCTTTCTGGTGCTGTCCAGGAGAGGCATGAAAATTCTTTGTCTTTATCGAGGTTGCCAGGTTTTTTTTTTTTTTTTTGAGTAGAGTTCTTAGGGTATGGGTTTTTTCAGCCGAGTCTACAGTAGACCACCCGATTTAAAACTAACAACAAAAAAAAACCTTTTCTTTATGCCTAAAAAAAGTCAGGTGGTGGAAAATACTTCCAATAGGTCACTTCCAATATGCAAGACAAAACAAAAAGCAAGACATGATAAAAATAGAATTCATGGATAATATATTAAAGTATAAAGCTAACAAATAATCATAGTAGAAGCTTTAACACTGGAAGTGGAGTTGCAGTTTGGCAGTGCTGGGGGTTGACCCTCAACTTTCTGATTAATAACACAATGCCTGAACCATTGACCCACCACTGTCCTGGCAGCTAATATATCACTTTTTATGAAGCTTAGAAATTCAAATATATATATACATATATATATATATATATACAGTACAGGCCAAAAGTTTGGACATGCCTTCACTCATTCAATGTGTTTTCTTTATTTTCATGACCATTTACATTGGTAGATTCTCACTGAAGGCATCAAAACT
>JAQQZS010000023.1:7701303-7712159 GCA_030068045.1 Platyallabes tihoni
TATACCTATGATGAAAATTACAGGCCTCTCTCATCTTTTTAAGTGGGAGAACTTGCACAATTGGTGGCTGACTAAATTTTTTTTTGTCCCACTGTACATGTAAATGTAGAATAGAATAGAATAGAATCTAAAATCTTTATTGTCATTGGAACATGTGGGAAGTCCAACGAAATTAGGTGCTTTACACATATTACACAAGATATCCACTTTATACACTTAAATTATGCTAGAAACAGTTACACTTATTGGATGTAAGTTGTAAATGTACAGTATAAGGTAACACTTCCTCAGAAGAGTCCTGCAATGCAATATGCATTATATCACTCACTCACTCACCGTCTATACTGCTTACAGTGTCACGGGGAGCCTGGAGCCTATCCAAGGAGACTTGGGGCATGAGACAGGGTACACCCTGGACTCAGTGCCAATCCATCACAGGGCACACACATATACACACTCACACGCTCATGCACACACTACGGGCAATTTGGGAATACCAATTAGCCTTACCTGCATGTTTTTGGACTATGGGTGGAAACTGGAGTACCTGGAGGAAACCCACCAAGCACGGGGAGAACCTGCAAACTCCATGCACACAGTCCCCGAGGCGGGAATCGAACCCGGACCCAAGAAGTGCAAGGCGACAGTGCTAACCACTACAGTACTGTGCCGCCTATGCATTATAGACCATATACAGTACATCTATACAAGCATGTATAAATGTTCAAAGTATTTTGTATGACACTATCTACCGCATTGAGAATGTCAGGTTACATAATGGATTTTGTAGCCCATTTGAGTAAGACAAATAGTAGATATAATCTACTAGTAGACATATGACAACTTGTCATATACTTAAACTGTAGGTATGTCACATAATCCCTGGTTCCTTATGTATGTGTAACGTTCATAGTACCGTGCCACATCTATGCCCAATGCAGTGTTGGTCTCCTCTCCGCCTCTCTGTTCTATTTGTCGAGCTGCCTTCACCACTTCCTCCACTGAGCGGTAATCATTTAGGTTGAATTCTGTCACCACCTTTTCCCCATACTGTACCACACCAACCTACACATTTATACATTTAATTATGTAATGTAGAATTATTTTATATACACAGTACACAAGTATATTCAATTGTGGTTACACAGTGTCTAGCTTTTTACAGTATGTTCTGTACATGACTAATTATAAACTATACCTGTATCTGCCCTGGTCCGATGTAAAATTTCTGTAGGATGTTGATGAGAAAGTCCTGCACTTCATACCATGGATAAATGGAATTAGATCCATCCAGGACTATAACAATATCCATATAAGTCTCGCATCCTGGAAAAGAAAAATGTAACCAAGAGACAATTTGCTAATTAGACTGTTGTGACTCAGGTGAGTTTTGTTTAAAATCTAAATACCACAAGTGGAGATGCTTTCAAGGCTGTCAGTTTCTACAAACTCAAGCAAGTGATGGCATTCAAGCTTTATAGCTTTTAAATGTTTCAAGAATGGAATTCTGCATTCTCTTTGATTGCTCACATCTCAAAAAGGGAACATGTTCAAACGCTGGTATGATCAAAAGGGAATCTAGGAATACCACACCAAAATGGTCTCTACCCAAAAAGTTGTCTAGTTACGTCAAAGTGCAGGAGGTGTGCAGGTGTGCTGAGCTTACTTTGGAAAGCTGGAGCGATGGTGCGTGAGAATTTAAAGCTGGCGTTGACCCTGGAGCAGATTCCTGTGCTGTAGTAGGAGCTACCACATTCGTATGACCAGAGAGGACCACATGCCTGAAAGTCAAACCTCTCTTTTAGTATCATTGCTAATGTTTATGCTCAGAAATATACTTTGCTGCCTAAGAGAAAACAGGTATAAATACTCTGCCTGGCCGGAAAAAAAAATAAGTCAAACACTCTAAGCTTTCATTCAACCAATTTTAGCTTTGAATACTGCACACAATATGGTCACCAGTTCATGTGTGAAAATGTTTCCTCATGCTCATTGAACCATTCTTTCACAATCATATTCCTGCAATACAGTATGTCTCTGCCAACAGGGAAGAAAAACTTCACTGATGTGATGACCTACTCAGTACATTCAGGTCGTCAGCTGACTTCATTTTATTGCCAAATAATGTTGCTGAGCCTAGACCTGAGCAACTGAAGGATCCCCAGATCATAACACTGCTTCCAGTGGCTTTTACAGTGGGGACTATGCATGTTGGGTCCATTGCGTGATGCGCTTCCCTTCTTACCCTGATGTAGCCAGCAGTATGGACTAAGATCATTCTTTACTCAGCAGAGCACATGACTTTTTTCTGTTACTCTAAAGTATAATCTTTATGCTCCCTTCCCTTTTTTCTGATTAGTCTTACAAATTTTATGGCTACACATCTGTTTAACCCCAATCCTGAGTTCTCATCACATTGTGTGTGTGTATGTGTGTGTAGGAAAATACTCTTTCACTATTAAATATAACGATGGGTTTACTGTTGATTTTTTTTATCATGCAACTTCCATGTGTTTAAGTGCTCTCTATTCGTGATTTTTCTTCTACAAAGTTCATGCTAGCTATCCTTAGTTGTTTTCTTTACTTGGTGTAGCTGAATAATTTGAGCCTTGACTGGTGGGAGAAGCAGGGTAATTTCGCACACTTAAAAAAAAAAATTGACCAAAATTCTGCATTCCAGCAGGAATACTACAACAAAAGATTTTTTTTCTGATTTCTCTTATCAAATAGCCTTTTCCCCCTCTTTTCAGATATCTTCCTTTTTTCTCTCTCAAATAACTTCTCTTTTCTGATCTCTTTTCAAATGTCTCCTCTCTCTCTTTTTTTTTTTTTTTTTTTTTACATATCTTCTAGATATCTGTTCTAGATATCTTTTCTCTTCTCCAAAATCTCTTTTCAGATCTTTTTCCAAGTATATTTTCTTTCTTTTTTTTTTTTTACTTTTTATTCACATTACAGATGCAGTGAATAGGGACTAGGTGAAAAAAAGCTGCAGCATTCTTTTAAATATCGTAAATAACTAAAATTTAAGAGTTACCTGGTGTTGAATAAATTATAAATTATGTATGATATGAAGATGGAAGAAACTGAAAAACATATTTACTTACCACAAAGCTGTTATCTTTAGGATTGGAGGTGAGCGTCATCCCTAGTCTCATTTTTTCTTTACGTTCAGAGACATTTGTCAAAGATATCTTTCCTTAAAGAAAACAAATAAAAAATGCAATATGAGACAAATTTCTAAAACAAGGCAAGCTAGAATTTTAAGAGGCTTTACAACACCTGAACATAAAAGATATGTACCATATGTCATTTTCACAGCCTGTCTAGCCAGTGTCAGCTAAATCCACAGCATGCAGACTCTGTAAACTATATAACTCCCACACAAACACACACAGTGTCCACATACTGCTGCATCCACATATACAAACCATGACAGATGTCTGACACGTGCAGGAACAGATGTCAAAATGTATATAAACAGAGGAAAGAATAAATCACAGTGATTGTTCCCCCCTATAGTTTTTCACACCTAACACTGCCTGGTATTACTTTAAGTTAAGTTAAGCTAAGTTAAGCCTTTATTTGTCACATATACATTACAGCACAGTGAAATTCCTTCTTCGCCTATCCCAAAACAAAAAGTCTAAGACTTATTAAGAAATGGTTAGTGAAGTAATAACACTGGCAGAAGTAAAGCATTGTGATGCCTTCAAAGTGCATCTACATAAATTACTGTACATGCATGAGCCACTGGAATGCATAGTAGAGATAGAGATAGATACCTAAATTGAGCTTTGTGCAGCTGGGGCCAGGGGTTCTTCTGCTTAATGAGCATTTATACACATCACCTGTCTGGTGCTGGCCATTTGTTTCCAACGGCGCTCCAACCAACAACCTAAAAAACAAACAAATGAAAAAAAAAACACCCACTTTTTTTAAAAAATTATGATTGTGATTCATAATAAAGCTATACAGTGTTATTTCGTATACTTGTGTATATCTAAATTGTTCTACAGTACTCTTCCCATTTTAAATATGTACTTTATTTTCCAAAAATATCAATTTAATGAGTAATATCTGAGAATTAATATATTCTTCTGAATAAAAAGACACAAATAGGATGTTCAATATCAGTTTCAGGTTTCACATGGCATCTGGTTAAGATTAGATATACAATAGACCTTGGATCTGAGGCCAGTATGGGGCCCCAAAGGGCTCACAAATAGTTATTATTATTTATAAGATAATGATGATGAATGCTGGTTGGAGAGGCCCCCTGAAAATCTTCGCCCAACAGACTCTACAATTTGCCCATAGTTCCCCAACAGACTCTACAATTGCCCCTGCTTACAGCATTCATTCATTAATATTTATGAGTCTGATTATAGTGGTTTAAGTGAGGTTCCTCTGTTTGTTCATATTTTTTAGAAATAGCATTCACATTTGTTTCCAAGTGTTTTGGGGGATGGCTTAGTGTTTTGCACCTCCTTGAATGTGTGTGTGGTGTTTGCAGTTTGTGGGCCGCCGATCCACATGTATCCACATCTAGACAAAAAAAAAACATGCATGTAGACCCAGGAAGAACACATCAAACTTTGCATCAAGCCTTAACCTGAGCCCAGAATTAAACCAGAGAGCCTGAAGATTTTGCTTTATGTTATGATCTGTGGCGGCACGGTGGCTCGGTGGTTAGCACTGTAACCTTGCACCTTCAGGGTCCGGGTTCAATTCCCGCCTCGGGGTCTGTGTGCATGGAGTTTGCATGTTCTCACCATACATGATGTGTTTCCTCCAGATACTCTGGTTTCCTCCCACAGTCAAAAGAAATGCAACTTAGGATAATGGGTGTACCCAAATTACCCGTAGTGTGTGAGTTTGTGTGCCCTGTGGTGCCTTGGAATTGTAATGTAATTTTCATGCAGATTTAGTGCGTGTATCTGTGAAAACATGCAGAACAGAGTGTGTGATATGGAACACTTTACATCTGTGAGCTGTGATCCAAAGTGACAACATAAGCACAGTTTATTCCCTTATAGCTTGTAAATGTTAAAAATAAGTTTTGTTCCAGTGAGAAAAGATAGGCACACACCTCAGGAGACATCTACCTTTTCCAACACACGTGTTGAAATGTTTAAATATTGTGATAAAAAGACTGAACACTTATTCTTTTATGACAGGCACACAGCAGGCATTGTGTTAGATCAAAACCTTACAGAGGAATCATTTCACCTTTCAGGGAGTTTAACTCTACCAGGACCCTTCACACATTATTCATTTCATTTAGCAGACGGCAAATATTTTAGTGTCTCATAGGAGGAAGAAAATCCTCTTAAGCTCGACAGTACATACATTCAGGTTACTGTGGACCCATAAATGTCAGCAGAATACTTTATAAAGCACTCAGAACATTGGGAGTACCAAATGTAAGGCCTGAGAGTAGTGTTCCCATCAGTGATGTATTTTCACAATCCCAAAGAGTGACCTTGCACCTTTAGAGAGTCTCTAAAACCCAAAAGAAAAACAGCTAAGGGAGCAGTGAAGCATGTTTCTGTAGGCCAGATAGCGAACAAGTCCCTTTCTTCTGCAAAAGCCTGAAGACTTTATGACTTATGCCTGTATTTTATTTTGCAGAGAAAATTCCTGCCATCAAACGTTAGATTTTCATTAAAGCAACAGCTTTTGTCCATTTAGGACTGCAATGAGAATTTGCAGACTGTTCAAAGAGGTTTAATTTTTCAAAGCTTTCCTTCTCAATTATGTAAATTGTTCCAGTGTATTTCAGACATACACCCAATAAAACATGAGACCTACTGTAGTGCTAAGAGTTTCTTATCGACCACAAAACCGTACCACTTTAGTATATGTTATGCATGATGGTGATAAATGGTTTGACCTTTCAGTAGGCTCAAGCATATTTAAACATGTCATGGACATTAACTGTTAGGAGTTTCATACTGTATGTAAGAGAGTAGGAGTTAGAGAGTGGTATACACTTTTCTATTCAGTAGCTCAGTTGACAGCGGCTTAGTGGACTGACACTCAATACTTCTTTATTATAGATCCAGACAAGGCCATAGGTTATACAGTACAGTATGTTGGGCCCCTAAGCCCTTCAACATGCTACATACAGTACCCATGTTTTACGAAAACAAGTTGAATTTTTTAAACAATCATCATCGGTCTGGTAATAATATTAACTGCATGAATTCAG
Organism: Platyallabes tihoni; assembly: GCA_030068045.1. Lineage (NCBI taxonomy): Eukaryota > Metazoa > Chordata > Actinopteri > Siluriformes > Clariidae > Platyallabes > Platyallabes tihoni. Next base: position 7,707,518 of record JAQQZS010000023.1, read on the forward strand.
ATGGTGCTAATATTTTGATGGCCAAGAATATTATGATTACTACTGACATTTTTTGCTGTCTCTAGCACTAAATGTTACCCAGGAAAGTTCAGCTTAGGATAAAGATACCTGAGACCTGTGTTACTGAGAGAGAAGGCTGCTATGTTCCTCTGATTTATAGCTTCCATTGATTTTGCATCTTCCAGGCCAGAGACATGGCAAGCTGTTAAACCATTTAGTGTGTGACTCATTAGGGTCAAGTACACCACTGCTACCAAGAGGGCAAGAGTGCACATTCCCAGAATGAGCAACAAGAAGTCAATACATGTTCTCTCACAGAACATATGTACAGCGAAGTCCTTGTTTAAGAAAAAAAAAGTGGCAGGAAGGATTACTACACTATAAATGTTATTCCCATTCGCTCATGGAGGGATGTGAAGCCAAACGTCTCAGGTATCAACAGTTAAAGGCTTAAGAGTGACAGGCTGTTTCAACACCTTCATGTATTAACACACACACACACACACACACACACACACACACACACACACACATATACCACAATCCAAACATCCCACCACAATGTCCCAAATGTGGTCTGAATTTGAGAAATTAAAAAAAGAACGATAATAGGACATTGTGAACATTTTTCCATGGCTCAGAAACATGAACTGGCCAGACACTATACTCCCATTTTAAATTGCTGATGCTGTGTATTTTAATGCATTAGCATTCATTTTAACTTAGGAAATGTGTAATTTCTAATTGAAATAACATTGTATAGTTGTTGATGTTTCGTAGATAACATAATTTTTGACTATGACTATGAACTTTTCTATGAACTTGTGAAGCATCTGTTGTGTGATTATTTTTCATCTTATAGACAGGATAGGCGGGATGATGGTGTAGTGGTTAGTGTTTGCATATTCTCCCTGTGCTTGTGGGTTTCCTCCGAGTGCTCCGGTTTTCTCCAACAGTCCAAAGACATACAGATTAGGTTAATTGGCATTCCCAAATTGCCCATAGTGTGTGAATGTACTGTATGCGCCCTGCGATGGATTGGCACTCCATCCATGTTGTACCCCGGCTCGTGCCCCAATTCTCAATTGAGTGAGTGAGTGAGTGAGTAGAGAACATAAGGGCAATGCTACTCAGGTGTTACTCTCTTTGTGGATGTTGTTTGGGTATTTTAAAATGGATTTATTGGTCTGACCTTCTAAACCACTCCATTAAGTATGTATGATGATGGTTTCGGCTGCAGCAAAAATAGAGCTCTGCGGTTTTCATGTTGCTTTTGACTCTCCCTAAAACCCAAACGAATGTCAAAACACACCATAAAATTCACTCAAAAACATATCACTGCATAAATGTCCATTCTGTGAGGTATTTAAGTACTGTATATCTCATTCCATCTACTCACTCGTGCTTCAAGGGCTCTACAAACATAGTAAGGAATTTCTGGTTAATCACACTAAGTCCATATACTAAACATCCATTGACTATAAGAGGCCTAATTTTAAGTTGCTTTGAATATGCAGACGCAGCTTCTACTCATATCTAGGACTCAGACAAATGTAAATTGTGTGTGTAGAAGGCTTTAAACTTTGTTTAACAGGGACAGATATCACTGCTAACAGCATTGTATTTTAATGGTGCATGTAGAAGAACGGAAAACGAAATATAGACATATCAGAAGTGTAGATCAGAAAAAAATATTTCTTACGTGCCGCTTTCCTAAGCTCTAACCAAAATCAGCTGTGTTTCCACTCCTGATCTACTGCTAACTCACGGGTCCTTTTTTAAGTCATTCCCTTTCTTTCTTTCTCTCTGAACTCAGATTCTGTTCCGATCTAAACAGACTGGGTAAATGGCGACAGAAGATTTTCTGCAAGAGTCTTTAGGCTATGTTTTGTGGTTTTGATATTAGTTTGTATATATATTATCATGACTGCATATATTTAAACATATGAATACCATGTTTTTCTTATTGGCTGATCTATTACATTACCTGTTTAATTCCTTTAATAGTTTGCAATAATTACTAATACTAATAATAGCTGGTTGTTGTTAAAAAAGGGTGAACCAACATACAGTAAGGACTAGAGTCTACTGTGTAGAGGACTATGGTGAAAAAGCAAGAAAAGAAAAAAAAAGGAAACTCGATCAAAGCTATTGAATACACACAGCCTTGGACTTTGGACACTTTGAATATCCTGAAAAAGATATTCAACAGAACAGGAACAGGTTGGCCATGGAATACAACAGCAATTCCTGACAGAAACAGTGTTAGAGGTGTGAAGAAAAACTCAAAAATAACAGAAAATGACATCACCAACAGCATCCACATTGCAGGGATTCAAAGAAAACTTTGAGAGCAGACGTGTAGAAGTTATATCACAAGATGCAAGTCACCACGTACCTGTATCAGCATTAAGAATCAAAAGGCTAGATTGGAATTGGGAAGGAATACATAGATGAGCTACAAAAGTTCTTGAACTAAGATTAACCTCTTCTAAAGACTAAAGTCAAGAGAAAAAAAGGCATCTGCTCATGATCCAACAGTATTAGTCAAGAGGTTAAGCAGAGTAAATATAGTGTCATGACTTGAATGACTTGCATGGCTGCTTCCTGAACATCACAAGTTGTTCCAATAGTTACGTTTCTATTTTGTACATACCCATCTCAACCAGGAGTAAAGGTAATCCTTAAAAAACAAATGGTAACTTAAAATTTCAAGATTTCATATTGATCCCATTGCAGGTACACAATAGCCTAACAATATTTCTACATGTTTTTCATAGAAGTAAACTGTAAACTGGTGACAGGATCATGGGCATCTAAGGCTCCTTCCAAGGTGGAGTTCTGCCCTGAGGAGCCAGAGCCACCCCAGTGATACAAAGGTAACCTATACAATATTGGGCATGATGGCTGATGGGAGTATTTATTTTATAAGTAAATATCTCAAATTTTATTGTAAAATTTTTTGCTCAAAATATGGTAAATTTTTTTTAATTAAATTCAGGATTGAGTAAGGACATGCATTGAGTTTCCCAGGCTATCGAGCATGCAAGACTACATAAATTAATAACATTTATCTAGCAGCATGATACTGTACCAAATGTTAACCTTGGTCTCCATATGTTATTAGAGTTTGCCACTCAAACTTGGTCATGTTAACATTTATGAGCTTAATTTGATTTGTTGATGGCACAAAACTGTGGTCATCACACTTTTGCATTTTGTTTATTTTGGTTTATTATTAAAGATTCTTTAAAACAATAGTTATTATTCACCTTGTGAATGTTGTTAATTGTTAACTTTGTTAATGTTGTTATTAATTAGTTATAATACATTATGTTTGTTCATGATAACAAATTAAATAAAATTCTGTGAGTAAAAGCCTCATTGACATAAACTTAACATTCATTGCATGTCAGCAGGAATTAAGGTGCATGAATGGAATGTACAGCTATGTGGCTCACCTCCTACAGAGCTCTTCCCACTTCAAAGATCCCAAACAACTCAGTGCTTCCCCAGACTACATGATTCCTGGAATAAACAACACATTCATCATCCCAGAAAAATATTCTGCACGTAAAACATCCGCACTGGACCCTGAGACCTGCAGAAAGCTATAGCTGTTGAAAGCAGTGGGGGCTTGAAACATGATAAAATCTAGAGGAATTGGTCAGATTTTACTTGCAAGTGGAAGTGAGTGGCTTGAGACGGATGTAAGGAAACAGTTCTTCTTTTACATTAACTGTGAAGTATAGTCAACTTGGGATTCAGGATTCAGATCTCCTTAAGTGTTTTTCCTTTTCCCACCCAGTTTGAACATTACGCAAATTCTACCTGTCAATGACATATGATACACTAAATGTTTTAAGTTAACAAAATGAACAGGAAATCTCTTTTTAAATATTCAGTTAACAGTCACTTCTCCTCATCTTACCATTCAGACCTTACTTAACTTTTAATTAAATTGACCAGAGGTTTTGATTAGCATGTTTGAATTTTTAACTAGCTAGGATGTATATAATGTAATATAATGCAATGTAATAATGACTTGTGTGGCTGTTGGAAAATAATATCTTTTATTGTCCTTTTAAAAATGTATATGTGCCTATACCAATATTTAATTGGGCCTACAGTACTTGGTATGTTAGGTAACAAGCTACGGTTATAGCTTTGTGAAGTCAGTCGCTAGCTAGCTATGAAGCAGAATTGATTTTTTTTAAAACCATCGTAGTAGCACAGATAACATTAAATAATATACAGTTAAGCAATAGTAAAATAATATGGTCTATTTAATGGTCAGTATAGAATTAACAATTGTATGCACCTAGAAACCTACAATATTATGTTTAAGAAGTGAATCTGGAGTTTTAATGTAGCAGCATGTAGCAACTAGCTAGTGTAGTTGCCAAAGTTATGTAGAGACTTAAATTAGTTTACAGTGGTTTCTAGAAACTATTAACACTATAACAGTGTTAATAGTTATACAATATTATATTGTATAACTATTATGTTGTATACAATTACTATTATAACAATATTTTCTTTCTTTTTTTTCAATTTTATTTATGTAGCGCTTTTAACAATGGTCATTGTCTCAAAGCAGCTTCACAAAAATGAAAGAAATTTTAAAAAAGAAAATTTATGG
>JAQQZS010000023.1:7714984-7728080 GCA_030068045.1 Platyallabes tihoni
AAAAGGTCACACCCCCAATTCTCTGTCTCACACACACACACACACACACACACACACACACACACACAAACACACACACACACACACAAACACACACACAGTACAGATGCTGGGCATACAAGGTATACACGCACACACACACGCACACACACGCACACACAGACAGCAGCATGTACAGATGCCGGGCATACACACATTTCCTAGTAAAATGATTTCCAGATGTGTTTTGACTGATGAGAGAGAGAGAGAGAAAGAGCTGGACTATTTGGCTGCTGTTCAAATAAGATTTTTGTTGATGTCCTGAAATATCAGCCCAACTAAATTTACAACAAACCTTCTAGTTCCAACTACAGGTGTGGCATTAAGCACTTACACTAAGTTATGTGGAGAATGTAAACTGGAGAGACTTTTCCTCCTGGTCTGGAGAGCAATCAGAATGTCATTGTGATTATTCAAGGCGGCAAATTAGTTCAAATCATTATTGTCTACTAAAATAGATCTCTCTGGTTACAGGGTTGGTGTTGGTGTATGTAGTAAGGAAGTACTCACATTAACATATCTGTTTCCTTAATCCATTCCTTTGTTTAATATCACATAATTATAACCAAATCAATTTATTTTCGATCAGAGAAAAATTCCTTTCAGCAGCTTCCTTAAGCCGAATCCAAAGGATTACAAGTTCCATGATTATAATCCAGTAACAGCTCTAGGGATCATTCCAGAGCCAATTCAAGCCAAACCGCCCTCAAAGACACAAAACATATTTATATTTAAATATCTGCAATGTGCTTAGGGATTTTAGTGCTATTTTTTTGGTTCTATTTTGTTATGTCTCTGAGTGTCACATTGCTAGCACAATTATAATAACATTTATTAGAACAACAAATTTAGCAAGTTCAAATCTAAGGTTTAACAGGCTGGTTTTGCAGTGGGATTTACTAACATTAATGAGAAATAATGAGCATTATGACACATTATGACACATTAAGCTCAGATAGACAACTAGATAGCAGGCTATTAGATGATGGTGTTTGGTTAAAAATTTTATTTACACTACCCATACCATGGTAAATCAACACACTAATAGTGTGTATGTTAGTTTCTTTTAGGATAAATAAACTTACAGTACAGATGACAACAAGGTAATATTGTTCATCTTTTCATTTCAGTACTCTATATTTTGGCACATACTGTATAAAGATAGTCTAGTTGGTTAAAAATTACATTATTACACCCTGTATAATAAAAACCTACAGTATGCCGTTTCTGAAACAATAGTATCTTGGGGTTTTTGGATGTGCGGTCCTAAATAGGGAACCAGAGCTTGGTAGCAATATCAATTACATATGGGACATGGATGTACTTTCAGAAAATCTTATTTGGTCCTTGATGCAAAATGATCTGCAACATAATAAGCTTCCCTGTAGCTCTTAATACTCAAAGGAATGCGGTCTAACTATTTAAAATGTGTTTTGATTTAATCAGCATGAATCCATATATAGTTAATAAAGTCTAATTGAGTAACCGACCATAAGAGACCTCTCATATACAGTATGCAATTTGAGGTCAGACTTGGGGTGGCAATTGGAAAGACAAGACTTATTCCAGAGGTCCCCACAATTCCCCTTCCTTATAACAAATACGAGAACTCCAGATGGAGGAGAAAGTCAGAAGCCTGATGAAAGATGTTTCGGTTATACCACAGTTTGCAAATTAAAGCTGAAAGTCATGTTTGAGATTTACTGTAGATGGAGCAAGGAAGCTGAACTGGGCTGTGAAACACATTTTATAATGAATTTCTATAATTATTTGATATTTCATGCTGAATGCATACATAATTAAAAGAATTCAGAGTCATTTCGAAGTTTCCATGATGCAATGATGTACATAACACAATAATCAACACAGTTTCTGTGGTCAGCACACACTGTAATATCTCCTTGCTGATGATGTCATATAGATGGATGACAGATGCCCTACTCATTTCACTCAGAGCAATAGTTACTGGTGGTTAACCACGTAAACCATGATATTTGTTCTTTTGTGGGATTTTGGCATACAGTACAACAATGAATATATGAGAATAAATGTTCTCTTGTTTAAACAACAATCTTAGATTGTATTCAATCGACCTAAAATGCACTCATAAGAAAACACTGGCGTGAGAAATCCTGCTAGAAAAAAAATATTTTTAATTTTCCAAAAATCTACCATGCACAGTATTATATTTTTAATATGTACTTTATTGTACATACATATTACACTTCACATTTCAAAGAAAGGAAATTACAAATTAAATGAATGAAGAATGTTTTCTTACCATTTCTGCCCGCTAGCTATGTGTTGCTGTACAGTGTAACCGAACTGTGCCTGCTTCGGACCCTTTATAACTCTGTGGCTCTTGGTGTCTATGTTGAAACAGTCATAGAGCCCTGCAAGAAAGCAAAATGGGACAAGCACAAGCCATCCACAACATTATTTATTGTATTTAATGGAAATGGTGTTAATTTCTAGAACATTTTACAATATATATGTATACTGTAGTTTTCACCATTTTGGAACTGGGTGCGAGAATGTGAGATGATGATTTGAACTCACAATTATTGCAAGAATCTTAATTGTAGTTCTCTTTTGAACTACATGAATAAACATTTACCAAAATCACATCATAATTTCGTTCATCATACTTAATTGTTTTTTTACTGGAAATGAATATTATGTCACCACATGAAAAAAAAAACTATTTACACGACTGGCTTGAACACAAATGTTTATTAGCTACATGCATACCTCAGCAAAGGAATGTGTTATCACTCAATATGACCTCCTACTGGAGCACAGTCACCCCACAGTGCGAGGAACAGCTGACCTCTGGGACACACTAAAACAGCAAATACTGTCATGGAGGACTAAATACATCCCTGTGATACACAGCCTTCATTCCTAGCTTACAAAGAGAAAGTCTGTACTTTTTTTCAACTTCAACTGGGTGTCAGTCACTCATTCAACATGCTGTTGAGACTGATTTGGCCCATCAGTCAATCCCAGAGACTGAAATGACATTGTCAGTTAAGTGAAGTAAAAAAAACAGACGAATAGGACTCATCCACAGGACAAACTGAGAGCAACTAATGAACATTCAGACCTTCTCTTTGTAGATGTACAGTATGCCACTATACTAACCATAATGTAACGGTATAGGTGCAAATCTGTACAAGGTTTATGGGTGCATTTTAACACTTTCTGATAGAAAAAACCTTAGGCTTCCACATAAAACAATAAAAAATTGTCCTAGAGAGACCCTTAAGCCCCTTTCATACATACATGAGTCCAATAAATCTCACAGAGAGTGATTTTGGTGAGAAAATTGGAATACTCCTGGAATTCCTGGGCTCTCGTATGGCTCTTTTCAGGCTCATCCCAAGGATCTATTCATTCTTGCCAATTTTTAGTAAAAAGACTACAGGATTATTGGACATGTCAATTATTTTCATAGACTTTTCATGAGAAATAAGCTACTGCTCTCTAATAGTACTCTCCTGAAGTCCTCCTGGACAATTCCCAAAGTTGCAGGGCTCTCCTGGTTCTCCCCAATCTTGTGGAAACAGGACAATGATAGCAAGATTGAGGAATGTCTGAGGAGATCAAAGAATAGTCAAAGAGAAGAGAATGTGTTTTCTACTTAGTGGGAGTGCTGGAAAGATTGAGGAGAATGAGGAGAATATTGGCAGGTGATCTACATAATTCAGGAGAGAGTTGGCAAGGTCAAAGATGTAAATTCTTTCATTTTTGGTCAATGTTTGGTGTACTTATTTTTTAGACAATAGAATATGTACCCATAGTAGTCTCGGGCTCCTTTTCCTGTCTGACACTTGATAAAACTAATCTGGTCTTCTGCTGTTTTAGCCTATCCACCTACAGGTTCATTGTTGTTTATTCTGAGATGTCTTTCTGTTCACCATTATTTTAAAGTGATTATTTGAATTACCATCACCTTCCTGTCAGCTTGAACCAGTCTAACCATTCTTTTGATCACTCTTGTCAACAAGATGTGTGCATTTCTGTGTGCATTTTCTTGAATCCTCAAGCTAGACCATCTGGCTCCAACAATTCTTTCTAGGTCATAATTACCCGAATCACGTTCTCCCCATCAGAACAGATCCTCTTGACCAGACTCTACGTGATTTCATTAAATTGAATTATAGAATAAAGTAGCAAGTGTACAGGTTTTCCTAATGAAGAAAAAATTTCATAATGTGCAAAAGAACTTAATACCTGTTGTTGTTTAGTCTCATCATCTGCACTTTCACCAGCGTATGTTCTAAAGGAATATTTAATGAAGGAATATCAAACCTGTAGTTTTCGAATATAGTATGCTATACTATACAATATCAAACCTGTAGTTTTCAAATATAGTATAGTATATACATTTATAGTAGTTACTAATTTCAGTAATATGCTTTAAGATTCATCCATCCATCTAGGAACCTCTGTAGTCCAATTAGGGACCATGGAGGCCAATGGTGACTGTTGTATTTATTTCCATTTCTATGACCTCCACACATTCACACATTAGAGGAAATTATGGATTGCCAATTAGCCTAATCTGCATGACTTTGGACTGTGTGAGGAAACTGGAAACCTGGAAGAAATCCATGGGGAAAACATGCAAACCCCATGCACACAGACCCGATGCAGGGGCTGAACCTAGGACCTGGAGGTATAAGGCGACAGTGCTAACCACTAAGCCACCATGCCACCACCATGCTTTAAAATAAATAACAAAAAAATTATGCTCAGACTTTAAGGGGTTAAGGCCATTTACTGATGATGACACTGGGAATTTACTTTTCCACTTACAAAAGTCAGTATTTGAATAAATAATGGAAAGGAGAAGGAGCGATGGCCTTTTGGCAGACAGGATAAGTTAAGTTAAGCCTTTTTAACCTTGGCTTGACATTTTAAAACCATTCCTTTTATGTCTTCCTCCTACTGTACTTTTCACTTTCACTCACACTGAATTGCTTTCCTGCTTGGCTAACAGTAACATCAATGAGAAGCTGCTTTGGTGATAAGACTGATGTCATTGGCCACTGTTTTCCACCACGAAGGACGATAGGCATGCTATGTAATTCTGGTTTCTCTTTAATTGCTTTTTGGTTCTTGTCTAATGCATAGTAACATAATGCATGTAAAAGGAAAGAGAGAAAAAGGTACATGTTGCCATTTTCTACACTGTTTTTGCCCTTGGGCACTGTCCATTTTATACACATGGGATTTACAAGCTTTTATGCTGGATGCCCTTCCTGTCACAACCTTTCCATTTCCTAACCACGCTGGGACTGGCACTGTATGGAGTGGTTGGGTTGTACAGTATGGGGTGTAAAGTTAAGTGTCATGCCCAAGGAACCAACAGTGGCAACCCGGAAGTAGCAGGGCTTGAATACCTGACCATCCAATTAGCAACCAAATAAGCAACCACTGCCTCTTCTACACTGTTGCAACTAACGCCTACAATCCTTTCACTAAAAGGATTTAAAAAAGTGTAAAGAAGCATAAAGGGCTTTCCTTTCAAAAACAATCACTGGTAGTAGTTTATAGCCCTGAGTGAGAGTATTTATGATATTTTTGCATATCAGTACTGTTTCTCTACATGTCATGGCATGCACACTCACAGATAGCATAGGCTACCATAATAAAGATGAATTTGACTCTTGATTCACACTCACACACCTAGAGATATTATCACAGGATCTCCTCTCTGACCGGCCTTTCTCCTAATTTTTCTCTCTTTTTCCCTCTATCTAGCATACTCTCTCTTAGCCAAGACTGATAACAGCTGAACAGTTTTTAATTCAATTAAATTTTATTTATTTGGTGTTTTTAACAGTGGATAGTGCCATTAATCAGGCCTACAGAAATAGACATTTTCGGCATATAAAGAATAAAAAAAAATATGTAGTTTGACATATGACAAAATAATAACTGAACCTAATTCATACAGTGCCTTGAAAAAGTATTCATATCCCTTGAACTTTGCCACGTTTTGCCATGTTGCTGGAAGTTAAACCTCTGCCCCAATCTCAAGTGTTTCTCAGACTTTCTTCTTTGTTTTGAAGTTTGCCCTGTATTTGGCTCTATCCATCTTCCCATCAACTCTGACCAGCTTCCCTATCCTTGCTGAAGAAAAGCATCCCCACAACATGATGCTGCCACCACCATGCACTGTGTTAGTTTTCTGACGTTTTCTCACATAGCATTTTGCGTTTAGGCCAAAAAGGTTCATTTTGGTCTCATGTGACCAGAGCTCCGTCTTTCACATGTTTGCTGTGTCCCCAATATGACATTGCAAACTTCAAACAACAAATTTCAACAATGGCTTTCTTCTTTCCACTCTTGCATAAATACCTGCTTTGGGGATTGCACAACTAATAGTTGTCCTGTGGACAGATTCTCCCACCTGAGCTGTGGATCTCTGCAGATCCTTCAGAATTACCATGAGCTTCTTAGCTGCTTCTCTAATTATTGCTTTCCTTGCCCGTCCTGCCTGGTAGTTTTGCAATTGTGCCATTCTCTTTCCATTTTTGGACGATGTATTGAACAGTGCTTCATGAGATATTAAAAGCTTAAAATCTTATAACCTAACCCTGCTTTAAACTTCTCCACTTCTCTTTATTCTTGACTTGTCTGGTGTATTATTTGGGCCACATGATGCTTCATGAACTTCTGTGAAGAACTTCTGAGGGATTCACAGAAGCTGTGTTTATACTGAGATTAAATTACACTAGTTAATAATTAGGTGACTTAGGAAGGCTATTGGTTCCACTGGATTTTAGTTATGGGTATCAGAGTAAAGGATACTCTTGGATTATGTATATGCCACCTATTACAGAAAATTTCAATAAAATGCATTCACATTTTTGGTTGTAACATGATAAAATGTGAAAAAGATCAAGGGGTATGAATACTTTTGTAAGGCACTGTTAAATAACTGAAATGTATGAATTTCTACTCCTTGGGTACTGGAAATAGAAATCAAGGAATACTTAAATTAGCCCCCGTTAAAAATTGTACATTTTCCTATTGAAATGTCTTTGATGTGCTTAGTAGTTTGAGTAACAATCTTTTGATTGGTTTGATATTAAATTTTTCATTAAAAAGTTAGTGGGTTTGTACCAAATAAGGGATAATGGTCAGGTGTGGCTGTACTAAAGTGCTGTTACATCACTCTCTTTAGGTAGAGATTAAGCAACATCCACTAGATTTTCCTCTTAATGCCTTTACCAGCAGGGAGTCAAATGGCATTGTGGGTAACTTTCATCTATTCAAAAATCCATGGAGGATCTATGACAACACACTGACTGCAATTAGTTCAGACAGTTGGTGCAGCATAAGAAAACATTTAAAAATACAGATATTTAACGAGAATAACATGTGTTAGAACAGTGACATGAGCCAGTCAAACATGGCTGACATGAATGGTACAGATAAAATAACCAATCCTAGCCACCTTATCCATATCCCTATAAGGATCCTCAGGAAAATGTTATGACAGTCATACAGACCAACCAAACACCCCCCCCCCCCCCCCCCCAATACTTGAAAAGATCAGACCGGTCTTTTTTTTTTTAGCATGGTACTCGTTTAAACATTGACACATACTCTACATTGTTAAAATTCTGCCTTTGATGTTTTCTTTCTTTTATCCCCTGTGGAGTATGCTCCAGAAGATATTTATAAAAACCAGAAACAGTTTATTTTTTTCACATGTGTGTGAAAAAACAGTGAGTGCGTTAAATAAGGAGAAATGCAAGAGCAAAAGCTAATGAGCATATGATGATGCTGAATGCAGCGAGGTATTTTGTTCACTGATTGATTCAAATTCCCATTCCAAATTTCATCCACTTTGCATGATTTGTTAAGCATTCGCAAAAAACCGTAGTTGCTTGCTGGCGAGACTTTAAGAGCGATCACACAAACAGTTCAGACTACCATCAAAAGTGTACGTATTTTTTTTTTTGCGATTTCACTCTTGCATCAAAAGAAATCAGATGGAAAGAACAGAAGAGTGTGCAGGAGCTGCAGTCTTTTTTATTGGAAACCTTAACGTTGCACAGCGATTTAATACTCTCACTAATATCAGCAACTTTTTGCCTTTTTTGTGTACTGATGCTTCTGCCTAGATAAATAAACCTCAGTACCATGGCTGCTGGCCCTGCGTACTGGACCATAATGAGACTGCTTTGCCTTTGGCTCAGAGGCAAGCTGCAGGAGCTTCACCACAGCCACGCTGACACACAGATCAACAGCAGTGAGGGTCCCAACTAGAGACTGCTTCAAAGAATCAAGAATTCAAACAACTGACTATTCCCTGACCCTGTATAGTTACCAAAGATCTCAATTAACATTGAGAAATCTAATCCTTCAGTACACTAGCATCCTAAGAGACTTTGTGGGATTCCCCAACCTCTAAAAGACCAAAAGTCCACCTGGTCACCAGAAAACCCTCAAGAAAACTCTAACTGGAACAATTGAATCAATGCTACTGAGATTGTATTCCCCTGATACATGAGTCACGACTTTAAAACTCAATCAACTCAAGAAACGGTGGTGCTCAAATCTGAACCAGATAACCCAAAGTCTTGAATCATCTCAAACATACTGTACAACCATAAGAGACTTGATTTGACTTAAACCAAAACTCTTAGATGAAAACTCAGAACAGCTCTCCATCATAAACACATTCAAGGTAAAAACAAAACATCCCAGCTGTATACGATCACCATCTGTGATCACCAGAACACCTCCACACATCTGCTTGTCTCTCACTCATCCCTCTCTTCCTTCAAAAATATTTACATGTGGGGCCGCTCTGATGCTAATGAGGCCTGGTGCTGCCCATCAGCTACAATGATGAACCAGCAGATTTGCTCCTAATATAGTTCACATTTTTGAAATTTACCCTTCTGACCACTGAAATGTTTGTGCACTTCACTGTACTGTACATAGAGGCCACCAATGCATGTGATTTTGTTTGGACGTTTTAACACAAAACGAACAATGCCAACTTTCCTACTGTGTGTTCTGCAGTCTGGAAAATTCATCATAGTGCTGATGGAGAGGAGATTTGCAGGGGACAGGGTCTGTGGCATGCAACAAAGTGTGAGCCTTTGCAAAGAAAATGGGCTGGATGAAAGAGTTGGGTGCTGTTCAGACTGGTCTCCTGAGCCACACAAAATAACCACAATTACTCATGAGTGAAAGTACACACATACACACACACACGCACGCACGCCCGCCCGCACGCACGCACGCACGCACGGAACCAAGGAACATGAGAATAAATTTGCTTAAACCAAAAAAATAAATAAATAGGCAAACATCCTATCCAGAGCAACTCACAATTGATCTTTTTAATTTTTTTAACACCTGAGCAATTAAGGATTAAGGACCTTGGGCAACTTGATGGTGCTATGGTTTGAACCTGGGACCTTTTAATCAGTAGTCCAATGCCTTAACCACTAAGCTACCCCGATCCCTTTGATCTGGGCAGGACCTGATGAGACTTAAGTAAGACTAAGATATCTTAACATGTTCATATCCAAATTCACATCCTGGCCAATCCATTGCAGGGCACACATACAGCAATGCATACACTACATATTTTAGTTCATTACACATACTGTACTTTAATTCGAGAATTCCAATTAATCTAATTTGCTTGTCTTTGGACTGTGGGAGGAAACCCCAGGCAGGATTTGAACCCTCGACCCTGGAGGTGTAAGACCACACTACTTACCACCACGCCACGATTCTATAAATTGTCTTAATTTGAGGAAAATAAATATAAATAAAATCGAAAAATGAGACTTAGGAACTGTTAGACATTCACATTCCATATTTGACACTCCTTGATGATAAGGACACTGTATTGGATTGGAATGCTTGATCTTGATATTGTTAGATTTTTTAAAATGCTTTTTTTGGTTAAGTTTATAAAAATAATTTCACATGACTATATAACCTTAATCCGAACCACAGGCTCAACAAAGGGTTCATTGAGTGTATTTTTTGGACAGATAAATGTTCTTAGGCTCATAAAAGTGTTGGATTTGGAGCTCTCCGAGCTCTCCTTTTTCCCAAAGGATCAAACTAAAGAATCTCTCAGTGTTCTAAACTGAACTTTTTCCCCCTTTTTTGCAGCATAAACTTAACCAGCATGTTTTCACGCACATTATTTCATGCTAATTAAATGTTTTTTTTCTACACATTTTCATCTGAATTTAACATATATTTTACACTTTCTACACAACTGTGCTGTTATTAAGATTATTATAAACTAATTTTCAGATGATAGATGCATTAAGGAAAGGGCATGACCTGATGAGACTTAAGTACAGTGTAAACCTTGCTTGGCCAATAAGCAGTCTAGACCTCATCTGGATGACAAGCAGCTGATGGAAACCAAACACAGAGCAGGCTTTCCCACACCTCTCTCTCTCTCTCTCACACATGCACATTAAATGTCCTCAGTCGTGTGCTAGTTCCAACACATTACTCATCATCTAACTTCAAAAGCCGTCTGAGAAATCAGACATTATTTCGGTCTGGGTCTTCCTAGCTCCTTTTGTCTGTTTCACCAGCAGATAAATCAATTCCTTCTGGACAAGAAGCCCGGGTTTCTAGCCAGCAGCCCAATTTCTGCAGCAGCACAAATATTTACATACCAGCTAAACTAATGCTTCAGCACAAATTTGATTCAGAACAGCATCAAGAAGGAGTCATAATCTTTCCCAGCAATGTCAAAAACATAAGGATGGAAAAAGAGAAGGCAGCTGTTTCGATTAATACCGATCATGTTTTATAACGTAAGTACTGTACAATTCCTTTGTGAATACGTGAATGCAAACTGTATGAGAAAAACTGTATGGCAAGGAAGAATCCCATTAATGAAACTAAGGATAAACTGCAATGAGCTACATCCAAACGCAACTGGTTGCTCTATAAAATTTCTATAACCTGTAGTCCTAATGATGTCTAGTTCCATGTCTTATCTTTTATAAGCGCCAACAGGACTCCACTCCTCATGACAGAAGAGTCCATTTAAATAAGCGTGTGTGCACTTACCGCCTCAGGACAGCACTCAGCTTCCAGACTCAAGCGCTCTTTATAAGCTGATCGTAATTTCACTGCTAATTGAGCCAGGCTGTGGCAGCAGACCAGCTTTTTCCACATACTGATACTGTAATATAATATAACATTTAATTTCAAAGCACGACAAGAGAACGACAAAAAATATGTTAGGAGAAAAAAATTGTAGAATTTGAATCCTTCCAGTGCAAGCTCAGCATCTGTCAAAGGAGGAAGTTACTGGCAAGAGAACGTTCAAAAAACTTTCAAACGTTCTCAAATTTCAAAAAAGTAAAAAAAAAAAAAATCTTATACTACCATAACTGCCAAGCAATAATGAGAAAGCATCTCTTTAAATCCCCTTCAAAGGTACATCTCTATTAAAATACACAATCACAATCAAAGCAACAAGAATTACATCATTGAAGATGCGCACACACACACACACACACACACACACACTCTCTCTCTCTCTCTCTCTCACGCTCTCGCTCTCTCTCTCTCACCTGGCCATGGGCACAGGATCCAAAGCAGCAGAGTGCAGTAGTACTCCATGTTTTTCAACGAGTGTGTATGTGTGTGTGTGTGGGTTTATGCATGTGTATGTGTGAGGGCAGAATGTCTGTCAGTCAGTGTGTTCTCCTTAAAGCTCCAGGCCTGATTAAATCCACCACGGCTGAAAATCTTCACTATATCTGGGGGAAAGAGGAGGAGACTGTGGCCAAAAGAAAAGGAGGTGCACATTCTGCCAGCAGGCAGATAGTCCTGAGCTCTCACTCTCACTTTTATTTTCCTCTTTCACTTCAGCTGCTCTCTCTCACTCTTACTGCCTCTTGATCATTTGATTAGTTGCATTGAAAATGTTATGTTCTTCACTTTCTCAAAATGTAATCACTAAAATCTGATAGCATTGAATATTAGACTGTACATACAGTCTCAGAAATAAAGGTAATAATATGTGGATATGGGGGTACCATCATACAGTAGTAACAACCTAAAGGATGGACAAATATTATAATATTAAAATTAATAATAGACTAAAATATAGAAGCAGAGATCAAGGAAAACCCTGGAGTCATAACATCAACTGCTTTCCATACATTATTAGTTCTGTCCTAATATTTTTCCAGTTGGTTTGACTTGCTGAACTATTTTTCTGGATCTGGCAGTTGTCGACCCGTGCTAAGGGCAAATGCCCTTAACATGATGGATGCTCTGATCTGTGGTTTACATTACTCTGAGATAATTGGTTAATCCTGTTGTAAAACTCCCAATTTGCCCTTATTCAACATCCAACAGCCAAACCAGCCAAATAATTACACATCGCATACCAGCTCATGCTGAAGTCCAGCTCACTACCCTTCAGACCCACAATCCTCCTCTATGTACTACACAGCAATATTGAATAATTGATCCACATCCACACAGCTCACATCACTTCCTCTCTGTGTCTGTGTTACTTTTGCTCTCATTGTCTCACCCTCTGCTAACACATACACACACAGATGCCAAAATGCACTACCCTGGTACATCCCAGTATTTTTTGCGCTAGTTGTGGAAAATACTGTACACATAATAAATCACCCCTTATAGATTCACTGACCTGTAATCAGGTCTGAAGCATTCACTCACTGCTAACAAAACTATACATTTACTTTCTCTGAACTGCTTATTTTGATTTAAATGATGGCAACTTTAAACTGAATTTTGAAGCTTTTGCAGTTTTTAGATTTCCACTAACAAATTACTTTTCCCATGGCCATATTTCAATTTTTTTTTATTATTTATTATTTTATGGTACTAACAGTTAATAGATATTACAGAGTTTACATTTAACTACTGCATGTTGTTTTATACAGTCTGAGAGGACTGAAGAGAGTAGACAGAATTACAGGGAGATGCAGCGTAAGGTGAAGGTAGAGGTGGCAAAGGCCAAACAAAGAGCATATGAGGACTTGTATGCTAG
>JAQQZS010000023.1:7731733-7742753 GCA_030068045.1 Platyallabes tihoni
CTGTATATACTGTATATATATGTATGTATGTATGTTTGTGTGTGCTTAGTTAAAATTAAATGAAAAAAATTATTTCATCATATTGCTTATGTTATGCTGAAAAAATGGATATGTCACTCTATACTGCAAAATTCTGAGCCCTATATACATTTATTTAAAGAAAAGAAAGAAAAGAAAAAGAAAAAATGGCTAAAATGCTCTGGGTTTTAAGAGCTACCTCAATCCCAGTAGTGACTCATTATAAAATATCTGTACGAAAGACTGTACAGGTTAATATGGTAATTATTTAAAACAATCATCACCAGTTAATTGCTTATATATTTTTTAAGCTTATGTATCTGTTCAATATTTAGCTATTTATGCAAATGGGGTTTTGTCGTGAATAAAGGTTTTGTTTAACCCTGAACAGGATAAGCAGAATGCAGAATGAGTGAGTGAGAGTGTACAATGTAACATTTAAATTTACTTGTTATTTATTAAAAGATTTACAAGTGTAGTAAAATTTCTTGTTCTATTTTTTTTGTTTGTTTGTTTTGATAGAAAATTTAGATCAATCATTAAAATAAAATGTCATTTCATGTATTTTCATGAATAAGATTGGTTTATAAGATGTATAAAGATATACAATAACAATATATAATTAACAATAAATCACCATATATATCAGGAAAACAAATGATTCAGTACGAACAACATGATGGAAATGTGATAGGTGGGTTGAGTTTTATATGTGTGTAATATATATAAAAAAATAGTCACAGGATCTGGGAATTCCATCTCCCAGAAGTTCCAGCTTAATGTCACACCCACCTCTCATCCATCACACTCTGTTTACTAATCACAATCATCGGAATCTTACTATCTCATTCTCATTCAGCATAAATACATCTTAGTTTGTTTAGTTCAAGTCTTGTTTGTGTCCTTTAGTCTACATACTAGATAGCTGGTCACATACACTACAAGCAGCTTGTAGTTGTGCAATTAAGGAGACTTTCCCACGTTTTGAGACTGTTATTGAGAGTGTGCCAAACTGTCCCAAATTTAAATTCTTTATGGCTCTTGGTTGCTCATTACTTTGACATTGCATGCCTTACATGAACAAAATTGCCCTTATGTTAACTATGAAATGGTATAATGGACAAGTACAGTATGAGATAATGCCCTATGACTTCCCTTTAACCTGTACTTCCTGGCTCTGGAATAGGGTCAATCTGAACTCATCAGACCACATTCCCTTTTTCCATTGCTCATAGTCCAATTTTTTTCTAATTCCCCTTATAAACAAGTGGTTTTCTTATGAGCACACAACTGTTTAGTCCGAATCTTGTTCTCCCGGAGTTCTCACCACATTCTGTACATGTGAAAATGCTTACTTTCACTATTTTGAAATTTCCTTCAGGATCAATAAAGTATTTATCTATTTATATATCTATCTATTATTTAAACATACTGTAGCTGTAGTTTTTATTGTTTATATGTTTTTACCATGCAACTTCACATTAATGATTTTTTAATGAACACATTTCTTCTACAAATTTAATGGTTCATCACTGTTCTTCCAGGTTTTGATAATGCTTAGAATGGTCCTTAACACAGTTCCAGCCATTTAAATCTCCTAAGTTGTTTTCTTTGCTTGAGCTAGCCCAATAATTTGACCCTTCTGAAATAGCAACTTTTTTGGTTGGCAAGTGTATTTACCTACAAAAGTAGACTACATATACACCTATCAAGAACTGATATGATTTTTCACTTGTTAACAGCAACCTGGATACTTGTATTTTTTTGAAACCTTTAAATATTGATGGAACAATCAAAAATCTATTCGTTAATCAATCGATTTTCTGTGCATTTCAAGTGATCAATTATGAAAGATTACAATGAATTTTTTTTTTTTATTCTTAAAACACACCATATTGCATTGTTTTTATTTTTCCCTCCACACCAACAGATCACAATCACAATGAGCATTTGTATTCACTGACTGCCTGTTGTATTTTACAATGTTTGTTCTGGCTAGGTTTCAACTTACCTTGTTAAATTAGACTTTGTGGATTATCTTGGTTATTACTGATAAGGTTGATGATTATTAGATTAAGATTTCACTTTGTCTGCTACAAACTTGGCTAGATCATATAAATATACATCATTTGTAGTGTCTATGTCAGCTTCCCTCTGAGCTCTCCTGTGGTAAAAGATTAAAATTGTCATTGCACAGGGGCAGATTCAAAACCACATTGGGTTAGAGCCACGCTAACCCAAACACCCCACGGAACACTAACCCAGATTCATTTCCTAATGCAGACCCCCAAAAAATGGCAACTGAGGTCAAATCATTTAAATGTATTTTATTGACATTTTATAGTTACATGTGCATGCCAAGCTCGGTTGATTTTTCCATATTTTCCTTACAGATTTGCAAAGTTTTTCCAAGTTTTAACATTGGAAATAATGAATATTGTGAGGTATAAATACAGGGGTTCATGTTAACAAAGGATACTGTTACTCACACACACTGAGGTTGCTTTTTTACTCACGAACTTGAATATCTGGGATAAACTTTCCTTGTTTCAGGCAATATGCAAGGCAGAGTGCTTTCTAAACCTATCATAAAGTTACATTTTAATATGCTTTTATCCATCACTGAAGCTTAATACCTAACAAACACCATTTTATATGGCAGTGAGATCACTCGGCTTTTACGTTAGTTTCAAAGAGAGGTTACTATACTGTCTCCTGAACATTTGGCCACATTTCTAAACAAATTCAATAAAAACTCTAACAAATTTTATGTGGACTGGTTGCCATGGTCTGTGATGAAACTACATTAAGGTCAGTTTATGAGGTGACTTGTGGCTGAATAAACACACTTCTAATGCTATCCCTCAGAGCATCATGCCCCTGCTTTACCCAGCGGGAGGACACTTGCAAAGTATTAAATTTATTTGGTGATGTGCTCCGATCTGAATGACTGTGCACATCCAAATCTAAAGGTGTCTGGGAAAGAATGATTATCCCTCCCCCCAACATCATTTGGCAATTGTACTGTCAACCTGATAATGCCAAACGTCACTGGATGAAAACGCCATCAATCACTTATACACTCATAGCACAGTCAATCACTCATTGGCTTAGAGTGCCATCAATCACTCATTGCCCCCACATACGAAATCTTAGAATCACCTGGAATAAATAATAGCTGGGTGAAAAAGTTATATGTTGTTGTTTGTCTGAGGTTGAGATTTGCCTAATACTAAGACCTGCAACAATCAGATGAAAACGGTAACTCCTGGGTAGAGATAAGCCCCAAGCCAGAGGAGGGTCTTGCCATCCCTTGCGTTTTTCCCCTTAGGAATATTATAAATGTCACAAATAACAAACAAATCTGAAGAGCTAGTTAATAAAGGAAACATATGCAAATTTAAAGAAGTAAGTAGTAGGGCATGTGTGTGAACCACTCTTCCATAATCTGTCATCAGGGAAGAAGAAAAAATAGATGTGATAATCTGGTCATTCAGACCATTCAGGTCATCAGCTGACTTCATTTTATTGCCACATTAGCGAACGTTGCTGAGCCTAGACCTGAGCAACTGGAGAAACCCCAGATAATAACACTGCCTCCAAAGGCTTGTACAGTGGGCTACAGTATATGGGTGTATTGCTTCATGTGCTTCCCTTCTTCCCTTGAAGTTTCTGTCACTCTGGATAATAAGCTCCTTGAAGCTTTTTTTCTGATTAGTCCCATTCAGTGTGTTCTTAGATGTTTTCTTTGCTTGACGCAGGCCAATAATTTGACCCATCTGAAACAGAGATACAGGTGTTACATCTTGTGATGTGATTGTTTAAGAAATGAGAATACTGTATACTTACTGCATCAGGTAGGGTTCTTGGAAGCTAAAATATATTAATTGTCCAATTAAAGACTCTCAAATGGAAACCGATTTGTGAGGAAGTGGAAACCAGTAAGGCTAAATGACACAATTTCAATATATACCCACATATTGAGTTTGCACTGAAGTAAGAACATAGTTTAAGTGAACACAATGTGAGTACACACACACACACACACACACACACACACAGTAGTAAAACTTAGTAAAACAATGTTGTTGTTTGCAACTCATAATTCTTCAGTGATGTCACATCTGCTGAGCAAACAGTATATTTACTTTGAATTGAACATTTCAAACTTATTGGGGCCTAAATTACTGTGAAAAAGCAATCCAAGCTACAGTAGTTAAGCTATTGATGGTTCTTTTATTTTCAAATACAGATATTCACAAATTCATGGTTTCATCAGTTTAATGTTGAGTATATTGGAATAAATTGGAAATGCCAGATCATACACAGATGACAACACTTTTACAATATAAATGAAATCTTTTAACTTTTGCTTGAGGTGTTATTTTGTGAGATTTTAGTAAAATTATTAGATTAAGTTCTTAATCATATTTCAGTAAATAAACACATATATGTACTGTACATACATTTTAAATGGAGATATAAAAGTTTTTTTCTATTTATTTAAATAAATAAAGTTTTTCCAAGTTGAACACACTTGGGCTTTCCAAGTTGAACATATTTATAGATATTTTTCAGTAATTGAGGTTTGGACTAAGCCCATTTAATTTGGTTGAACAGTCTAGTTACAATGCAAACTTTCGGTAATAAATTGTGGTTTCCTTTAACATTTTTTTTTAAAATTACAGACGACCTGGCTAAACTTCAGACCCCTGGGGTTCCTGGATCCTATTGTATGAACCAGTGAAATAATTAACAATATAAAAGGGATATTACATGACTGATCATATGTTTAATCTGAAACAACACCATGAAGCAAAGGCTGCTATGTTCACATACTTTCTTTCCCTCAGTACAACTTGTTGACACTGCTTATTGCAACATACAGCACACATATGAAATCGAATAATTTTTTTTAAAATGTTGGTGGTCAACAGAGAATTAAGCACTCAGCTCACAATGAAGCTACTATGTAATATTGTAAATACAGTACTGAGCAAAAGTCTTGCTCCACCACTCATTTCTTCATATTAAATGGAAACAGATGTTTTATTTTGACAGGCTGCAAAGCACCTTAAGATTATTTGTTATTGTGGTTGTTTATGTAACAATTTCAGCAGCGACCTCATCTCCCCTCTCGTCTGTTTCAATCACTCATCATTCAGCATCACCCATATACACTACTAATCACCTGCCTGATCATCTGTCATCATCTGCACCTGTTTCTCACTGGTTAAATGATTAAATGATTCATAAGTCTCTGTGTGGCTTAACAAACATAAAACATTCCTATAAAACAGCTCAGGTATAGTAATCCAGACATCCCTTACAACTATTCCTCAAGACTAGTCTAAGAAAATGAGTTGTTGTCTCTCTTTGAGAAGCACATAAAACGTTTAACAGTTTTTGTATCATCAGAAAAGCCTGATCATCAGATCCAATGATGATTGAATCAGAATAAGAACATGGCTTGCGCTTGCATATCTGTTGTACTCATCTGTCCAATTTTTTCACATTGAGGTTAGAGCATACAGCAAGTGTGCCCTTAGAAAATCTTATTATAATGGCAAAGAAGCCTAAAATAAATATTACCAAAAAAGTAAAAAAAAATAAAATAAAAAAAAGGGACAAAAAAAGAAAAAAAATGCAAAGCCTGAAAAGTGAGTCATTGCTACTTTTCCAGATATCTGGCAGTGAACGGGCATTGGCATTGAGAGCCAGTAGCAACACTGAAAAATGGGGTAATGTGGAAACTGAAACCACACACCGCAGAGAGACTGCAGCACATAGTTCACACCATGCAATACACACACGAAGCTCATGAACACAAACAACGAGGAATGCAATGCAAATACATGCATGATCCCGGGAATACACGTTTCCCTCAACACCCATCTCCCACATCACCTCTCCAAATTATTTTCAAAGCTAAACATTCTGAACACATAAAATCACCGGATGTGCGCTGAGAGAATGGTTTTGAGAACACAGACCCTTGTTAGCATTGAAAGAAAAACAATGTGCTTGTGGTCGGAAACTGCTCTTCCTAACGTGCATAAAATCAATCAGAGCAGAGCTGCATGCTCAGCTTGCCCTTCCTGACCTCTTTAGCAGCCCTTGGGCTCAGATCACATTGTCCTGTAAGCTTGTAATATGGTCCAGAATAAACGTCTAGAAAAGTGGGAACGCGAGGTCTTGTTTCACATTACAGTACTTCCGGTTTAGATAATATGGAATGGAAAAATGTAAGAATTGTGGGGAAAGATCATTTTTGACGTTCTGCAAGTTTGTCTTTTTTTTGCATTGTGACCACGGAAAACCTGAACTCCGTCATTTCCAGCATGTAATTATTAGGTTTGGGGAGCCGTGCATGCAATTATTTATTTCGTGGTTGACCGCCTAAACGCCAAGCCGAGCTCTTGTGTGCAGGGTCTGTGCATGTTCTCCGCATGACGACCAATCTGGGGGTTAAAGAAGCACTTCTTGAGGTTGAGGAGGAGAAAAAATGCTGAGTGTTTTCAGGTGCTTCGTTTTTTGCCAGGACCTTCTAAATCTAGTTATGGCTTTTGGTGGAGGTCTGGATCCTCGGGGTGGAGATTATTAAAACAGCAATGGGAAACAAACTCTGGCACATACTGTATGGGTGCAATGGTCAGGTGTCCACAAACTTAAAATCCACTACCTTTAACATACAAGAGAAACACAAACCAGCAATGTTGTTTGCAATTTTTTAAAGCCCTTTTTAATACACAAAATCTATTAGAATAAATTCTCTTGAAATGCTTTGTCTACACAATTTAAATGGCTTCTCCAATTTAAAATTCAGGACATCGTCTGGCATTTTATTTAGGATTTTACAAGGGTTTCAAATGTCACTTTCCAAAATTCATGCCCTGGAAAATCTAAGCCAGTGCCTATGAGGGCATGAGGTTCGACACAACCTTTATGTGTCTAATTACTGTAATTAAAAATATGCAGCCCATTAAAATCTAAAAGCTAGATAGACTGTCAAATTATATTTTATTATTGCTTAACTAGGGATCAAAAAGGAAAAGACATTAAAGTAATGATTGTCCATATTGGTCTATTCTAACAGTTCTAAAAACAAACATAAATTTGTGCTCATTGATGAGGTGCTGCTACCAAAACAAGGTTCAATAAGATTCAGTAGTTTATTAAGTAGTATTGGCATAAAAACAGGCAGCCTGGAAATAAAAATAGTGCAATTAATCACCAAGTGTCATGTTGTATTGGTTTAAAACAAAGTAAAATACACTGCCTGGCCAGAAAAGTCTCTGAAGAGCCTGCATTAAGCAAAGAAAACAACAAAGGAGACTGCTGACGTTACTGGAATTAGATAACGAAATATCTGACACATTTTTAAAACTTGGAAACGATAATGCTAAAGTGTCAACTTCATGGAAGAAATGTTGTCGGAAGAAAAACATTAATGATCATCATGGGCATCATTTAAACACTTGGTAAAAGTGCATTAAAAAAAATCGACAATGGAGATCACAGCTTGGAAAAAAAAGACTTCAGTTTGCTGGGGAGCATAAAGATGGACTTTGCAGCAATGGACTGGCCATGTGGTCTGATGGGTCCAGATTGACCCTATTTGAGAGTGACCTGGCGATCAGGATAAAAAGGGAAATGCATTAAGTGATGCATTCGTCATGCATAGTGTCCACTGTACTGGAGTGGACACTGGAGGCAGTTATATGATAACGAAATGTCCAACACATTTTAAAAACTTGGAAACAATAGTGCTGAAGTGTCAACTGCATGGAAGAAATGCATTAATGACCATCATGGGCATGATCTGGGTAGCCTCAGTTGGTCAGGTCTAGGCTCAGAAATGTTATGCGGCTATAAAATGATGTCAGCTTACTACCTGAATGTACTGAATGACCAGTTTATTCCCTTAATGGACAGACATACTGTATTCCAGGACTCAGACTATTAAAGAGTGGATCTGGCAGCATGAGGAATGCATGGTGGCTAGTTCATGTGAGAAATCATTTTCTCACATGAACTGGCCACCATGTTGTTTAACTAAAAAGAGATTGTCAACAAGCTAAGAATGTTAATACATGCTTTTTTTAAAGGAATATCCTACAGTAATTTAGTGTAAGCTGTTTAAATCTTGGAGTAAATGTTTTCAAATTCTTACTAGTTCACCCCAGTTTGAATTTGCATGGCGCCTGTGTGTTGTGTACTTTCATTCATGATCTAAAAATAATGGTGACGTAAAATGTGACCAGATACTGCCCTTACACCAAGAACCCCCCACCCCCCAACCCCCAATTTCCAATAAATTTATAGTAGTTTGAAATGGCATCAAAGCAATTTCATAGTACGGTATCTGTTTTCCCACCAAGCTTTAAAAAGAAAGAGCTGTTTACTGCAGGCGGACATGGGGTTTATGAATGAGACAGATTTCCATGTTTATGATATAGTGTCTCTGATGATGTGCCAGGTTGAAGGTTAGCTGGACCAACTTAAGACGGTGCTGGCCTTCTTATGTTGTACTGTTGTGCTATGAGTACTTGTTGTTTCATTATTGTCATTAAGAAATCATATTCCTGAGAAAGTTTATGCATTTCAGATTTTTTTTTTACTCATGGCTGCATAAAAATTGCAGATCTTTTCCTAACGTGACACTTTCCCAAAAATAGATTTTCCCTTCAGTCTGCATTCAAGGCTTTGCATAATGATCACCACCAAAGATCAAGGCAGCAAATCATGAGTCACACGTCATTTGCCCAGAATGAACAAGACGCTCCCAACAGGCGGATCAAGTGCACTTCCTGGATTCAAGAAATGGACATCACAGCCGTGGCAAATATGCCCGGGACAGGAGCAAAATAAACTCTTAACATTGCATGAGCCAGGGAAAAAAATGACCTGTTTCCTGAGGATGGAAAAAATATACTCAGGCACCTTTACAAAGACTGGCGGGCAGGGGATGAAGTCTAGCCAAACAGCTGGAGTCCTGGAATGACAGGGTTCAGCTGGAAATACTGAGTCAGTTTAATTTCTCCAATAGTTAAGACAAATTTGACTCTTCGTATACCAGAAATACTGTCATTTGGGCCAACGCCACACTGCATCCTAGTGAAAAAAAATGCTGAATCAGTATAAAGTAAAGATGGATAAAAAGAAACAATGTGGAGAGATGTGGGTGAAGAAATGTAAAAAAAATAAATAAAAATACTGTAACACAAGAGAAACATAAGAGACAAGAGAGAGAGAGAGATTGAAACCAGTATAATGAGGATTGTTCCATAGCCTATGCTTGGAATACAGCCTGTGTGGACACCACTCCATCTAAGGGCACAATATGTACATTCACATTTAACATAGCCGACTGATCCAATAGTCTGTTTTAGGGCATGTCAGGAAAATGGACAACTCGGAGGAATCCGCACAGGGAGAAGATAGAGAGTAAGGTGAGTCCAGAATCAAAATAGAAACTGGCTAATCAAGCATATACTGTAGGAATGATTTCCAATGTGTTTCAAAGACACAGGAATAATACAAAAAAGCCTACTCAGAGAAAATGAGATGTATAGAATACATGGGAAGCCATAGCTAAACTAAGCTACTGTAACAGAGTCTACATTGTGATGTACATTTTCCATTTGAACAGGATTTGGATCACACATGGAAACTAACCATTTCATGTCTTAAGGCTGTAAATTTTATAGCTGTAAATAAAGTTAGATTCTGTTTCATATACAAAGAATATTTAGGTCAAACTGTGACTTTTGATTGTGTAGTATAACAGAACACTTTTATGAGAGTGAACCTCTCTTTATTTCTCTATATAATCCCCTGCTACACTAATGCACTTATCCCAGCGTTTCGCTAGTGCTTGGACATCAAGGTAGAAAGTTTTTTCAGTTCACCGGAGCCCTGATCGGACTGCCTGCTTTACATCTGAAACGCTGGCCTCCCAGGAACTCTTTTATTGGCCCAAACATGTGGCAATGGATTGGAGTGAGGTCAGAACTATACAGAGATGTGGCAATAACTCCCAGGTGAGTTCCTATAATGTGCAAGCGGCGTTCGTGAATGATTGTGTGTTCTTACAGTTCCGAAAGACAGATGTGTCTCCTCTGTAAATTAGTAAGTTATCAATTATGTTCAAATTGACAACCTCACTGTTTTCTGAGCCATCTTAGTTGGGATCATTGTTTACAGATGTACAGCCTTCTTTATAGCATTGACTTAGAGAAGCACAGTTTGGTGAATCAGTTTTACACATTCATTCAGAAAAATGATCACAAGGTGTGATGTGAACATCCCTCATATAAGGTTTTTAGGAACTTCATTGCAGTAGCACATGTCTCTATATTTTGACCTTCCTGCCATGTTTTATGTGTTTTGGCCTGGTTAGTGTTACATGAACACACACACAGCCTGACCTTTTGATCTGTGTCAATGGGTTTTCATGCTCAAATCGATGTGTATTTATACATTCTGCTCCTGATCCCACTGGATCACCTCCATCAGCACTGTGACAGCTGGATTTGATATAATGCGCAAAGGTCGTTTTTACTGGGAAGACCTAGACTTACGTATTTTTGTTTTTTCTGAATGGTACACCAGGGAATAACTGAAAAACTGAATGCTAAATCACAAAAATGCAGTGTTTTCAGTTGTCTAATTATAAAACAATGGAATGCTTTGGCTCTTTGAATTTAGCATAAAAAAAGCCTGCATGAGTAGCAATAAAGGGCTCTGTATTTTTTCTACACTTTTGTAGTCTGTCTTTTCCCACCTTTTCAACGTCTATTCACGGCTTAGTCATGCATATATGCTGATATTTTTTACTTGTCCCTTGTTTTTTACTTGTGTTTACCAATGCAGCTGGCTGTACATTTACATTTAGGCATTTGGCAGACGCTCTTATCCAGAGTGACTTACAAAAAGTGCTTTAAAGTTTTCATCACTGGATACATACTTACACTGGGTTAACTAGGTTAATGACTAAGTG
>JAQQZS010000023.1:7785623-7817913 GCA_030068045.1 Platyallabes tihoni
TTCTGTTATAACTGGTACTATCTGTTTAAGAAAATGTGTCGGTATGGGATCTAATATACAGGTTGATGAATTTGCAGCAGAGATGAGTGAAATTAGTTCATTCTCTTCTGACAGGTAGCAGTTATCCTCTAGAGGCTAACCTAGCCTTTTTCAGCTGTTAGTAATTTTTTTTACTATTTTACCGTTGAGTGGGAAAAACCTAAAACAATGTGACAAATGGCTGAAAAGGTCCTGAACATGGGTGCTTCTGGTGTTGGGCTGATTAGCTAGGAGAATTGACTTCCTTAAAAGGGCATTCGAGGGCAGTTCAATGAAAGCTACAGACACTCAGTCCATTTACACGCACAGTTCAGTCAAGCATTGGTTATAGCTCGACTAGGACATTTAATTTGACTACAGTCCTTGTCCCTTTATACAAGCATGGAAGGGGAATCGATTTATTGACCGAATTCTGATAATAGGTGGCCATATGCTCTTTTTCAGTTTGTTATATTGTATTCCTAGTTAGCTGATTATATCACAGACCAAAACACAATTGGTGGCAAACTGGTACCATATTGTGCGGTGAAAACATGGAAAACTTTACAGCACTGTACATTTGGTATGTCCTGTATGCTTTACTTTTTGTACAAATGAGATGCATGCTATCCTTTGTGTTTATGGTCTTACAACATGCCATAATGTTATTGGCTTCTTTCTCTGTTAAGCATTTTGTTTGACTGATTTGTCAAAGCCCGGTGCAGGAATGGTGGAGAATGCATGCAGCGCCGAATTCTGTGTCCCAATAAATTATACATGCACGTAGTAGCTCATCTCCGAACCGCATTATCTGGGTGTGCTAGTCTGACTTTGAGAAGTATGATTTAGTACGAGGTCAGTCTGACTGACAGTTTTAGTCAGAATAGCACAAGTAGTTTGGCAAACACATGCAAACAGTATGTAAACATACTGACTGAAACAATGGGTTTTGAAAAAAGTGAAATAGAAAGAAAATAAAGCATGCCTGAATGGAGGTTCTGAGGTGAATTCCAAATGGAACAAAAACAGACACATTTGGGAGACTTGTCAGACTTATTGTTTCAAAAAAGAGGACAATATGCAACCTTTGGCGGATTAGTGGCTATCACTGTCGCCTTGCACCTCTGGGTCCTGGGGTCGATTCCTGCGTTAGGTTTGTCCTCCCCATGCTTGCTGGGTTTCCCCTGGGTTCTCCATTTTCAGGTTACTAGATGGGTGGATGCAACCTTTACAAAGTAGTGTAATGGAAGTTCTACTTTTTTTTCCACTTAAAATATAGTTAATAATTGCAAGCTAATGGTTTGAATGGACCTTTTCCTTTGGCATGCTGTTTAAACTTTTAGATACGATATACTAATTAGTAGAAGTCCTAGAAGTCTTAGCTCCAATAGCATAGAAGTCCCTTACACACTCCTACTCATATTCAAATATTTGGCATGTCTTTTCTAAATCTAATACCCATATACAATATTAAACAATATTCTTGCTTTAGCAAACACTAAATCTTTTGTCTGCACATTTATTATAAACATAATTTAACACCACTATTTATGCTTGTGAGTCTGAGTCTCTTGGTTGTTTCCATTCACTGCGTGGTTTTGGCTTTCCCTACATTATTTATAAAGGATTTTTATGATTACTTGGTTTAATAAGCTAAATAATAATCATTAAGCTCTTTATAATATGAACCAAATGTGTTACATGTTCTTTTGGTAGGACAAGACTATTAAGTGTAGCTATTAAATACTTATTTTCATTTATGAAAAAAGTACAAAGTTCCAGAGCTGTGAGTTTCCTACCAAAAGTAAGCTATAAAAATCCTAAAACTGAAATGAGGCAGCATTTATGAGCACCATAGCCCCCTTTCTGATCTCCTCCTTTCCTGTTTGTGTTCCACAGATGTCATGGCGCCCGGCCTACCGAAGTTCCAAGTTTCGAAACGTCTACGGCAAAGTTGCCAACAGGGAGCACTGCTTCGAAGGCATCCCCATCACCAAGAACGTCCATGACAACCACTTCTGCGCTGTCAACAGCAAATTCCTGGCTATAGTGACAGAGAGCGCTGGAGGAGGAGCCTTCATCGTTATCCCAGTCACTCAGGTAACCTCAGACAACAAGAGCTAACACTTAGCTGGCAACAACTGTTTTTCTGCCAGAGCATTTGTCTTCTAGTCAGGAGTGAATGAAAATCAGCACAATGGGAGCATCACACCACAGAAGTACCCTGAACTGGTGGCACACTTAAGTGTAAAACTACAAGTTTTAAAGGTCTTGGCACAACTGTGTTGGTTGTGCTTGTAAACAAACTCCAAATAACAGCCAAGCGTCTGTAGAACAAGAGGATGTGTGTGTTTGGAAATGACATGGATTCCTACCTCGGTCCAGGATTCAGATTTGATCCAGGATTTAGTTTGGTGTCAGAGATGCTTTTATGGAAAACGTACTGTATACATATAGTGTATTCTACGGATGGTTAAGGCTTCTTAGCTTGAAAACAGGCTTTTATTCAGAGCCCTCACTGCAAATGGGTTCTAGACAAAAGAGGTCATTTGAGGTCATTTGATTGAAGCAATTTTATTTAGTGTTTCAGAGAACTGAACTAATCCTGCCATAAATGTTAACATTATTCTGGAATGATTTTTAAAATGGAAAATGACTCAACAACCAAAAAGAACATCTAAGAAATTTGCTGGTGCAAAAAAAGAATAAGAAGAATCTGAAACTAAAGAAGGTGTACTGACATCTTCATTATATACAGCTTTTTGGGAAATCTCTATAGAGAGTAAATGGTTATCATGTTTTTAATTCATCTTTTTAATTAGGGTGCTAATTAAAATCCTATATAAAACAGGAAATCCTATAGTATGGTACTGTTGTAAATCCTTCTGGATATGACTACAGAATTAGAAGATGAAGGAATAAAGTGACTCAGAGCCAGGGTTCAACAAGAGGAGATTTTTATGCCACATATAGCACATCAACACAAGGCCAAGGAAGGAAGGACAATAGAAGAAAAGCACAATCAAGGCATGTAAATAAGGACACTTACAAAAAGCACACAAAAATCCAAATTTTAAGCACGTTCTCATCTACTATCCGAGTATCAGTATTACGATCAACACTAAAGCTATATATAACTTCTACGTACATTGAAATTAATTGACTCAACCCAACAATACTTGCTTACAAGAAACCACAAGACATCGGAAGAGTTAACTTGCTGTACTCTAACATCATGTCCGTGTGGTTTTGCATACCTAGGGGACAAAAAGGTGTGCAGAGAGACAGCATGATTCTGTGAGGATGTAACAGCTCATCATAAAGAAATAGTGCACCTATAATTACAAATATCCCTTAAACATTAGAACAATGCAATCATTCATACATTTTATGATGATGTTTCTCTAACTAAAAGTATGAAACATCTATTCATGGTGATACCATAATGACAAAATAGTGAAGCAGCAGGAAGCATTGGTGCTTTTCATCTCTAAGGTGAACTCTGGTTATATGCTCTGTTCCTGGCTCATGGCAGCACATCCCTCATTCTGGGAGTCCACTAAAGAAAAGACTGAGATTGCCTATTACAGTAATCTTTGGCTTTAAAATACGGCAAATTAGAGAATTGCTGAGTCCTCCATAACCTTTTGGCCTTGCTTCAGGTCAAAAACACTACCAGAACAGAAAGATTAAGTACAGAAGGGTCTCTGTAATTAAAGCAGAGAGAACAGAGAGCTCTGTTGAAAGAACTTCAGAAAGCTTTGAGATGTAGCATTTATTTAAGTCATGCTGCTTAGACCAATTCTCTAGCTGTCATGAGGACAAAGAGAAAGACAATTGAGTATTATTTTTAAATCCGGACCCTTGAGATCATAATAAAAGAAATCAGCGTGATCAGAGAGTGTAAACTGAGCATATATGAAATTCATGACTTTAAAGAACAAAGATCCATGACTGTGATGGCTACAAGCCATTTATAGATGACAGTATGATCTCTATTGTGGTCTCTCTCCATCCATCTTGCACTGTTTTCTCCACAGTCCTGTATCCGGTCACGCTACACTGGTCATTGGGTCATGCTCTCAAGCCAAGCTATCAATGGTACTTTTGTGACAAACGCTCAAAGTCACATAGCTGATGTGTGGTGCAGTGGGACGGCTCATCTGAGGCTTTGTACCATGAATGAGCTCATTCCGCAAGGCGTCTACCTCCGGCTGGGTTCCCAGGCCTTTAGCTGGAGGATGGCATGGCGAGAGGAGTATTGCTGTCTGATTTCCGTTTAGGTTTTATTGGCGAGCTCCACAGGAGTTTTGACTGATCTCTCGCTCAGTTTTTTTTAAATCCAGTCTAAGTTTCTCTTTTGTTAAATCCCTTATTTAATCTATTACATTTTAGTAAATCTCTCTTACTCTTTGTCTCTCTTTCTCTTTGACTATTTGCCTGGTATTGTCTTTTTGCAGACAATACAGGCCTTTCTGCAGATTTTACACAACCTGTACATTGAGGAGAACTATTTTTCAAATTATTATTTTTAATGTACTGCCATTAGTAAATAATCTGCCCACTGGCAGATAGAAACTGTTGTTATTAATACAAGCAATGTCTTTAATTCAAGTCAAGTTATAACTTACGTTGTGTCCTCTAAGAAATAGCCCATAACCTAAAATGTCTAGAATACAATCAAATAGATTAGACTCCTTTATTCTGTCATTTTCAGTAAATGCTTTATTTTGGCCAGAGTCACAATGGATCTGGAGCATAGCCCTAAAACATGATGTATGATGCATCTCTGACCCTCCAAAATAATTTCAAACGCTGCATTAACAAAATTTAATCATTATCTAGTCTCAAACCATTAAATGCCTGGCATCCTTTTAACGCCGAAGCTTATTTTTCACTCTCTGACTAAATAGTTTTCTAGAGCGTTATCAGCTGGCACACAGTTCTGAAGCAAATCCTGAGTTAGTGCACCAGATACTTTAATTTTAGGTTTTAATATAGGAATATTTAATATAGTTTACGAACAAAGGAGAACTGACCAGGGTCCTGCGTGTGACAGAAATTGGTCTCACATTACAGAATGTAAAGTACATGACCAGACGTTCATCAAAAGATGGGAAAGGGAAAAAATATTGGACATGTGGCATGTATGATGTCATTCAAAATGGTTTAACCATCAGAAATATAGTAGTAGGCACGCACAAAGACAAAAACCATGGAAAAAAATATTATTGAACTATTACAGAGAAATCTAACTGAAATAAAATGCTTGCAGTTTGGCATAGTGAAGGAAAGTTAAACTCCTCCTGGGGCATTGTCAGTAGAAAAACTGAATACAATAGATTTTTACAATACATATCGTTTATATCATTTATATTTATTGCAACACATTAGTTGTGAACAGTGTAGCCTAAAAAGCAGAAAAGATGGAATTTGTAGTCTTTGTATGTGTGTTGGTTTAAAAAGATCTCTAGATATACTACCTGGAATCTTCTTCCCCAAAAAGTTGCACACTCTAATATTTTATTCGACCACTTTTACCCTGGATTATATTGAAAATGATTCCTCATGCACTCAGAACCACTGTTTCACAGTTTGAGTTCTGATATATGCCTGTGTCATCTGGGGAAAAAGAAGACTCATTCCATGTGATAACCTGGTCATTCAGTACAGTACATTTAGGTCGTCAGCTAACTTCATTTTATTGCCATATAATGATGCTGAGCCTAGACCTGAGCAACTGAAGCAACCTCACATTATAATGCCGCCAGGGGCTTGTACAGTGGGCACTATGCACCCACCACCATGGAATAGAGTGATAATTACATGCCAATTTCAGGCCTATGATTTGCAACATTTATTTCTCAAGCATTGTCAATTACTTTTTATATAAATTTATGCAGTTCTGCTTTGATGCATTATATGCTATTGTTTATAAGTCCTTATATCTTCAGTAACCAAACTGCCGAGAAGTTGTAATACACCAAGCAAGTTTCAGCATTAACTATGGAAAAGATCAGCTAGTTGACTTTTTTTTTTAGTAGTAAACTCTATTACTATTATTTATTTCTATTTTTTTAATTATATTTGTTTATTATTATTCACAGATGATGGTCAAACTGACTCAAAACATGTATGTATGTGTCCTAATAAAGTCAGCTTTTTGCAACACTCAGCTGCTATCAGAGTTTTTGATACACAGAGGCACAAAATAATTAAAAGTAAATAGAAAATTGTATTTAATCAGGTTAACTGCACTGTAACAGTCTTTCAATGTTACAGGGCATACATGCACCAGGTAAAATCCTGACACAGTAGTGGCTAGATGGAGCATGCTAAACCATGCCACGAGGCATGCCATCATGACCGCCACCATTGGAACTGCACACACCGGTTGTCCGTCTGGGAGGATTGAAGTAGAGTGTTAATTAGCAGAAAGTGTGACATACACTTTCCAGCCTCCTGCTAGCTTCTTGCTGGTGGCTTTCCTCTGCTTTGGTTACAAGAACACATAATGTTGTGGAGATGCCGGTGTAACTGTGAGTTATGACTGTGGAGATGTTTTCGGCACTAATTATCAGATCAGTCTGAAAGTCAGACACACCAAAAAGGAATTATTGTATTCAGTGCTAATGTTTAGGATAGTAATTCTGGTAGACTTACTGACAGCTGCTAGAATGTGACAATAACTTGAAAAAGGTGTTCCATTAAGCAAGCAAGCAAACCAAAAAACAAACAAAAAGCAGTGACTTCATGAGAAATCAAAAAGGCTAGCAAAAATCTTTAAGCAAGACTGAGTACAATCCAGACTACTATATGAGATGACTATGATAAAAGTACTGCAAGTTTCCACAAACTGACTATAAATAAATGTGTGATAGTTGTAAAAAGATCAGAAGTTAGCTGCTGATCACCAGGGCTACAATAAGTGTTAGTCCTTAGGAGTTCTGACAATTCACCTCCATTTCACACTAGAAAAAAAAAGTGTTGCTTGTAGTTTGTCTCTTGTAGTGACCATCGTTGACATCACTTACTGTCCAAGGTTTTTGCAAGATAAGAAACAAATCAGTTGTAAGATTATTACACTTCATACTAGCTTTATTATCTTTTTATTATACTAACTGTACCTGCTGCATACACTTATCGAGGACACCAAATATCTCTGCTACTCCCGCTCCGTTTAATTTTCTTTGTAATATAATTGTGCACGTTTTACGAGAGTTTGTATATGACATTTTTCACATCCAGCCAGAAAAGGAAACCACAAGAGGCATTCAGGGCAAACCTGAACGTTTGATTGTGCAGAATAGCAGAACACAGTTATGAGAGTAAAAACTAACTATATGATCCCCTGCTACATTATTTGTTACTTATCCCCGTTTTTCACTACTGCTTGAATACCATCAAGGTAGAAAGTTTTTTAATTACAGAGCCATGATCAGACTGCCTGCTTCACATCTAGACTCTGGCCTCCCAGGAACTTTAATGGCCATTTATCAGTAAAGGAAAAAAATGGCCTGGTTGGATTACCAAAAGCGTTCTATTTTTGCAGGACAATGCACAATACCCCCCCTTCTCATACTGTCCACTGTACCACTTGCACATTACAGGAATTTAACTGGGTGTTTTTGCGACATCCAGTGTTTTTGCGACAGTCCTGACCTCTCTCCAAAAATTTCTACCTTAATGTTATCCAAGCAGTACTGAAACATTGTGATATGTGCTTATATAGAAAATTAAAGGTAATTTTTACTCTCATAACTGTGTTCTATTATTCTGCACAATTAAAAATCCCTTGAAACAAATGTTTAACAAGAGCTAACTTGTGTATAGAGAAAAGTCAGAGCACATGAAGCATGAGAATGATATGAGGATTTATTCAATCTTACTTCTTTTTATTTGTTGCTTTACCTTATGATAACTAATTTTGGGTATGAGTTGGAAAAAGTTTTGTGTAACTGGTAACCTCGTTTAAAGTGTTTAGTGGTGTTTATTATAGATATAATTTCAAATCAATCTCTGGTGCACATATAGATGAACTGTGCAAAAATACAGTTTTTCTTTGTGGTTATTCATTGTTAAGTATTG
Source organism: Platyallabes tihoni (assembly GCA_030068045.1). Classification (NCBI taxonomy): domain Eukaryota; kingdom Metazoa; phylum Chordata; class Actinopteri; order Siluriformes; family Clariidae; genus Platyallabes; species Platyallabes tihoni. The sequence goes on from JAQQZS010000023.1 coordinate 7,793,730, forward strand.
TCATACATTTCAACAGAGCACAGTGGAAACAATAAACTTGTGATTTACAAAGTAAAATTACATAATTTAAAAAGCTACATAAACACATTATGTTAAAAAACTGTTCCCTGCACACACACACAAGCATTATCCTTGCTACTCCTAACTGCAGATGAAGATTCATGCAGTGGTTTTCTTTCGATTTTATTATCTACCCCATATGACCAACTGACCATGGTAGCTGCTTTTGATTATAAATAAATGAGAGCTCATTATACCGCTTCCTATATAGAAAAATAACTTCCTGACCAAGAACAGTTTGTGCCACACAAGGCAGCAGATGCAAATAGTAGAAAGAAAAATCACATCAAATGCAGACTTAGAAGAGCATATATATTTTGGATCATTAGAATTCTTCTGGTCTGCACAACATGATCTAGTGGATTTTTTAATCACACCACACCTCAACCAAATGGTAGAGATGTTCAATACACAATATGGTAACTCAGATTTGATCTAGAAAAAAAGTTGAGCGGAACATAAATATTTACCAATGGTTTGTCTGTTATGTAGCATTATTATTATTAGTGATTTAAAAGCTGTTGTTTCTGGAACTCATCAGCTAGCAATGATGGTCTGTTCGCTTGTTCAGCTCAGCCTCTGTTTTTATATCCAGTATGTGGTCACACCAAGTTGAATTTTTCAACAGTGCTATTCCGAGTAATGAATAGTTAAAACACAATGTGCATTTACAATTTGGCATGTTAGGTTAATATGAATCAGGTTAGTTTATAGGCATTCTGTTCTTCAAGGTAGTCTGGACATCAGTAAAACTTATATAGACTTGGATAATGTTAGAACTCTGTATTTATCACAGATGTTATGAAGTTGGAAAATTTTTTTCAGGTTTATGGTCTTATATATCAGGGCTTTCCACATAAAAAGATGGAAATGCTACATGTACTGAAGTAACTGTTTATAACATTACGTATTATATTAAGGGAGAGGACGCTTTTATAGCATAACATTATACAGCTGTGTGCTTCAGAAAACTCAAGTCCGACAGTAGCTTTGTTACTCATTAAAAGCAATGTTTTCACTCTAGTGACTAACTAGCTAGCAAGATGTTATAAGTTACAAATAGTATTACGTGCACTACACACACACACACGCACGTAACACACCCACCGATAAAAGTCAACATCCCCATTTTGACTAAAAAAAAACAAAAACTTTACGATCTCGACAACGCGTCCGCTAAAATATTTTCTGCACCTTTCTTGTGGTGTATTTCCAGATTAAAACCCTGAATGATCAATGACCACCGCATTAACCGCTGGTTCGAATTAGCCATTCGAGAAAGGAAGACCAACGGGTTATGATCTGTGTATACTACTATTGTTATAGAGCTACCACCAACATACACTTCAAAGTGTTGGAGAGCCAGGAGCAGGGCTAGAGCTTCTTTCTCAATTGTGCTATAATTTTGCTGCGTTTTTGAAATTTTTTTTTGAAAAATAGCACAAAGGGTGGTCAATTCCTGCTGCACTTTGCTGCAATAACACTGCACCTGCACCCAACGCGCTCGCATCCACCTCTAATTTAAAAGGTTTCGAGAAATCAGGGGCGGAGAGAACTGGCGCACTACATAAAAGATCTTTTGCAGTATTAAAAGCAATATTGCATTCATCACTCCAAGCAAAGATTTTGGATGTACTCAGCAAGTCCGTTAAAGGACATACCACTGCGGAAAAGTTTTTGCAGAAGGCACGGTAATAGCCAATCATGCCCAGAAAGCGGCGTAGCTCTCTTTTGGACTTAGGGAATTTACTAATTGCCTCTACTTTGGCACTAACAGGGCGCACCTGTCCTTGTCCAACTTGCTTACCTAAGTAAGTGACCACAGCTTTCCCAAATTCACATTTCGTCAAATTAACCGTCAGGGACGCTTTGTCTAAACGAGAAAATACCTCACGCAACGAATTAATATGGGCATTCCATGAATTCGAGTAAACGACTACGTCGTCTAGGTACGCTTCGCAGTTCTTTACACCAGATAAAACCTTTTGCATTAGCCTTTGGAAGGTGGAATTTTGCATTCCAAAGGCCATGACGGTTAATTTGATGAAATGTGAATTTGGGAAAGCTGTGGTCACTTACTTAGTTATATATTCAAGCATGTTACATAAGTTAACTAAAATACAGTACATACTGTACAATGACCAATGTAGCAAATTAATTTACAGGATGGCTAATTCAGTGACAGTTACACTTCAAGACTATGCTCGCTATATAGTTCATTATTATGTAACATGTTTTGCTTATATATTTACAGATTTATGGCTATAGTGAATACATTTGCAAAGAAAATGTCAAGCTGAATGCAGTTACCAGTTAAGATTCACACCATGTTTAATATTAAAATATTTAATGCATGCTATTTAAATACCCTTATGAACTCCATTTATGAGAATTTTTTACCAAACAAAAAAAAAATCTATACTTATCACCTGATGTGTCACATGACATGATAACATACTCTCACGCCCCAGCTGTTCTCAATCACAAGTCCACTACAAATATACACCGCAAACATCTGCTCCTATCTACTAACTGGAAATTTTACTCAAGCGTCAAGTATTGCAAAAAAAAAAAGGCCAGTTAAAGAAAAGACATAAAAGAACTTGACAATATTAAATCAATTAATTTTCTTAAGCACGTGAAATTTATTTTAAACCCATTATGTGTTGTTTGCCTTGTTGATTAAACGCACAACTGACACAACATGAGTGACTACTAATGACCGTGCATTTTGGATTCCTGGTATATATTTATTTAGAAATACTAATAGCTGGTTGTTTAAAATGTTGGCCTTGGTTAAGACCGATGCAAGCTTTTTTTCTCTCCTCAGTTGTTTCAATACATGTGTACTTTTTGGAAAAAGAGAAAAAAAAAAACAATCTGATTGATAATGAATATCAGATGAAAAGATGCATATGCTAAATGACCTGTTTTCTGGGAAAAATGCAACTCTACATTAAATCTGATAACAGCCTTGATCTGATTTAAGATCACAGAATCCTGTTCATGTGACCCTTTAAAAATCAGATTACTAGTATGTAAACATACGCATTAACTGACACCTGAACTGAACTTTTTTTTATATACGTAGATACACATATCATCAAAACTTAATGTTAACATAATTTTACTTGTGTTAAAAGTGCTTAAAATCAGATCAAACTTTTTGTTTATTAGAATCCGCACAAACTTTGTTGCTGGCTGAGCTCATCTATGTAAAGTCTAGACTCTTTATATCAGTAATTACATGTAATCATGCAGATTTTCCTTCCAGCCTTTAGTAAGACTCTTAGAAAGAGGTGTTGACTGAATTAATTAACATCCATGTGTGTGACTACAATTCCCAGACATCTGTGAGAGTAAAGGGTGTGTGTGTGTGTGTGTGGGGGGGGGTATGTGTATGTGTGTGTGTGTGGGAAAAGCTGGTCTATAGCCAACACATCTGTGACTTTGGTTCAAATTGAGACAAAGAAAGAGAGGGAGGGATGTGATCGATGGAATGCCCTCTGTTCATGATATATGAGATGATCACAACATAGTGTATATATTACAATATATACATATTACAATATTACAATATGATATATACAGTGTATTAGTGTATATATTATATATAGTACTTTGATGTGTACAATTTGTGCAGTTTTCTAAGGAAATCAGCTGCTTAGTTTCACTGAACATCATGCAGAACCAGTCACAGTCTTTTGTTGCACCTGTTTCTTTGTTTCTTCTTCATGCAAAACAAAGAAGCATTCTTTTACATATTATGCTACTTCCTTTTATGGCCTACATATATTATCTTTTAAAATTATTGTTTTGCTGGAAAACTAATTTTTTGAAATCTGATTTTTTTTTTTTTAACAAAATTTTGCATTGACTTAATCGTTGAGTCAAAATAAATAGGTGTAACAAAGTTTGTGCAAAAAAAAAAACAGGCTACTTAAGACTTTTGCACAGTACAGTTTATATTCTAGTGCAAGAAAGAAAGAAAGAACAAAACTTATCACATGCCTTGAGCAGCATTTTAAGAATAACAAACTAAACATTAAATGAAACCTAATAATAAGAAGAGTATTATTATGTTCTTTCATACTCCTGGTATTTAAGGCACAAAAGGATGAACTGAAAACAACATAGACATATTTAGGATGTTAGTGCTCTCTTTCCCAGGCCCTTTGTCTTCCCCCTGTAACTGGGTGTCTCAAAGGAAATCCCAGCATCCTCTTAGACAGTCCTATCCTGTCTTCCCCCCAGCCATCCTGATAACACCCATCCCCCTTGTCAGCCCAGTGGACCCCCTGATGTGCTGTATGGTGTGTGAGCAACTCTGGTGCAGTAAGCAAATCTGGTAAATCTGGTCTAAAAAAATTAAAGGATCCATAAGTATGCAATAACATATAATGGTGCATGAGGTTATAGGACAATAATCCACACTTGGGTGCATTATATTACAGTGATTTGCCAGTCATCGCCAATAGTGAAAGATGTACCAACTGTTTTAACAGTTTATTGTTATACTTAATGTGATGGAACATACAAGAAAGAAGGTGGTTCCTGTTATCGCTTACATTATAGCAGATTGTCATTTTGCTTAGAAATTGTTGTAAAATATTATCATAAAAATTTAAACTCTAATCATTACAGCACCGTCACTGGAAACTCCTTGCATAAATGTTACATAAACATGTCCTTACAGAAGGCTCTTCATGCATATTAAACATTATACACTTTGTTTAAAAAATCATTATGTAAAACACCCATTTTAGTGCATAGATATACTGTACGTAAACCCTAATTTACGAGGACGTATCAACATGTTTTGAGATTCGTGCACCACAGATCTGGTCACTTTCACCGTACATCCTCAGATGCCTTGGTAGTGGAATTCGCTATTTACAGTTTGGCTTCTGGGGACGAATTCTCGATGCACAATGCCATGAATGTTAAAAAAGACAATGAGCATGCACTTGGTCGAGCTGTGGACCTGCCCTGCCTTCTTTTGTCAAGGAGATGATGGGCTCTTCCACTGTGAAGACTGTTGCTTTGTCTCAGGGTCGTACCCCATACACCCAAGTTTCGTTACCAATAATGACCTCGTCAAGGATACCTCAAGTTTCTTGGCGAACTTTGATTCGATGTTCCTTCGGCTTCTGGGTCAGAAGACTGGAGACAAACGTGGCAGCAACATGTTCAAATCACACATGAGGATTGCCTGGAGTGTTCCGCATAACACACCTACAATGCCAGCAATGTTGTGGATTGTTCTCAATGGTTTCTACATTTTTGGGGGGTCGAGCTTGTTGAAGGTCTTCCTAATCTCTCATCATTCTTCTGCTAATGAAGAGAGCATGCCACTCAAAACACATTGAGTGACGCAATGCAGCATCAGAATAAAATTGCTGAATCATGTCAAACATCTCTGTGGCAGATTTGCCCAGTTTCACGCAGAACTTCACATTCAATCTTTTTTCTAGCTTGCAGTCCATGATGAAATTGTAGACGTGGTTACAAGTTTATAGTCAGAATAGCACCAGTTGAACAGCTCCCGATGTACACAAGATGCAGTCTTTTGACACACTGACTTATGAAGGTCAGTGCTTCCTGTGACTGTGCGTGCTGACTTGTGTTGTCCAGCTGTTGGCGTGTTACAAAACTAATCTTGAAACTTTTGTATGTATGTCCTCGTATGTTACATCTATTGTCTATTTTTGGAGCTGGGGATTCAAGGATTCAGGAGTTAATCTAACTCAAATTTATCTGTTGAATGCAATTTCAAAGTTGAAAAGCGTTTAAGTGATCTCCATTCCTGATTTTCTTCTGCGAACTTAAAAGTTCACAGGTTTTTTTCATAAAGTCTTGGAGAATTCATAACACAATTCCAGTAGTTGAAAATCTCCTAAATTGTTGTCCTTGATTGATCCATCCATCAAGGAACTTCTGTAGCCCATCTAGGGACTCTGGGGGTCATTGGTAATTACCATTGTATAATTTCCATTTTATGACAGTGGTAGGACCTCCAGTTGGCATTCACACACTGTGGGCAATTTTGGGAACACCAATTAGCCTAATATGCATGTCTTTAGGCTGTGGGAGGAAACCCATCAAGCACGAGGTAAACATGCAAACTTCATCCATACAGAACAGGGAATTGAACCCAGAACCTCTAGGTACAAGGTGACAGCTCTAACCACTAATCCACTGTACCACCATCTTTCTAAATTTGTGACCTTTTTTGTATTCAGCGCAATGTATTATACAGTATGTTGCAACCAACAGAGTGATAAAATCATGTTTTCAAATTTCAGGTTTCAGACAGTTATTGTGTTCTGCCTAGTTTCGTCTCAGTTGGGGGTGATTTCCCATGGGTTCCATTGTTGCTGGTGTGAAATGACATCATTAGCTGTGTATAAGGGTTTATTGTCTTAGCGCTTTTAATAGAAATTCTTAGCAATATGCCACAATGGAGAAGACTTTTCTTTCATGGTTGGCCCTTGACTTTTTTGCAAATGATTTCCTTTTCAAATCTGTTCTTTTATAAAATAGAATACAAAAGCTGCCAAATGTGTAATGCACTGTATAAGAAATATCGAGGCACACAAATAAAAATTATATATTTTACAGACAGTTTTTGACTTGTTATAATCTATTGTTCTTTCTCTCTCTTTTTTTTTTTTTTTGGTCTAATTGCCTTTGCCACCAGATTCCGAGCCCCAGCGGGAAATCAGTGAAAATCTTAATGTTATTACTCAGTGAATGAAAGTGCCCTTGAGCAGTTCCTGTGCTAATTTTATATGACAATTAAGAAAAAAAATGGATGGGGATTAATGACAATTTGTGTCTTGTGAGTGTGACTAGATGGTATGATATGAGAATAATTAGAAGAATAGCTTTATGCGAGCTCCCTTTTTTGAGGATCTATTTTTAGTTAAAATGAAAGCAGAATCAGACATAGATTTCAGTTTCTACAAATGTATCCAGAAATGACAGGTTTAAGGCATGAGGATCATGTATATCATTCTTTATATATAAAGGACTCATATGGAGGTCTTTCATGGCTCTTTTTACAAGCTACTGTAACTTGGCAAACTATTCTGCTTATTCAGTCATGTGATGGCACAGTGGGTATAACCTCAGATCCAAACTCTCCAGGACCTCAACTTACTTACTAGCCATTAAACAGCTTTGAGTGTTGTGAAGTAGCGCCACACAGTGGACATTAGTGGCCATTGCAGAAGAAACTGTATACAGTAGACTGTAAAGTTTTAAGTATCTCCTCCAAAACATTCAACAATAGTTTATAATAATATAAAAATAACACATAGACATGTTATTATGTTACATAAGAAAATTTAAGGAATTATATTGATTGTTTTAAGTGTATATGATATGAACTATATTAAAGTTAATTAAAACGTTAAAATATTAATAGCAAAACAAATTAGGAATCTTATGAAAAAAAATAAGTAAATAAATTACAAAATAGATTAGAGACAAACAGCAGTTCTAGCTGAAAAAAAAAAGTTTAATGTGCAGTTGATAGAGGGTGTGGGACAAACTCCTTAATCCGACCACACCTATCAGCTTCATATCAGTCCACGCCATATGGAGTTAAGTTATATCATGCTGCTTTGCCTCTTCTTCCTTCCCTTGCTTTTATAATAATAATAATAATATTTCATTTGATTTGTGCAATACTGCTTTTGTTACACTATTGCCACCAAAGTTATGTTGGACTGAACTGAGAACTGACTGTGGAACAGACACTAACCTGCGAGTGGGTGTGTTTTTGTGTTTCTCTTGCACAGACCGGCCGTATCGACCCTCACCACCCAAAGGTCTGCGGTCACCAAGGCAACGTGCTGGATATCAAGTGGAACCCTTTCCATGAGAACATTATTGCTTCCTGCTCAGAAGACTCTTCTGTAAGTGAAAGCAGGGCAAACTTATATCAGCTTATCAAATTCAAGGTCCATTTCTATACATTTAAATAATTCTTTCTATTCATTATCCAAAAAAACACAATGACTCCAAAAATAAATTTGTGCATGAAGGAAAGTTAAGCAAAAGTTCTGAATGTTCAGTTGCAATTAAGGGGTTTGATGTCAAATATGAGCAAATGAAACATGTCGAATTCAAACACGGACACACCACTAGACAAACCGCCACGTTATTAAACGTTCCTACAAGCCGAAATTGTTGTCACAAAGCGTGAGTGCATGTATTAGTCAGTCATTTTGGGTCAGTAACTCCAATAAAAAGAAAATCTCTCCATAATAACACTAATCCCTTCAAATCCCAGTACATAAGCTAGCAGGAGATTATTTGATATTTTCCTGTGGCATTCATAAAATAGCAGCTCTGAACTAAAATAGTGTTGAGTAGAATTTTTTTTTTGGGTGTCATGTCAGAATTCATTCTATATAGAACCTTACAAGGAGAGACAAACCAAAAATTGTATAGGGATTTTATGTGATAGACAGACACAAAATGGCACATAATTGTGAAGTGGAAGGAATTTTTTTTTTTTTTTTGCAATTAAAAATCTGAAAAGTGTGGAGTGGATTAGTGTTCAGTGGAACCAATTGTCTTCAGAAGTCACCTAATTAGAAAGTAAAGTCCATGTGTGTGTATAATTTAATATCAGTATAAATACAGCTGTTCTGTGAATCCTTCAGAACTTTGTTAGAGAACATTAGTGAATAAACTGCATCATGATACCCAAGGAACACACCAGACATGTCAGAGATAAAGAAGTTTAAAGCAGGGTTAGGGTATAAAAGAATATCCCAAGCTTTGAACATCTTACTGACCACTGTTCAATACATCATCCGAAAAATGGATAGAGTATGGCACAACTGCAAACCTACCAAGACATGGCCGTCCACTTAAACTGATAGGTGGGGCAAGAAGAGCATTAATCAGAGAAGCAGCCAAGAGGCCCATGGTAACTCTGGAGGAGCTGCAGAGATCCACAGCTCAGGTGGGAGAATCTATCCACGGGACAACTATTAGTTGTGTAGTATTTCATTAATCTGGCCTTCATGGAAGAGTGGTAGAAAAAAAGCATCATTGAAAGAAAACCATAAAAAAGTCTCATTTGTAGTTCCACATGGCTTGTGGCATAATATGACCTAAAATCCCCGTAAAATAAATTTACATTTGTGGTTGTAACATGAGAAAATCTGAAAAAGTTCCCATAAATCCTAGGAAATCATTTAAGAAATGTGACCCTACTATTACTTCATTGTGTGTGTTTGTGTGTGTGTGTGTGTGTGTGTGTGTGTGTGTGTGTTAGGTACGAATATGGGAGATTCCAGATGGTGGACTGAGAAGGAATTTGACTGAAGCCATATTGGAGCTGTATGGTCACAGTAGACGAGTGGGTCTTATACAATGGCACCCGACCAGCAGCGGCATCCTGTTTAGCGCGGGATACGATTACAAGGTGTACTCAAAAGCAATGCAATACATATTAACTAGCACAAATCTGATTTATTAAATTGCCCTATGGCACCAGTTACACCCACCAGTCTTTTATTTATTCACACTTAACTACTCTAGCCTTAATGTAACAGTTCAATCTTTAATAAAAATAAAGAAGCAAATCTGAAAGTCCACTTTCACCTGTTACTTATAGATCCTGATCTGGAACCTGGAGATTGGTGAACCGGTAAAGATGATCGACTGCCACACAGATGTGATCCTCTGCATGTCCTTCAACACTGATGGAAGCCTGTTGGCCACAAGCTGCAAGGACAAGAAGCTACGTGTCATTGAACCCCGTTCAGGCCAGGTGCTACAGGTGAGTACCAACTCACTATAACCACTACAGTATTTAATAAGCACACTCGCATACCCTCCAAAACACAGGAAAGCTTGATGTCTTCACGTAGTGTCTAAAGATCTTACATCAGTGAATGTTATAACAGTTTTCAATCAGTATATGGCAGAAACATTTGCAAGTTTCCATAGTTGTGTTACTCACCCGCTTAGTTCTTCATTCAGATTATGAATTTATATAAACTAAGGAGCCACATTATTATACTATTCAGTCACCCTTGTGCCACCAGAACAGCTTTGTCCATTTGACTCATGGACTCCACAAGACCTCTGAAGGCATGCTGTGTATTGGTGTCACCAAGACTTCAGCAACAGATCCCTTAAGATTGCACTTTTTTGTCCAGCACATCCCACAGATGCTCAATTAGATTGACATCTGGGTGATTTGGAGGGCAAATCAACATTCCTCAAACCATTCCTGAACAATACTTCAAGTGTGGCATGCAGCATTATCCTCCTGAAATATGCCATTGCCATTAAAGGATCCTGTTGCTATGAAGAAGTGTACATGGTCCACAGCAGTATATAGCTAAGTGGTATGTGTCAAAGTAATTTCCACTTGAATGCCTGGACACAAGATTTCCCATGAACACGTTGCCCAAAGCATCATGCTGCCTCTACTGGCTCTCCTTCTTCTCATATTGCATCCTGGTGCCATCTTTTCTCCAGTTAAGTGACACACACACACACACACACACACACACACACACACACACACACACAGAGCCATCCACATGATGTAAAATGAAATATGATTTATCAGACCAGGCCACCTCCTTCCATTATGGAGCCCCCGACCGGTCTGTAGCAGCTCAGCCCCATACACATCAAACTGTGATGCAGTGTGGGTTCTGACATCTTTCCATCACAGCAAAAAAGCACTTTTTTTAACCAGTTTCAGCTACTGGAGCTACTTCTGTGGAATCAGATGTTAGCCTTCACAGGAATTCTTAAATCGTTTTGTAGTATTACCCTTGTGAACTGTGCTGTTTATTCTCTGTACTTCTCAAGCACAAGTCCTTGATTACTTTCTTTTAGCAATACAAAGTGATGATTCAAGACCTAGTTCCAGAATCTATAGTGTGTGTGTGTGTGTGTGTGTGTGTGTTGTCTGAGAAGGAGGCGAGCTGCAAGAATCACAAAGTAAACCGTGTTGTGTTCCTGGGCAACACGAAACGGCTCCTGACGACGGGGGTGTCCCGCTGGAACACACGACAGATTGCACTCTGGGATCAGGTGAAGAGGTCATTCACTGTTTGTAGAGGTCGTGTTTGTATTTAAGCATGAGTGTGTGTGAGAGAGAGAGAATGCACAGATCCAGACCTTCCATAAATATAACGTTCCCTGGTGTCTATGTCCAGCTGAAGTTCTCACAGCAGTGGAAATCATTATAGTTTTTATTTAAAGGATGCAGCACTGGACAATACATAAATGATTATATAACTAACTGGGCTATTCATTATTATTATTATTATTATTATTATTATTATAGTGTTTAAAGTGGACATGTATCAATTATATTCATTAATTTCTCTAATATATTAAATAAAGTACTTAATATAACATTCCATTTAGTGCTGTTTGTTTTGTATGATGTTTTTATAATCTTATTATATCTCTGACCCTCAGGAGGATCTGTCCATGCCAATAACAGAGGAGGAGGTAGACGGCCTCTCGGGGTTGCTCTTCCCTTTCTATGATGCAGACACACATATGCTGTATCTGGCAGGCAAGGTAAGGACAGTATCACTACCGATCTGCCATGTATATAATTCTTTACTATAGTGCAACTAGTGGATTAAACAGTGTCTAGACCTGGTGTAAATTTACATCTGATCTGAATATAATTCATTTCAGTTTTCAGTTTATATTTGCATGCTTTCATATCTTTGTCAACTCTCAACTAAGTTATATATGGGGGTTATTTCAGGGTGACGGTAATATTCGCTACTATGAAGTGACTACGGAGAAGCCTTACCTTCAATACCTGATGGAGTTCAGGTCCCCGGCACCTCAGAAAGGACTCTGTAATTTCAAGTTTTGTGAATCTAATAAATGACTTCTGTTCATTACTATTCAAAATATAATTCCTGCTATATCACTTTTGTCCAAGCATGATTAGTAATGCTTTATCATATTTTATGCCATAAGTGTCCACTTCTGTGTGTTAGGTATAATGCCTAAACATGGCTTAGATGTGGCGTCCTGTGAGGTCTTTAGGTTCTATAAGCTGGTGACACTGAAGGGATTGATCGAGCCCATCTCCATGATCGTGCCTAGAAGGGTGAGCAAAAACAACATAACTGTTAAGGTGGAACAAAATTTTTCCTCCCTGAATATAGAAGAGAATTAATGTGCTGGGGAAAAGTTGTGTTGTGGCATTTTAGTCGATTGGGTAATACAAAGCATGTTAAGAAAGCAAAGTAGTTAGATCTACCTTAGCCCTGTAGTCATAATCCTACATTTACACTACACACATAAAGTAACAAGGTGTAGTAACAAGGTGTCCCACCATCACCGTTATGAGACTTTTTGATATGTCAAAATGACATATCAACTGAGCAACAAAATCAGTTGTCATGCAGTTTTAATGCAAATAATTTTGAACAATGGTATGACATCATCATGAAGGACTTATGTAAGTGGTATGTAGCTCTATGAAGTCTGGCATTAAGTTGTGTTAGCACCTAATTTCAGTCTCACTCACTCATCGTCTATAACGCTTTATCCTGTATACAGGGTCGCAGAGGGGGAACTAGAGCCTTTTCCAGGGGTCTTAAGGCAAGAGACAGGGTACACCCTGGACCAATCCAGGGTGCCAATCCATCACAGAGCACACACACATAGACATACTCGTTCAAACACAACGGGCAATTTGGGAATGGCAATTAGCCTAATCTGCCTGTCTTTGGATTGTGGGAGGAAAACCAGTGAACTTGGAGGAAACCCAACAAGGAAGGAATAAAACCTGGCGCGGGAATCGAACCCGGACTCTGGAGGTGCGCAGCAACAGTGCTAACCACTAAGCCACCATGCCATCTAGCACTTAATTTAAATAATAATAATAATAATCGCTCATCGTCTATACCGCTTTATCCTGTATTCTGGGTCACGGGGCCTGGATCCTATCCCACGAGACGTAGGGCACAGTACACCTTGGACAGGGTACCACTCCATCGCAGGGCTCACGCACATACACACTGCGGGCAATTTGGGAACATCAGCTAACCTAACCTACATGTCTTTGGAATGTGGGAGGAAACCCACCAAGCACGGGGAGAACATGCAAACTCCATGCACACATAGACGGGAATCAAGCCTGGCCGGGAATCGAACCCGGACCATGGAGGTGCAAGGCAGCAGTAAGCCAGACATGGTTCAAACCTAAATGTTAAATCCCAGCAGGAAGCATGAAGCATTTTCTTTTTCTTTTGCAATCTAACAACAGTCACATCGCTACTCTGAAAATAATGCATTAATTGTCTAACATCATGGGGTAACAGGCAGTGGATTGGGCGGCCCTCGTGTGAAGACTACAATGTCTGTCTACGCATTTATCAGTGCAGTGAACAAACCGCTAGCATGTAATTATACTGACTCACAGGGCCTGTCTCACGTTCTGATCATTATACATGCAGAGATGTTAATGTTAGGGTAAAGCTCATTACACATACATAAACACGCGCATACACACAAAACGCTGTGAAAGCCAACTGGGAGTGGTAAACCCAAAAGTATTTAAAAGCTTTGATAAGAGGATAGGAGTAAAAATAAATAGATCCTCCCAACTGTCCAAATATGACCTCTTAGCTCACTAATAAAGTAACGAACATCTGCAAACAAGGCATTTTCCTTAGTAACCATAATTTCACCTTATACAGTACAACAGACTACTGAAGCCCTAAATCTTTAAATCTGTAATTCACCTCAAAAAAGGAGAAAGGGTAAAGTTGTTTCATATACATTCCATATATATACTCATCCATTCAGAAATCTCTGCCTCTTCTATTACCCTTGGCTTTCGTGTTTGGCGGTGCATTTATTTAAGTTTTGAGTTTCAAAGTAGCTCTAAAATCTTTAACTCTATCAGCTACACTGAACCCCATATGTGAAAGCCTTTGAAATGTACACTACAGTTCATTCACTTTAAGCATGATCAACGTGTTTCATGTTCTGTTTGCAGTCAGAGACATATCAGGAGGACATCTACCCCATGACTCCAGGAACAGAACCTGCTCTCTCTGCTGATGAGTGGCTCAGTGGTGTTAATCGAGGTAAAGTTTTTACCAGGATTGACAAGTACAAATATGTCTGAAGTCAGGGTGTCCACCTCTGCACCTCAATGGTACCCTCACTCTTCTGGGAGGGCATTTGTCGACTGGATTTAAGGAAGCCTGGGGTGCAGTCAGTGTTGAGTGTGGTTGAGTTCAATGTTCTTTGCAACACTGAATAAATCATGGTCTCTTTGTGCAACGGGGCATTGTCTTACTGATTAGGCTTGGGTCTCTTACAGTAATTCTCCAGCAAACAAAGGCATTTCATATAACTGTGTCCTTCCGACTTTGTGACAACCGTTGAGAGATGAACCGTGGATGTGATGGTCAGGTGTCCACAAACTTTTGGTTATATTAGGTACTATAGAAACAGACAATCATCTTATGATGGAGGTCCTTGACTTATATTGACTTAATATAATTATGTCTTGTCCTCCACAATGTTTAAGCAATATCACCTCAAAGGGACAGCACAACAGAATGACCTTGAGTGTGATATTGCTTTTATATAACAATTTCACAAACTGCAATTTTTTAATCAACAGGTTATGACTGTTTGTTTATATAACCTGATATTTCACTCTGCCAACACATATCCAGCTGTCAAGCTAGCGTTACCAACAAATTGAATAATTAACATAGATCAAAGCAGTTGAACATTTCTACTGGTACTATGTAGCCAAGTGGTGGACAGTCATGTGAATCTCTTAAGAACGTTTCTTTTTATATTTACACTTATTCTGCTATAAAATTTCAGATAACGTCCGGTGTTCTGGGGTTGAATAACAAATAACATAAAATGGAAATGCCTCGTGCTAAGTCAGATTACTCAGTCAAACTAACTCGCATAATATTGCATACTGTTCATCATTTGACCATGTGGGATGTATGAAAACCATGTGGGGGTATGAAAACCAGAATTGATGATAACTTCTAAGTATTAAATAGTATTATAAATAATAGAATGTTTCCACAAATAGTGAACAGATAACTGTTCTAAAATCAATACAGATATCCTGGGTTAATGGGACATCTATTGATAAGTAGTGATAGGATTAACAAGAGTTAAATACAGTGTGTGTGTGTGTGTGTGGAACTGCAGGGCCAGTGTTGATGTCTCTCAAGGAGGGCTACAGCAAACCCACTAAAATGGTGTTCAAGGTTCCGGTGAAGGAGAAGAAGAGTGTGGTGGTGAACGGGATTGACCTGCTGGAAAATGTGCCTCCCCGCACAGAGAACGAGGTGCCTGTGTTTTGTATGCGTAAAATAAACATTTTTAAAAAGGGATTTTACTGCACTAAGTACTGGGATGTAAATACACACTATTTGCTATGAATACTCAGGTTTAAGCTGTGGAGCTCCTGCAGATGTTCATTATCCTGTCTGCTTATGGTATTTAGTGTAATGCAATATCAAGCTTTTGGAACAAGCTCTGAACACCATACCTTATGTGGTCTAAAGGGTGCTGGTCAATACAATAAATGTACAGAGCAGTATGGATTAAAGGGTAAACAATACAGTACCTAAGGTTTGATCCTGAGCTTTAGTTGTTGTCTGTTATCTGTTCTCTCATTGACTGCTAAGTTTTTTTACTTGCTGTTCTTGGTTCCTCTTAAAATATGGATTATGGATCACAATAATAGTTCCTAAGATCATCAATGTGGTGTTACCCTTTAAATTCAATTCAGTTTTATTTGTATAGCGCTTTTAACAACTGTCATTTAAATGTAACTCTTTCATATCTTTGGAAAATATATTAAATGTACCTGTCAATTACACAATTAAAATTACATCTTCTAGACCACTGCAATTATCTAGATAATGTTTATAATTCACCTTTATATACTTACCTTTAGTAATCAGGTAAAATAAGGAAATAAAAAGGTCCCAAGTACATACCCTTGAGGGATACCACCTTACAGACAAGTAAACAATGCAACCATTTAACACCTTTTAAAAGGTTATATTTGTAAAGGTATTTTTAAATAAGGTTAATGAAAGCAAAGTTGCTGCTGTTTTTTTTGTGTTGTTTTTATAAGGATTTGTAATGAAATCAACAGGCATGGTCAAATTGATTTTATGAAAAATGCAGCGAGCCAGTTCAAGTATGTATCAAGCCACGCATTAAAAGAAAGACTAAGCATCTAGGTATCTGGGATAGACTCTGGATAAACCAGAGCTTTGAATTGGAAAGCAATTAACAAAGGATGCCAGACTCCACCAAGCAGAATGTAGGCTAATTGTGCTATTCCTGATGCAGGTTTGAGTCATCATTTGGGCATGCATGTACTGATAGTGTATATTTCTATCTTCAGCTCTTGCGGATGTTCTTCAGGCAGCAGGACGAGTTGCGGCGGCTGAAAGATGAGCTAGCGCAGAAGGACATTAAAATACGACAACTGGAGCTGGAGATGAACAATCTGAGAAACAGTCCAAATGTTGCCAATAGTAACAACAATAACAATAGCAGTGACAACAGCATGTGACCAGGGTCAGGCCTTTGTAAACTAACTCTCAGTACTGCTGAACAATTTCCTGGATCCGTCTCTTATATCCCAGCGTTTATCCCCACCATAAAGTGTCTCACTTTGATCCTAACTGTTGATGCCTTTAATGCTGTCAGACTCTACTGGGGCCTAAGCCGACCCCTTTATCACTAAAACCTCTTACACCTTATGGCCTGTGTTTACTGTTGCTTTCCCAGCAGGTTCAGTATACCTAAGGCACACATTTACAAACAAAGATTTGCAGAGGAAGAGTAGTTCAAAGGGACAAAAATTATTTTCGATTTCATTATTGCTATTTAACTCTATTAATTGCATTTTACTCATTTTCACACATTCTCTCTGTCTTTCACTTTTATACATATTTCTCCTCTGTGGCGGATATGTGGACAGTCGAATTACAGTATTGGATTGGAATGGATTTGACAGGTTGTTTGAAACAAGTCATTAACTGTAATATGTTTGTGCAAGTGTTTTTTTTTCTTTATAATTGTAATTATTTATTTTGTTATATAGGTTTTTTTTTCCGATTACTCACTGTTTTTAATGATTAAGCTCATCTCAACTCAGTTCATTAGCTGGTCAACCAAATATGTCTTCTAGAAGTAATTTTGCTTGTCTTGTCTTTTTCAGCCTTAAAGACACAATAGGTATAATTTACTTAGGAACAGATTTTGAATTAAAGATGCAGTTTGTATCTGTTAATGCAGTGGTGTATTTGCCATAAATTGGCCTTTCTTTAGCCAATAAATTAGTTTCTTTAGCTTGGACCTATAGGCTCCACCTCCAAATAGAACAGAGTACTTCAGCTCTGCAACTTGTCCTTGGAGTTCCTTAAATAGTACCCAGACAGATTGCATATGTTTAGCCGAAAGTGCTGTGGTTTAATTAGTTATTAATTGCAGTTCACCCTGCAAGCAGCAAATGGCTCGAAAAAATGCAAACTGCTCCTTTAATATCTAAAGACTGCTTACGCATTGGGTCGTTTAGTGGTTAGCTCTATCGCCTTGCACCTCCAGGGCCCGAGTTCGATTACTGGCCAGGGTCAATTCCCACCTCTGTTTGCATAGTTTGCTTGTTCTCCCCATACTTGGTGGGTTTCCTCTGGGTACTCTCACAGTCCAGACATGCTAATTGGCGGTCCAAATTGCTCGTAGTGTATGTAAGTGTGTATTTGTAAGTGCCCTGTGATGGATTGGCATCCTGCCTTGATAAGGTGTACCCCGCCTCGAGCCCTAAGTCTCCTGGGATAGGCTTCAGGACCCCCACGACCCTGTATACAGGATAAAGCAGAATAGATGATGGAGTGCTTATGCATTGGCTGAAATAATCTTTCTTCTTTACTGTTCAGGCTTCCATTCTGAAGTTGCAACTATCCACTTTTTATCACTCTCTGGTGATATACAATCTTTGATGTGCCTGGATTGTTTAGAGGCTCAAATCTGATTGTATGCATAGGGCTAAGCTGAATGGATGTTGAAAGTATTCAAAACACAGTACATAACGAATACCTAATGTAGTAACACCATGTACACCTAGAACTTAACATGAGTGTGTTGTCACTTAAATAACCTTCAGGAAGTGTCCTCATGTTCTCTTGCAAGTGGAAAGTAAAAAAAACGGAAACTAAACTGTACCTTTCCTTGTCACTAGGGTGAAATGTTCAAGGGCACATCTTTTGTAACTTTCTAGTAGTAGTATTCATCTTTTATCTAAAGGTGCAACTAATGAACCTTTAAAGCGTTACTGAAAGCTAAATACTAATTACAGTTCAATTATGTATTATAAAGTTGCATAATGTTCACGGTTTCAGATTAAATGTAGCCTACATCTTGAATAAACAATAGACATTTGAGGTTACAACTCCAGCAACAAGATACCATTTTGGAATGTTTTTCAGAGTGTAATGAAACGTAGCGATGATAGAAAAGCAGTACTTGTAGACATGCTTACATGCAAAAAAAAATATATATATACTGATTGATTAATATGTAAGGATGGCCAAATTCTTATTGTAGAAGCAACAGTAAGTAGACATAAATGTGAGACTTTTATTCTAAGATTGTTTGTAGGGCACACAGTGTACAACTGAAAGTGTTTATGGTGCATAGGTGTTGATTAATTGTACTTTTTAACCAATGTGTTTGGATTTCTTGTGTAAAAGGATCAAGGGACACTGTTAGTAGTTCATTCTTTCCCAACCCACTCATAATTGAATGATTAATTGCATTATAACATGTAAATTACCCAAAGATTAATGTTAAAATTCCGATTATTATAAAGAGAGAGCAGAAATTCTGCCAGAATGATCACAGATTCACGCAAACCTCTTGTTTGTCACATTTGAACTCACTGATCGAAGTATGAACATGTTTTCTGGAGGTATGTGGTTTGGTGACCTCCTCAGACAATGTGTGATGTGTACGTACGAGTGACTAAAATGAGGTCCTACTTCATTCATTCATTCACACCTGCAGGTTTAATCCCATGCACTTGTCAAGAGACTCAAACAGCAGGGTGGTGTTTGAGTACGGATCGTGTAGGAAAGGTTTTTGCGGCCAATTCCTGCTTCATGCATAGTAAAAGGGAGAACATTCCTATCCCATTAAGTATCTCAGCTCCAAACATGGAGACCCAAAGTCCCAGCTTTAAACACACCTGATCCAATGGACCAGATTTGTGCTTTGCCAAATAACCCTAAAGGCATTTGTTCTCATTAATTATATCAATGCACTGTTCTCAAATTGGATTTGTCACAAAGTGTTGATTAATTTTCTATAATGGCGCTGTGCCAGGTACAAAGCAAATGATCAGTTTATATTAATGTTCACACTCTAACATTAATATTTGTAGAGTAATAATTAGTAATAGTTAATTTAGCTCTATATAATAATAAACAAGTTCTAAACTGTTATTTAACAAAGAATATTGTATAAGCTTTGCTATGGCAATGCTTTCTCTGAGGAGAAATTTACTTAACATTTACAGAAGGAGTCACCAGGGTGAGGATTTTTTTCCCCCGGAGCAAATTCAGAAGCTGGTGATGGAGTCGTTTATATCTGTAACAGCATGAGATACATGTCTTGCAGATGTTTCACTATAATAAATGTAGGACATAATAGGTATACATCAAAAGTACCACGTTCCTCTTTTTTAAGCAATTGTTTAAGCTTTTCTATGGTACAAGATGAATAAACTATTGCTTTTTTAGAAAATAACTTGATCACTTGACTTTTATATATTAAAAAAAGGGAATGTTGATGTTTGAGGAATGCTAAGCTAAAAAGATAAACAGCTAATGTTAGCTGTGTCTCTTAACCAATAGCCTTGCTGTTCTTTTAGGAGAAAAAAAAACATCAATGCACACACGTGAAATATAAAAGGCAATCTGGGAATGAAAAGCATATCAGAGCCTCACAAATTCAAGAGTTATAGTGAGGTTACCAGTTAAAATTTTGGGTGACCGGTAATAGACAGTTTTCATCATGTTGCTTGAATAGGTTTTGTTCATTATTAAGTGTGGTCTGGTGCCTTCTACTCAGGGACCCTTGAAGTCATCTGAGTGCAATACTTATTTCATCCTCTAGGCAACAGCATGAGCAAGGCCAACGTCGGGCAGAGTCCATCTGTCCCACGCTGCAAAATTACACAGGGGAGAGGATATTGACCTATTATCCTTCTTTGATATTTTACCTTTTAGAAAGTTAGAGGCCTCACATGTGACTAGTTTTTTTCTTCATTAATAAGTCTGATTCACTCCTTATGAAGAAGAATGCCGACTTCTTTCTCAATAACATCTAAACTTTTTTTTCCCATTTTAATAATAAAAACAAAAAGTTATAATTTAGAGCCACCAGATACAGGTCAGAATGCCTTCGCTTTAAATAATTTCAGTATCATTCCTGAATATTTACAAAATATCCAGACGGAAGAAAAAAAAATAAATAAAAAGTCACAAAAATGCAGAATTTAGAACGATCGAACAGCTCAGAATTCCTTCTCTTTAAATAACCCAATAGCATCTCTGAATATTTACACAAATATCCAGGCAAAAAGAACACACAAAAAAATACAAGCTAATATCCTTTCCCTGAGCTTACAGTTACAATTTTGTTGAGAGGCTGATTTTGATGAAACGTTCTAAAACTTCTATGTGGTGAGACTAAACACAGCTGTCTATGTTTCATACATGAATGTAGTAACTAATGACCGTGATGGAGAAATCAAAGAGGTTTCACTGATCATGAGCTCAGTACATTCTGCTGGATCACTGCTTGCCAAAATTACTTTACAGCTGTATGTGTTTTCATTTGTTTTATTACAGTTAACTGTTACAACTGAGATTAATGGTGAAAAATGTCTGCCGTTATCAAAGGGAATAGAAAAAAATATATTTGGTCATTATTTACAAAGAACACGAGACCTCTGAACTATCCACGCAAGAAGGAGAAAGGGGTTTCTAGGAGTCATTTGACAAGGGCAGACATTCAGCTCTAAACATTTTTAAAAAATTATAATAAAATAAAATAATCACATTGAGAGGTTGTACTGTGCAGGTTTCCGATGCTGCCTCCGTGCCTGAACAGCACGTCACATGATGACGAGAACATGAAAAAAAGACGTAATGTACACAAACAAAAATGTGTGGTTTTTAAAAAAAGGTGGGTAAGAAAACCCTCTTGAAATCCAGTAGTCAAATTTAAAATAGAGCCAGACATGCTGTTTTTAAAAGGTTTTTGGTATTTTTTGTCATTTAAATACATAAGTCATACCCAGCAATCTGTATAAGCAATATGTATAGGCATCAACAGTAAAGAGAAAATAAAAATTACAAAGAGCAAACTCAGTTTTGTTTCGGACTAAAGGAAAATTTCCACTACTGTGTCGCCAGCCATCTGTAAAGGCTTAACAGGGACAGGGGGAAAAAAGAAAAAAAAAAGAAAAAAAAAGAAATGGGGCCAACCAAAGTTCAAAAAGAGGAAAAACAAAAAGAACACATAAATAAAACAAACTTTAAAAAAATGGAGGGAAAAAAAAAAAACTAAATATTGAAACTGTGTCCTTGTATATCTACTAACCTACCCCTACCATTTGCATACCTCCCCAAACCACCGCAAAATTACATTAGGACATAGAAACAGAGGGTTAAAGGGAACCCGAGAGTGCATGTTCAGTCATCATCTTCCTCTCCTTCTTCCTCCGAAACCCTTTTCCTCTTCTGTCCCCTCGCCTCATCTGCAATAAAACAAATGAACACATTTTAATCCACTGCACATTCTTGACATTTCAACCATCATATTAAATTATATGACATTCATATACATGGGGAAACTATGTAGGGAATGAATCTTTGGTTTACTTCTTTTAAAACAAATATTTGCATTTGCTTCAGAAAATAAACTTAATAGGATTACTCTCAGCCTGTAGTAATCGTGCTACTATATAATCTTCAGCAGTAAAACTGAATGCCAGCACACCTCAAATGGAAATAATGGGTTTAAGTGCTATAACCTCTATTGGTAACAGCATAAGGAAATGAATAATACAGCATATAGCCCTAGCCCTTAAAGCATTGATGCTTAAAATGTGCCTTTGTTTCATAGCAAAATTTAACATGGTTCAATAAAATAGTTAATTCTCTTACCGTAGTCATCCTCATCATCAACTTCCCCATCATTTAAGTCTTCTTCCTCTTCCTCCTAACACAAAAGGTGTTAAAAAAAAATAATCAGATTCAAAACTACTTTTCCCGTTAAAGGATATCAATTTATGTTAAGATAATAAAGAATACTGTAAATATACAAATGCTGCAGCACTCACCTCTCCGCTGACATCTTCCTCCTCTTCTTCTTCCCCTTCCTCCTCGTCTTCCTCATCTCCTTCTTCTTCTTCTTCTTCATCTCCAGGAGCCGCATCTTCGTCATACTCCTCCTCATCTACTTCTGCCAAAAGCAAAAATTTCATTCAATTCACTGTTTGTAAACATCAGATCATGTGACCTTGTGGTGTTGAACAGGGACACATTGACTCAAATGATAAATACCATCGTCTTCGTCTTCATCGTCATCCAATCCCTCGACGTAGGCCTCTGCGTCAGAATCTGGTGCCTCTTTATCCTCTTTGTCATAGCCATCGAGATATGTCAACTGAGGCAGGAGCTTAAAGACGTTTTCTCTGTAGTCGTTTAAGTTTGTCACCTCGCAGTTGAACAGGTCTAAACTTTTGAGGCTTTCCAATTTTTTCTGTTGAAACAGGAAATATTATAATGGAAATAAATACGTTATTGATATTACACATAAAAATGGACTAAAATCTTGATGTTTTATTACTGCCTCATTGCAATACTGGCACATGGATTTTATGACAAAGTATAAAGGATGGGTACACAAGGCCATGCAGGTCTACAACATTTACTCTATAGTATATTACAGGTCAGAAAATCAGTAAAAAAAAAATTCTTACTGGTTTTCATAAATGTACATGTGACCTTAAAACTCACCAGCGGTTCGATGGTACTGAGATCTTTAATCTTGTTGCCACTGAGGTTGAGATGGGTGAGATTGGGACATTTCTCTGCCAGTACCTCCAAACCACCCGAGATTCTGTTATCGCTAAGCTCGAGCTATTGCAAACAAAACATTTTATTATAAATGCAACGCAACATACATACTATATAAACTATTATATATTTCATAAAATAAGAGCGATATGTTTGTACCTTTTTGAGTTTGTTAAGCTTGGGCAAATTGGCGACTGAAGTTAAGCCGACGTTGATTGTGCTTAGAAACTCCAGCTCCTCGAACTCGTCTGTAAGGCCTTCGATTTTGCCTTCATTTGACCGACAGTTGTCGAGCACAAGTTCTTTGACCTGATAAAATGAAAAGGTGCTTTAATATAGAATAAAACTCACAAAGTGGAAATAAAACCACCAAGCACAAATCAAGATGTGTACAAGTCTCCAACTCTGCAGCTCATTGTCAGTCATGAGTGCTTGCTGTTGGACTGGCTTCTGGTTCATGTTGCAAGCTTAAATTGAGTCAGATCACTGCTGTTGCCAGCTTTTGACTCAGAGTGTAGCTTGCTTGGATTACAGAGGATATTTTCTGTTACCGGGGGTAATGAACATGTCGCCTCATGATTAATACACCTTTTGCACAATTTTGAATTATTGTCAGCATTTGAAGCCTGTGTCCTTTTATTTGAGAGAAAAATAATGAACACATGATTTTTCCACATGACATAAATTACATGCTTACATAAATTACAAGCACAGTGCAATTCAACATGTTCAACAAGTACACAATCCATCCCCCCCCCACCTCCGAGGTGGAACAAAGTGTCCGAGACCAAGCCCGTTGCCATGCTTTCCTGCCCGAAAAATGTTTTTCATCCAAAGTGATTTGCAAAACAGGAGCCTCCTCGTACTATAATAGTTTTGATACACTGATCTGTTTTGATCTGATTTAATATTGTACCTTGATTGCTTCACAGCTTCAATATACTGTA
>JAQQZS010000023.1:7873177-7885237 GCA_030068045.1 Platyallabes tihoni
CAGCTGTTGTTCACCATCAAACACACGCCGCCTCCCCTTGACTTCCCCGAGTCCCGCGTCCTGTCCATGCGGTGAACTGAGAAGAACTCGGCCGGCTGTACACATCATGTATTGTGGCTGTCTGTAAAAATTCTGAAGTAATATTTTAGCCATATCACAAACATCCAGGTTTGTTGGGTCGTTCATTTGTTAGTTAGTTAGCTAGTTGTGTTTAGTGGTGTTAGTGATTAGTTATATAATTTCATCCCGTATGTTTAAAAGAAAAGATATCTGCCAATTGTCGAACCCTGATTGACTCTGGACAATCAACCCCAAAATGATGGGATGCTAAGTCTTCATTTTTATGAGTTGTTTAATAGTTGTCTTTTGATAATTTATGCTTTAGAGGTATTTCAGGCTTTGTAATTGTTGATCTTTGCAGTCATTGACCTAGACATGTATACTTTAGACACATTGTGATTTTTGTTTTTAACTGATGCTTTAAATCTAGTTGTTCTGGTTTATTATTGGTATTCCTCCATTGTATACAGTGCGATGGATTATTATTATTATTATTATTATTATTATCATGGATATATATATATATATATATATATATATTTTTTTTTTTGGTATATCAATCATGTGAACTTCAGTGAATCAAGAAGCATCATGAAGGACGACTTCAGAATAGACCAGTAAACTATGAATAAAGCTTTGAAACCAGCATCTTTTCAATTCATTATAAAAAGATGAAAAAAAAATCAGGAAGTTACGTAATGAAGCGTACCTACAAACCCCTAAAAAACACTGGTTCCCAGACTGATTCAGTAAGTGACGTGCTGACAGCTGCGCTTTTCTGAATGCATAATATATTGTTTTCATCTGACTCATTCCTGCACTTCTCAGTGGACAAGTTGGAATCTTAATCTCACAGTACACGCTGTGTCTAATTAAAAGAACAGTTCACCCAAAACTAAACCTCATGCAGGGTTTTTTTTTTCCTCCCTCCTTCACCCATCATTGGCCATGTTTTGGGTTGAGTTTCCTTTTAGTTCAGTGTCGGTGAGAAATAATGGAAGTTATGTAAATCGAATGTACAAAAGCCTTGGACTTAAGAAAAAAATAAGAAATTATAGTCATTTGTAAGGATTTATTTATATTATAAATCTGACAGTATAGATTAATAAAAAAAATTATAATAAAATAAGTCAGTGTTTAAGAAATCAGACTTGTGTGTATGTGGTCTGGGAAACCCGTTGGAGTTTTTTTTTTTTTTGTTTGTTTTTTTTGAGGTTGAGATCGTAAATGATGCTGATGTAAATTTCTATACAGCTGTGCACTTTTGTGTTTTTATATGGTTGGCTTTCAGATTTGATCCGTGCCCAGGTTTAGGCTATGCCATTTTTTGTTCCGGAGCCACAAATTCACACTATTTTTATTTTTTATAATAAAAAAAAAAATCTGAATTGAGCAAACTACAGAATGGAGCAAAATATTTTTTTTAAATAAGGAAGAAAGTGGCTCAATATGAAAACAATTGTGGTATTTATTGTCTTATTTTGTTTACAGCATCCAAAAATGTGTTGTATGATAAAACTCCGATTCGGACTGGTTTAATCAGGATTCATTTTGCGAGTTATGCCGGGATCATCTTGTTTGCAATAACTTCTACAATCATCTTGTTTGTAGTCGTTTTAAGCCGTGTTATTTTTATCTTCATGAAGTCTCCTAACTGGTCGTTTGGTTTTAATAAGCTCTTATTGTGCAGTTTGTTGCTGCGCTACCTCTTGCGACAGAAACAGATGGTCAGTGCAGGCTGCTCCTCTTCAGCCGGTGATGACAAAATTGTCTTTTCCTGCTTCTCAGAGTCTCTGCAGAGGTGCCTCGGGGTTAATTAGCTCTAAATATCTCTGAACAAAACAGCAGCTCGTGTATAAAATCCACCCGTACTTCCTGACTGTCCACTAGTTGTTTGTGGCTAATCTGAAGTTTTTGACTTGGGAACTTTAGCCTTGGGGTTAATTGCTGCTTGTAAAGGAAGTCAAGCTTCTCACAATTTCAGCTGATTTTTATTTATTTATTTATTTATTTATTTGTGCGTGTTCTGAGATTTCTAAATGAATTAGCACTAGTCCGGACTAAATGAATAAAGGGTATTTGCCGTGGATAAACCCTGAGCCTGCTTTCATTTTGGGTTTGAGAGTTTTTATCTGCATACTGCCCCAAGAGTTCATGCGGAAATATGAATAAACAGGATGGAACAACAGTTCATCACAGGTCAGCAAGCATGCATACATTCATCCCTAGGGGCTGTTTACTGTCACTAATCCACTCGCTGGCACGTTTTAGAAGGATGGAGGAAACTTGAGAACCTGGATGGAACCCAAACAGCACGGTGCACGAGTTCAGAATCGAAAGACGGACTCGGGAGACGCGAACAGTCACTGTCACGCTGTTTTTAGTCAAGTTACATCGTATGTAATGCATTAGTCCTCCGTAGAAATGCTGTGTGCTCGTCATGTGCCGTCCTTTTTTAGAGGTGTAATTAAAAAGTGCACTCTCCTAAGATAAACCTTTCCGTATTACAGCAATATCCCTCTCCTTTATCAGCTTTTATTACTGCTGTGCAGCCCCACAGAGCAATTTGATTTAAAAGATATTCCGCAGTGCTCATTTTGGATGAAGGTGCTCTGGGATTTCTAGGTTCTGATTTTATCTGTCTAGAACTCGGGCTCATACCGAGGAAGCAAGGAGACAGGAAGGAGACTGGCCTGCAGCCATTGATTGCAATGGAATGCCCCAGGCACCACACGCACCAGTCTAATCATTATCCTTATCCACATGTTTATTAAAATGCAAGTCTCTAATAAAAAATAAATAAATAAAAAAAACTTGAGAGATGATGCAAACATTCTGCTTACATGCACAGCCTATGTTTATGATGCTGGTTGAAAGGCCATCAGGCGCAGATTGGGAATCGTTCTCCTCAAAGAGGATTCGGTACAGTGCTCTTGTTCAGCGCTCTCATTTGTTTTCTATTTATGCCCCATTTCTTTCTCTAGCTCGATATAAGGGGTGTTGTGTGCGATCTCCAGCACCGTACCCTCAAGCCAAGGCGTCCTGCAGGGATTAATAATGGTCAAACGCGGGAAGTCGGTCTCGCCCGACTCTTAGCGGGACACTTCCTGGAGCCGTCGGACACGGACTCCACTCTAGTAATTCGGATCACTTGGATGCCCTCGATAAGTGGCGAGCCAGCCAAAGAGCAGCGTCATCAGGCCTTTGGCCAACACCGCTAATCCACTGCCACTGACTTTCGCCTCGACACAGCGGCGCATAAAGAAAACATGAGGGAGAACTCAGTGTATCCTAGCGGGGACACAAAGCACTATGAATGTAAAGGCCGCTAATGGATTTCAGACGTCTGAGATCAATAAAACCTGGAGACAGCGCAGGTTTATGGCGTCCTTGTAATCAATATGCAAGCTGTGTCAAAGGGGTTTTTGGAACCAGTGTGTGTGTGTTTTTTTTTTTTTTTTTTTGCCCCTTTGGACTTTATTGCTGCTTATAAACTTGCTGATGTGTGTATTTGTGTCCAAAGTGGATCCTTTTATTATATGATGACCCCTTGCCGTGTATTGAGATCATATTTCTCAACCTGCACGCACTCATTACATCAGTACTTGCATTCTAGGCCATTGTTTGTTTGTTCCTTATTTTAGTATACAAGAATCATCAATGCCTTCAGACAAGAAACTTGATTAAGGCTTAATTGTACATCGTTAAGAATCTAGAATCCGATGATTTCAGTCGGCTTGCGTCATTTTAAATTATTTTCTCAGCTCTCGATTTAATGTTTAAAAACAAACAAACAAACAAACAAATACTCGTATTGGCCTAGATGCTCGTTAAATTGTGCTGTTTAACTGTGGCCTGTACGTTCACCCTCACTGTGTCTTTTCAAGTTGGACTGCAAAGAAAACATAGATGTGTTTTGGTTTAACACTCCAGAGTGCGGCTTTATAAGGACGATCTAAAATCTATAAACTTCAGCACCGGTCTCTCACAGATGTCACTTTAATGCCCTTTTTCGAGTGTGTATTGGTGGCTCTGGCTGTTGATCTGAGAATCTTAACACAGAGCTCTTTCTGTTTAGTGCTGTGGCCTTGGGCACTGCGTTCTCAAAGCTCCCGGGTGATTCTCATGAACTTCCAGTAATGTCAAGATCTAAATACTTTAAATGGAATGATTTTTTTTCCCAAGTGCTGGCTTTTTTTTTTTGTCATGAAAAAAAAAAGCTGCTATAGTTAAAATTAACTTTTTTACAAATTGACTCCTCATGTTTCTGATGCATGATTAAAACATTATAGTGAAATTAGCTAAAATATTTAGTTTAATATTTAGAGTATCCAGAAGCAGAATAAAGTACAGTTATATTATGCAGTTGTTTCAAACATTGAACTGCAATAGAGTCACCAACCAATTATGAACCAGTTCAGAACTGCACAAATCTAAATCTAGATATTTAATCACAAAATGCAGGAATTTTATTAAAGGAAATCTATGCATAGCTGGCAATTGATAGAGCCGATAGATAAATATTTACAAACATACAGTGATAGTTGTATATCGCAGGTTATTAAATCTCCATCCTCATTTCAGTCAGAATAATCGCAGGGTTTTTATTTTTATTTATTTATTATCCAATATCAAACCTTTCAAGCCTTTCATCTTTGGTTAAACACACTTTAAAACAAGATTATTCTTGTACTGTCCTAGTGCACTCTATAAACATTTTGTTAAGCCGCTCATAATGGAGTGTTGTGAAAGAGAAGTAGGTCAGGAACGGTTTGTTGGCAGAGGCGGTCACAAACACTCTGCTCAACGGTGGATTTTCAGGATTTCCCGATGTTGTCCTTATGACCTACTTGTCTCTCATGGATCTTTGCATACAACATTGAGTGATTCTAATCTGAATAATCTGTTTTTGTTTGTTTTTTAAATCCGTATTAGAGCATGGACAATATTTCACTCTTTTCTTTTCGACATTCCAATTTTTTCTCTGTATTTACTACACATTTTTGCAATTTCAGAAGACTAAATTCAAGAGTTAATTGGTAAACTTGCACAATTAATATAATCGATGTAAACTTCACTGGGAATCATGACTGTGTAAGGTCACGTAGAAATGATTAAGTTGTTAAACCGCTTCAGCCTACTGTATAATCTCTACCTGTAGGGCTGTGCCTCATGGGTAGGCTGTTTATAAAAGTTTTGAGCATTGCACTTTTTGATTTCCATCAGATGCACTAATGTTTACTGTCTGATTTGTTTCAGGCAGAAGTATTAAAAACCGTGAAAAATATTTCATGAATGTTGAAATGCTGTATGAAAATTTATATGAAAAAAATCTGTAGATTAGACATTTAGAAAATACATGTAAATAAACTAAAATCTAAAATAAAGACATAAATTAAATCTTCTCTTGACCAACAGGTGAGAGATTAAAATGCATAATCAATTAAATTGCATAGCTCCGCCTTGTTTGACAAACATTCCATGGTCTAAAACGACTGGAAAATGCTAGCTAAGGTTGTTCTTACACAAATGCATTTTTGCCGTTGCCTAGTTTCGCATTTTGGTTAGCATTTTATTGCGATATATTTTAGTTTATTTTCTTTTACAGCAATATTCTCGCCGTTCGTGCAAAACCCTAGCGCACTAGGAACGACATTAGGTGGAAACTATAATTATCAAGGAATTTGTCAAATTTAGACCGTGTAATGTTTGTAAATTTGCCTAAATAATTGGACTAATCACAGTCAATCAATTAATCGAAGCAATCCGCAAGAGACTGATTACATTACATAACAGTTTAATTTCCCTTTCTCCTTGGTGGGATTAATCTCTCAATCTTTCATGTTATTTTCAACAAGGATGGGGAAGAAAAATGTTTTTTTTTACATAAAGTATCATTTATCTCTCTGAATGTTACTGGAAAATTGCGAGTGAGGAAAAGAAGACTGTTTTACTAGGATTTGTTGATTGTAAATCCCTCACAGACTTCTCACAGGAATAACAACAATGCAGTCTGGCTTTACACGTCTGTACCAGAGCAAACATATTTAAGGTGTTTTAGAGCGGACCTCCTTTAAGACTCCGCTCCGAGAGGACGCTGTCAACCGTAAAGAAATCGCACAAAGACTGTGGAAAATCTCGACCCGCTGTGAGCGTCGGCTTGACGATCGCGAGAGAGGCACCGCTTTCTCGCTGTGCCGGATCCTCTTCATTTCGAGTGGGTTTTGTTAGTTCATTCGGTGTGTCCTTTTTTTTTTGTTCTCTTGTGGGAGAATCGGTGTCATGGTCTGCGTACACATGGTTATGAAGTCCATGGGTTCCTCGCTGCTCAGCCTGTGGGGGATTGTTTGTCCTGCCAGTTGAATCTTTCGCTGTGTTAACTCAAGGGCATGCCCCGACACAGGAGAAAAAAAATAATAATTTCCTATCTGGCTTGCCTGAGAGTACAACAAGCATAACCCGCTTTCAGATTTCACTCCATAGTCCACCATATTAACATGCAAAGTTTTTTTCTTCTTTTTTTTTTTTCTCTTCCCGGTTCTCTTGGTTATCATTTGGCAACGTGGTGACCAGCCAGACTTTTTCTCAGCATGCCAGCTTTGTGAAGCAGCCAGAGCGATGGTGGTGATTTAGACTTCCCAGACTTCGGTTCTCGGGAAGAGGTGGGCTCCTCTCATCTGCCTGCTGCGCTCCCTGCTGCCCAATAAACTGCCAGGCTTTTGACATGACTGTTGGACGTGTCTCACCCCACCTGCTCTCTTCTGATGTCCAGCTGAGATCAGGTCTGGGAGTGTTTGGATCAACCCCAACCCTTATTTATTTATTTATTTATTTAATTTTTGCGTTTTCTTTCGTTAGCACTTCTGTAGGGTTTCTTCTGAGAAAGGGATGTTTTAAGCAAAATTTCGGTTTTGGCTCTTATTTCGTCTTCAGGCGTTTAGTTTTTCGGGTTAAAATTAATAAAGCATCATGATCGATCCCGATGAAGCATGGATCGTATGGAGTTCTGGAGTGATATGACAGTATCATAGTGATTTTATGATAAATTGTGTTACAGTACACTTTTCTGACATCATGGGTAGCACGATACATCTTTGATACAATCTTACTTTTTACTCCGAGGTAGTAGCACCAAAAATCCCCAAATCATAAATGTATGTTTTTTTTTTTTTTTAAGATTAATGTTGGCATTTAATTAATACCTTGTCACGGCAGTGAAAGCATCAGCTCTTGACCTTAATCTTTTTTTTTTTTTTTTCCTTCTTATTATGGATTGGTAGATGGGAACATGACAAGCTATTATATTGATGGGTGCAGCTGTTGCCCTTTCCCCTTGACCCACCCTATGCCTGTGCACAGGAGCAATTATCTAAACCTTTCTCGGATTCCAAGGATCAGAATGTGGGGGGAAAAAACTGAAAGATTTGACGTGCGTTGCAGCCTGACACAATCTCATTTCATTTGCATTAAGTGCTATTATATTGCTCTTTAAACAGTTTAATATGTATGGCAAGTTATTTCTCTTGGGGTCACCTAGACATTATTTCATTAACATATTAAGGTGTTTTTTTTACAGAACATCTTGAGAACCCTGGACCTGCAGAATGATCTCCTATTTAAAGCTGATAAACAACTTGTACTTGCAGATCCCACAGCAAGTTGCCTACCTACCTAATTATTTTTAATCATTTAAAGTCAGTCTAATGCATTGTACTATTTATTGGTTTTAAGTTCCCTTCAGTGCTGTAAAACTTGGCAGACGCCCTTATCCAGAGCGACTTGCATTCTGCCTAATTATAAACCTGAGCTTGGGCCCTTTCCTTTGCTCAAGGGCCAACTTGGTGGTGCCGGGGTTTGAACCTGGGACCCACTGATCATACGAGGTTCATTCCAGTTTTCACTTATCTTATAGCAGATCTATATAGTTGTTCCCTCAGCAGCCTCTTTTTTTTCTGTCCACCACATTTTACTATTTCTTTAACAAGTTAACACCCGTCTCAGATCTCCCCTAAAGTGTGTTAATGCTCCACCTAAAATACCTCTCACATAATGCATTTTCCACATCCCAACCTCCTCCAGATGTGCTGTTTCAGTGTCTTATGTAAATAAGCCACTGCTTAGCCACGCCCCAACAGGTACAAGCTGGGAGATGGATCTTTTTATGAGATGGTAACATTGTGGGGAAGAAATGGATATAAAGCAGGGCATGTTTGTTTGCGCACACACACGCATGCTAGTGACCCATTTGATTGTCTAAAAATGACTATAAAGTGAATTTTGCATGAGAGGTCCCCATTAAATTGAATAAAGGCAGAAATAAGTTCTGGTTTATTCTGACACAGAGGACTGCTGTGAAGACTTGGTGAGTGAGACGCAGGAGACTCCTTCTGCAAATGTGGAATAGACATTTTGCACAAAAAACTTCACTACACAGTATTTTCTATTTTTTTACATAGCTTTAAATAATGACACATTCGCCAAGTCTCAGATTTTTAGTAATTACTATTATTTTATTTGAAAAAGTATTTCACAGTCATGTGCAACAAAGCGAACCATGAACTAGGGACTTAATGCTACGATGAATGTGAACTTAACCATAGTTGAGGCAGTGTATCATCACGAATTTAGACATTCCCGCTGCCTGAGTTTCTCTTTCACCATATTCGACATTTATTCTTCATCTTATCTTTCATGCATTGTTGGAACACTATTCTCTGCCTTTTATGGAGCTAAATTCTCCCGGTCACCCCTCATTCCCTTTTTGTCTTACTTGGTTTTTGTCTTACTTTTTTAACTTGCAACACAAAGCCTTTGTCTATTCTGTTTCCGTTTCCACAAAGATCATTGACTGAGAGACAGTTTAAAATTGTGGGTTTTCTTTGACGTTTCTGGTTTCCTTCCACCGTCCAAATGCATGGAAGCACTTGGACTGGCTGCGCAAGACTGCCTTTAGGTGCGAATCAGTGTGTAAATGAGTACTGTGTGTACCATGTGATGCTGCCCTTGCATCCCGTGGCATGGCATTTATTCCTGCCTTCATCCCAGATTTCCCAGTATAGGCTCTGGATTCAGCCTGACCCTGACCAGTAGGCATGAGAAGATGCATTGAACCAAAGACTTTCTCGAATACAGGATTCATGAAATGATGAAATGAAACAAAAATAATTGCATTTTAGGACTGCAACCAACCTTTTTTAATCTAACGATTATTTTATATGCTTAATCTAAAGATTGTTTTCTGATTGATCTTTTTACTAACTTGCCAGTGAATAACAATCATAACTTTGATTTAAGTATGTTTTCATATATATCCGATATATAAAATTTCATCCATCATAAATGAATAAATGATAAACAAAAATCCCTCAAAATAAAATGAGTGATGTTTTACTGTATCAATTCAATTCAATTTTATTTGTATAGCGCTTTTAACAATTGACATTGTCGCGAAGCAGCTTTACACAATCAAAAGAATTATTTAAGTTTGTATGAGATGTGGACGTGTATGAATCCATAATGATTAGACTGTCCCTGATGAGCAAGCTGAGGACGACGGCGACGGTGGCAAGGAAAAACTCCCTGAGATGGCAATAGGAAGAAACCTTGAGAGTAACCAGACTCAACAGGGAACCCATCCTCATTTGGGTGAAAATGGATAGCAGGGATTGATCTCCTGTTATACTGAACTTCCAGTCTCACACAGTATGATGCAGATGTGTTTAAGTTAAAATGGAGTCCAGTTTGTTATCGGAGGCTCGGGTAGACTGTAGGAAACTCAAGTCCTGAACTATAGAGCAACTAAAGTCACAAGTCATCAGAGAACAGCTGTCTGCATCAGCCAAGGACAGGACCGTCTTCATGGAAAAGTGGAACCGTCCCCAGTCACCACACGCATCCCAGGCAGACCACACAGGCATCCATGTGACGAGATCTCCAACCAGAAGCAGGACACCAGGACGAGTCAGACAGCGTCAGGTGGCAGAGGGGGTCTGGATCACTGGCAGCTCAGGAATGACGTGACGCTCGACAGAGAGACAGGGAGAGGGAACGAGAGAGAAGAGAAGAGGGCAGCGGAGAAGGAAAGATAACAGTTGGGTATGGTCACAAACAATGCATAATGTGAATGTATATTTAGTGCAGAGTGCAAGCAGGAACTCCAGCAGGACTAACTGATAGCATAACTAAAAGGGAGATGTAAAGCAACCAATCATTTCACCGTCAACAAACCTAAATGATCAATGAGAGTGTATAAATCTATGAATATCATCAATTTCATTCCTCTCAGAAAGGCTTGTGCATTTATCACTTGCATTTTAACATGAAATCTGTGTAGGAACATGCATTTTAAACCTCAACTTAATGTCGCTAAGTTTTAAAAGTCTAAACGCGCATGAACAAACTGTTTACAACTCGCCAACGCTCTGGAAAGCGGAGAGTGTGTGGCCAGACTAGCCGTAGCATCTGCTCTGGAGAATCTTGGCTCCCAGGCATTGACACCCACCGACACTCCGGCTGAACTCACTCTAATACACACTTAGGCTACTGTCTCATCGTTTTGCGGTCAGAGGCACCCAGAGTGTTTTCTTTTGTGATGCTCATGCTGTGTGTCTGCGTGTGTGTGCACGCTATGGCTGTTTCAGTTCAACACAGCGCGTAGAGCATCATTTTATCTAGTGTTTCTTTAAAGCATTACCACACGTCGATCGATCGGGTTCGGATTTTGATTGATAGTCATATATTCCGTGCTGGCAAAATTGGGGACAAATGTGCCCCTTGTGACACACACAAGTCGTATGTATTTATGTAATCGATAATGCAGACGCATAGGTGTAGCCTGTTAGATTTATATTTTAAGAACAGATACAATGTAATTACACTGGACTGTAAAGACACAAAGAAAAGTAGATCGTTTAGGATATTTAAAATATGATTTTGCTCTCCGTTCTCGGGCACACTTGCCTTTTTACACCCTCCGACACAGCAGTTGGCAGTATAAACTAGGGCTGTAGCTATTGAATATTTTAGTAATCAAGTATTCTACCAAAAATGTAATTGATTAATTGGATAAATTGTACTTTTGATTAATTAAACAGGAATGTAAAATATGCAAGAGAAACAAAGATTAATTGCTTTTCTTTTTAGAAAAATCTACTTTTATTTTTTAAATGCATACAGCATTTTATCAAAAAATAAACATTGTCATTTTTCACAATACAAGGAGTAGCTTAAAGTTGACTGAGATGAATTAAGTGCATTACAGTGTCATACATTCTTATTTTAAAGCCTTTTCTCAGATGCAAAAACAAAAAAAAAGGTCTTTCAAATGACTAAGTATAAAAAAAAAAAACTAAGGCACACATTAAAAAAAATAATTATACAAAAACACTATCACGCCAACAAATAATTGCGCAAACGCATAACGCAAGCTTTTAAAATTAACTAAAAGAAGCTTCGAGGCAGAAGATTTTGCCTCGATCATTTTTTCTAATCGAATTACTCGACTTACTCAAGGAATCTTTTCAGCCCTAGTATACACCTACTTGGTTTGTGAGACAGCACTGACGATGTCGCATCAGGTACTATCGAGGTTCCATATCTGATTCGCGCCGTACCTGAGTGCGCTGTATTGTTCTCAACGGCACTTTTTCCCACCAGACTCTGGCACTGTTCCCGAGCGTGGAACGATTGTGTTCTCACTGATCAAAATGAACCAGACTTCGGGGTCAAGTGTTCTCAGAATAGATACCTGGCCCTAATGTAAAGATCCCCTTATAAACACTCAGTTTTTATGAACATGGTTATGGAGCGATATCCTGGACAATATTCAAAAGGAATTGCAAATTACATTTGCAATTGCATTTCCTATATGTGGATGCACAAAGTGTGCAATAATTCAAATGCAGTTGCAAACTTTGCATTACCGTTTGCTTTTTCGCCTTCGCGAGCGCACACTGACTGCCAAATTTCAAATGAAAAAGAAAAGTCCATTTGCATTTGTAT
>JAQQZS010000023.1:7901595-7911700 GCA_030068045.1 Platyallabes tihoni
GGGATAGGCTCCAGGTCCCCCGCGACCCTGATCAAGGATAAAGCGGTATAGAAGATGAATGAATGAATGAATCATCTGTTTATATAAGAATTTTTTTTTTATATTTTCTCTAAAACTGCACAAGCCTACAGGACTTAAAATAGAAGAATCCCAAAATAGAAGGTTCCTGGAAAGACCTTTTTCAGGTACAGTCCAACTGAAAATGAGGCACTGATTACCAGCGAGGATGGGGGGTGGAGACTATCATGTGTTTCAACCTGAAATAAAAAAAGTGTGTGATCTCCACAGTTCTGCTTGCTTGAGTTTGCAGATGTTTCCTAATTGGCTGGTGTTGCTGTGATTGATGTGACGGTGCAAGTATTTGCTGCAGTAGAGAGACCCATGAACCCGTCACTTAATCGTGTTCATTCGTTCATCATGTTTCTTCTTAAAAAAAATTTTTTTTCTCTCATGTTTCACTAAACTGAAAGTGTGATGTATGTATGATTTTTGTTACCAAAAAAAATAAAAAATTCAAGCAATTGAGCTTTCTATTGTTTTAAAGCTGCACACGGTGCAGACTTCTGCCTGACTGGTTCAGCTCTAGTTTCTCCTACAGTCCTCCATTTCCCAGTGGAATAATGTGGTGTTAGAAAGCCTGGCTCAGGGCTCTCTGTGCTCTGACGGGTGCACAGAGTTTCACACATGCCCCTTAAGCGTATTTTCTCCCTGATGCGAGCGTTAGAAGGCAGCGAGGTCACGGCTGGGTGAGTGTTAAAGATCACCCGTGCTGTATTAGATTTCCGGAGTCCTGCTTGTGCAACTCGGTGTTGTTTTAAAGTGCAGCTGCAGAATGTGTTCAGCTCGGTGGAGATCATAAAGAAACGGTTTCTGATTTTATTTTATTTTTTTCTCCTTCGTATTTCAGATGAATCTTAATAAGGGGTGAAAATTAGGCTGCCTCTCGTTATTAATTAGGTTTAATCCAGAGTAATGGAAGCGTATGGCAGGAGTGCGTCAAGGATTTTTGTAATCACATACAGCAGATTTGCTTTCAGGATTTATTAATTTGACTGGAAGGCGCACTTGCTGTAGTTCGTAATCAGTCAGAAGCGAGGAAGACGCTCGGGATTGTAAAACATTTGGATGTTCAATTATTTTCGTTTATTAACTCGTTCTCCAAATGATTCAGGGAGTCTAATTGATTTCTTAGATTCAATTGAGAATTAGATTCAGTTAGACTAGTGCTGGACAATTAATCACAGAAAATTAATCGCAGCACAGATTAGTGCGATTATTTAATATAATTATTAAATAATATAATGCCGTAATATAAGCATGATCAGGAATTTCTGTTGAGTTTGTCCGTAATTTATATATTTATTTATTTAGCCATTATTTACTGGTACCTTTTTTTTTTTTTTTTTTTTTTACATTTTTTTAATATATAACGCAGTTCAGTACATGTAAAAATAATCGCGATGCCATACTTTGTCTAATTCGTGCAGCCCTAGCATCGACTAAGAAGACGTAAGCTCAAAGGGATGAGAGTGAGAGAGAAAGGGAACTAGAGGAAAGAAAGAGGAGAAATGAGGAAAATGAGACGTACAGGAAGAAAGGAAATAAATAATGTGAACCGAGGAGATAACTTGAGCAAAAGAGAAAGCGATGCCGGAATTGCAAATCGTGAAGACGGATGAGAAAAGGGTGTGTCTGGAATATAAACAGCGCTGCCCGTTCAGAAAAGGAAAGGGATAGAGTCACATTTCCAGTAAATTTATGCATCGTATAGTGCCTTCACCTTTATTTTGGATGGCAACCTTTCTCCAGTAATCCAGTGCATCATCCACCCCGTATTAATGTCCATAGGAGACATGGAAGAAAAGGTGCTGGAGCGATTCGTGGAAAAAAGTTTTGAAAGTTAAAAAAAAAAATTTTATACGCTTGAGTTTGTGAGTGAGAACAGCTGCTTCCTCCTCGGCATACTGTTTCCGTACATGTGGAATTTCTGCTCCATGATTTATAAGACAGCAAGACTTCAAGAGAGCTGCCTCATGTTTCAGACACACCTACATCGTGATGTGTGTGTGTGTGTGTGTGCAATGCATTGGAAATATCATAATTATAATTATCATAAGGAGCATATTTGAATGCCACTACAAATTCGGAATTACAAATCGGAAGCTCGTATTTTTCCGCAAGCCTGGATTTTCTCAAAAACTTAAACAATTGCTGTTACATTTGCAGGGTTTTGTTACATTTGTGAAAAGGTCAGACTCTTCCGTCTTCAAAATTGCAATAACTTGCCACAAATGTCATATTACAGTTATGGGATATTGTGTTTTTGGAATTATTACCTTAAAAGCTGCAAATTTCTATTATGTTTAAGGTTTCTTGCGAATGCCAGGTCTAGAGCAGATGATCAGGTTTATGTAGTGTGTGAAAAGTGTTGCATGTTGAAATTAATTTAATAGCAAAATTAAATTAGGTTTTATTTCTTCTTTTTTTTCAGCATGAACCACTTGCACACACCATATTGTACTTCTGACCTCTAACTCATACATACTGTCATACTGTAGGCATCAAGTGAGTGCAGAATAAATCGGAGCTTCTGATTGGTTGAGTGTGACACTGGTTGTGACATCACAAGATGAAAAAAATAGGAAACAATTTCAACAGAAAAAATCTCACCCTTTTTAACTTTAAACTTAATTATTCTAATTATTAGATATGGTAATCAACAAGGACTACCCGTTACAATATTACAATACTTGGGTGATGGTTCGATTTGTATCGCGATTCTGTAAGTATCACAATTTTATAAATATCCTGTTTTGGTATTACTTTGTTTTCTTTTTTTTAGGTTTTGTTGCTAACAAACTTTGCTTCAACCACATGGGATGCCGCCTTTCAATAGTTTAAAGTGTACCATCTGT
This sequence comes from Platyallabes tihoni, assembly GCA_030068045.1. Taxonomy (NCBI): domain Eukaryota; kingdom Metazoa; phylum Chordata; class Actinopteri; order Siluriformes; family Clariidae; genus Platyallabes; species Platyallabes tihoni. The sequence goes on from JAQQZS010000023.1 coordinate 7,904,511, forward strand.
AGGGTTATCGAGGAACTAGAGATGGGGGGGACAATTTATGTATCACCACGCTGAGCTTAAGTTTTTATTATTTTTATTATTATAATAATAATAAAAATAATAAATTTGTTTCCTCTGTAATCCTACAGGTTGTGTGCTCTAAATGATTTATATATTGGTAGGCAGCACATTATTCTGCATAGCAGGAACTAATTATTTGATTAATTTGTTTATATTTATAAAATCACGGCACAAACTAAATTGGCATCTGGTATCATATTAATATCGTATCTTGTGGTCCCTGATCATTTCCATCCATAAGCAGCCTGCATCATTTTACCACCTCAAATGCAGATATATAGAAATAAAAAACTAAATGCAATACAATTTTATCACTGAATTGCCACACAAAATAATTTAATTAACATAAGTAATTAACTAGCAATTAACATGAATAAAAAACAAGTCAAATTCAATATTGAAAGTCCTGTGTACACTGTAATTGTAGTAAATGTAGATTTCATGTCTTAGATTATTGTACTTCAGGATCTTAATTTGCACAGACGTTACACGGAAACAATTGTTTCCGTTCCGTTTAAACGACTATGGATTGTTTTTTTGTCCCCCTGCCACGAGTGTCGTCTTGCCATCATGCACTTCATGTTCAGCTTTACTCAAGGGTGTTTTTTCCATCATATCTTTAATTTTAAACCCCCAGTTAACTTGAGCGCGCACTCGGATTTTGGCTTGTCTCGCTCGTCAGCGCTGTGCTGTTCAGCTGTTCTTTCCAAGTCGCTGACAACACATCCAGTTCTGACTGTGAACATCCTGGCGTCGGCACGTGTTTAGAATCAGTGGCGCATCGTTTCAGTCTTTCGTTCTGCATCCGTCATCTGATTAAGCGTGAGGAATTCCGCGTGTCACGCCCCCGTTATCTTTTCATACTTTATTCCTCATATGGCAGCGTTCGCATTTAATGGAGCTTTCCAAATCTCGTTTGGATCGCGCTCTTAGCCAAAGGATTGGCATGAAACATCATCGAGCTTGTTGTTAAAGTGGATTGCATCACGTTTGAATCTCGAGAATTGCCATATAATTGCCACTCAAAGGTCGGACTGAAGCAGTGTCTCAGGTTTAGTGACTTATAAATTGGATTGTCTGAAGTGCTTTCATCGTCCTCGTTTCCTTTTTTCAGTAATGGATCACTTTTATCCTGATCCGTCTCAGACATGCGGAGAGTTTGTAATCCATTCGACTCACCACCGCAATCTTTTTAATTTAGTTTTTTTCCTTCATCCACCCTGTTTACACATAAGTATCAGGATTATATCCGGATGGGGAGTAATCAAAGATGGAGTCGCACCCGAGACACCTTTTAAAACTGATTAGAATCGGATCGCTTAAATCACTACTCGAGACCTGGGACACATTTTCGCACACGTTACACACATGTAAGTGCAGATGCTTCTCCGGTGCTCGTTTTATAGCCGAACACACTACTGATGCACAAAATGGAAAAAGGACACATGGGGTTCTTTGGGTTTAGATTTTCAAGAGACTCTGGCACACTTATTTTATTTTATTAGGAAAATAAAATAAAAGCTATTAGCTTGACTTGAGTAACCATGTATCGAACAGACTAAAATGGGATGTGAACTTTTCCAGTACAGGTTTAATGTCTATTAGGTTTCCTGTCACAATTAGTGTCACTGATTAAAAAAAAACAAACAAAAAACTTTTAAATAAAATCAAACCCGCTTAAACAAGGTGATTAAACCCTTAAATTAGGGTTTATAACATTTACTTTTTACATATAAAAGTATAGCGACATATATAATATAATAGACTCTAACGAACGCAGGCAAATTAAGAACAGGAGTAAGGAAATGCATTAAAATGATGACTGATTAAAAAAAAAATTTTTTTTGGAAAACTCAATTGTAAGGTAAGAAGAAAGACGCGCACTTTTATTGTCATGTGCACGAACAATGCATCGACGCTCTTTCCTTTGCGTATTCACTCTGACGCTTGAACTCCCAGCCTCCTGATGAGTAGCCCTGAGCCTCAACCATTGAGCCGCTGCTGTTCAAATGACTCACGCCCTTTGCGAACCAACCATGTGATCATTCAGCGTGACTAACTGTGACACCCTGACACCATAACAACCCTAGTCACAAAGCAGCTTTACAGAACTCCAGATCCCTAATGATCAGGCCTGAGGCAAGAGTGTCAAGGAAAAAGTGCCTGGAAGACATGACGAAGAAACCTCAAGAGGAACCAGATCCGAAAGGGAACGCTTCAATTTTTCTGGATGGTAGGTTTATGAATTTATTACAATATTCAGGTGAAAACGAGAGCGCACTATGTGTGCGAGAATGAGGACATGCGTGTATACATGATACCTAAGGTTAGCACAAATCCCGTTCTGAAGCTTGTCGCCAGAAGAGTGTACGGAACGAGTGGGATTACCATCCAGGACTTAGACTAGACGTCTCCCGGTCTACACCCAGCGCTTGATTTACAGCGCTTTGAATGATACAAAGCTGCTAACGTACATTTATAACATGTTAGTGGGTGGAACGCTGCAGCAGAGATTGATGGAAAGGCTCAGTTCCGCCTGCCTGCCCGAGATCGCTGTCAGCCAGTGCGCTTCAGATGTGGAAAAGGAGTGATGGATGTCCTGAAACAGCCTCCCGCTGTCCTACATTCTGAGATCGCTGTCTTTAAGCTCGAACGTCTCTCTCTCGGGTTCCGCACGTCTCTTTGCTCTGTCTCTTCTTACAGAGCATGAATCATAATCCCGATATGAAAGCGGCGCCTTTTGATTAGTGCATAAAATCCTGCGCGTATGCACAGTTGAGACGCTGGTAACTGATCCTTCCCCTTTCTTCCTCAGAGACTTGTCCTTATCTACCATTTTTTTTTCTTCCTCCCTCTTTGCATTTTATCATCAGCTTTGCTGAGATGGTGATGCGATATCGCGACACACTGCTCATCAAACGGCTTTTTATTTCACACTTTGGCTGCTTAATATTCCAGACTACTCTAGATAGCAATAAGACGCTCCGCGTTCAAGTTTGGCCTTTAACTGACAGGTGGCTTAAGCCCTCACACCCAAACCCCAACACAGGGGCTGTGATGAGGGTAAAAAAATTTTTTAAAAAGGCTTCATGATGAAAGTCATTCCATGTTTGTGTGTGTCTCATGGCGTGTCGCTGTATCTCTGTTCTCGCAGCAGGAGCTCTGCAGTGAGTAACACACTCCCTGGGCTCCCTGATGCTGTGTGGGTTTGTCAAATGCCATCTCCGAAGCATTAGCCTGCGTGTGCCAGGCACTTGTCATCAATGAATAATGACACACGTGCACTCCCGCAGTCAGACGTCGACTTTCAGCCCCGCGACCGGTTGCTCTCCTGGCTTCGCCGAAGGAAACGACGGAGCTTTGAAACCGTGCCCTTTTCCCTCGTCTTCTTTATCTGTGCACCAGAACATGCAGCACGTCCAGATCAAGCTTTCAACTCCTTCCCTTTTAAGAGTGCAAGCTCCAGGGTGTTGATTTTAATCCAAGCCAGGGTGACTCCGACAGGTCAGCTCTCTCTCTCTCTGAACCCCCTCCCTTAGAGCCGAGCGTGTTCTACAGCCCAGAGCTGGGGCTTCTGTCTTAGGTGGCCTAGTTAGGAGATCCTTTTAAAAGACATAATTTGCATCGACTTGAGTGGAGCGTACGAGTTATTCGTTGATGCTCCACAGTAATTGAAGATGTAGCTTCTCCAATACAGTATGTGGGGGGGAAGCAGTTCTCTGGTTAGTTTTGTTACACTTTTTTTTTTGTTTGTTTATATATGAATTTATATTTGTAGCTTGTGGCTCCACTTTGAGCTATAAAAGTGTCTTTCGCCTCCTCTTCGAGGGCGGGCATGCCCGTTTCTTTACCTTGTGCTTTTTGCATTTTGCACTCTGGCGAGGGTGCTGTGCAGATGTAGCACTATCGTGCCTCCGACCCGCTGAGCATGAAAGGGATGACGCATTGATAAAGACACCGAGCCATCATGGGCATTAACGTACTCTGGAATGGTGCAAGCGCTGCTGAAGTCAGCAGGCTAAAATCCCCCATGCAAGATCAGAGCTTACAGTCGGTCCAGTTTCGAATGATGGCAATTGGAAGATTAACATCAAGTGCAGCATAATAAAATGAAGGAGGAAAAAAAAGAAGAGTAACTAATAACTGGTAGTGTGATGTGTGAGCAAGATGGAGCACTGGAATTATATGCAAAGAATTTTGGAGACGTGTATAAAATGTGCAGCTAAGCTCTATGCCTTGATTATACCCCGCATTAACATGCTTTTTCCTCAGACAGCTTTTGTCGACGTTATAAAAGCACGGCTTGCTGTCGGAACACGAACGGATCAGTCTAGCACTTGCACAGGTCATCCGCGTATCTGGCAGGTGGAAGCGCAACGCATTAGGCAGAAAGTAAATGCCCACAGACTGAAAGGACATTTTTCCAGCGAGAAAATTATTCCAGCGAGAGACAAAACCCCGAACAATGAAGGGACTTATGGGGGGGGGGACGAATGACTTTCATACAATAAGAATCTCTAGTGATCCTATTCCTGCTTACTGACAGCTGGCTGATTCCCACACACAGTCTTGCTAGTTACCTTATTTGCATATTGCTTGGGAGACACGAGACCCATCTTGAGTCTATGTAGTAAAGTTTGTCTACCCGGCAGCCATCTTTGGAAGCTCTCCGGCAGATCTCTGAAGCAGAACAACTGGAGAAATAACCGGTTACAGGTGCTGTGATGCCAGTATGATCCCAAACTCCACTAGTGTCCCTTGAACAGTGTGTCTGGAATGTTTTATTCCTGTTGTACCAGGACATTCCGTCACAAGCCTCTCTCTCTCTCTCTCTCTCTCTCTCTCTCTCTCTCTCTCTCTCTTTCCCTCTCTCTCTCGCTCATTCCATCACAAGCCTCTCTCTCGCTCGCTCTCTCTCTGTTCTTGAAGTTGATGAAACAGAAAAATTGCAGCTTTTCATCTGACTGAGAAACTGTGAAAACTTTCTCCCATCAGAAAACTGCACCTCGAATTGTTACAAAACGTTGACACCGGAGACTCTTTCCAAGAATGCTTAACAAACACCACCTCAGAGAACACTTCACCACATTAACGATTGAACAGATTTCTACAATGTGTCCATGTGGAGTGTCCACCATACAAGGCCCTGCATATGCATGTTGCCATGGAAACAGCTCCTGGAGATTGAGATCTGTCCATAGCCTGGAGTCTAGAGAGTGGGTTATTGGCCATGCTTTATCAATCATAGTGGAACTAACAGATCGTGGGCATCTTTGAGCTCACGCAAGTGGAAGTGGCGGATTCCGCCGAGTGTGTTATGCCATCCCTAATGTTTTAAAGCAGCTGTTTGAAAAGGTGCGGTCAGGCTGGCCTCATGTATCTTGGCTGGATTTTGTTGCCTTGATGCAGGAGTGTTTTATTAATTATTATTAGTGTTTTATTAATTTATAGTACCAATCTAAAGTTTAGACACACCTATTCTTGAACCACACTGGTGATTTCTAAACTACTTAAGAACAGAATTATCAAGTATTTTAAACTGGCTCTCATGAAGACCATCCCATGAAAGCAAGACCAAAACTTACCTCTGCAGCAGAGGAGAAGTTCATTTGAGTTACCAATTAACAATTGGTGCCATTTTTGAAGGCTTTACGGAGCTTAAGTAGCAGACACATCTCAATATCAACTGTTCAAAGGAGATTATTTCATATTTTTGGATGCCTTCAGCATTGTTTTACAGTGTAGAAAGAAATAAAAACCAGGAACGACCATGGAAATAGAAGGTGTGTCCAAACTTTTGACTAGTAGTGTATTTAACTATGGAGATTGTGAATATATCGGTAGAAGGATGCTGAGGTTGGAACTGCCAGGCAGGAGGTCTAGTTGAAGACCAAGGAGGAGATTTGTGGATGCGGTGAGGGAGGACGTGAAGTTGGTGGGTGTGAAAGAAGAGGATGCAGAGGATAGTGTTGGATGGAAGCAGATGATTCACTGTGGCGACTCCTGAAAGGAAACAGCCGAAAGACAAAGAAGTGTATTTAACTGTGATTTGCCTTACATGTAGGACTGATATCACAGCTGCGGTAATAGAAAATGAACACACCCTTTGGCAAATCAGAATCGAGAGACATTTGTCATTTGGCAATTGCCCTTATCCGACTGTTCTCTCATTATATATCTGAGCAGTTCAGGGTTAGGCAGCCTTACTCAACGGCCCAACAGTGACTTGGTGGTTTGGGGTGATGTTGGGTTTGAAGAGAACCAACATTTTAACCAAACTACCTTTTATTTTGCAAGATCCATTACAAGACAAGAGCCACAAAATGGATCACCAAACTGACATTTCCAACTAATAGCATAAATACTCATTTATTCCCATAATACAAAAATAACCCGCTTGAGCCACTACGCACGTACATATTTCCATAACAACACTATGCTTCATGGCTGTTTATGGTAACTCCGAACATCAGACCTGAGGGTAAACCAAATCCCGAATGGCTTCCTAAACACAATACATAATGTCTTTAATGCACTCCAGGACCAAGAGGAAGCCAGGTACTTTACACGTACTCGTCCTGTACATGACTTTTGGCAGTTTTGCTTCTTTTTGCAGTTTATTTTTTATTAGGGTTCATGTATTGCGTCATTGTTTCAGTCGGGTCCAAGCTGAGGTTGAAGATAAGATTAAACCAGCATGCTGCACTGAAGAACAAACCAAGCGATGGTTTAAGGTATACACGGCTCAGTCACTGCACAAGGCTTCATCAGCACAAGGTGTCGTATGTTGGTTTTAAGAGTGAATAGATACAGATTTAGTGTTAAGTCAAGGTGCGAACACTGACTCAGAGCCACGAGAGTTTCTCCGTCGCTCGCTGCATCGCCCAGACCACTAAATATACACCCTTTCAGCTCTCCTTTTGTTCCCGTAGTTCACCGTGACCAGGGAAGAAAGCTTTTCCGGGGTCAGAGGCGAACACACATCATCGAGTCCACTTTTATGACCAAATTGTTTAACCCTTTCAAGGCAGGCGTTGCAAATTTGCAACAGTTAAAACTAACTACCTTATTACCCCAGATACATATTTTATGAGTTTTTTTTACTCAGAAGTACCACTGCAGGACTTGGT
>JAQQZS010000023.1:7916573-7930192 GCA_030068045.1 Platyallabes tihoni
CACACACACACACACACACACACACACACACACACACACACACACACACACACACACACACACACACACACACATACGCACGTTTGTTTGTTTTTTGTTGTTCCGATTTGCGTCTGTTGTATCTTTTTCTTGCTATGTTGGTATTTCTGGTCAACTCTAACAGTATTTGAGCCTCACTGCCTCTTTTTTTTATTTATTAATTTTTTTTTAAAAGAACACGAAGTGGAGTAAAGGAGAGCTCTTGCTTGCAAACAGGATATTTTTGTACTATTGATCACTCTGAATGGCGTGATTGTGGGTGGCTTTAGCATCTCCTTTTATATGAGTCTGTTTGCTTCTGCATAAAAGATTTTGTTCTGAACTCTGGATCGAGTGCGCAATTGCTTTACGTTTCTGCACACAGGTTTGCAAAATGGCAAGGGCTAAGTTCATAGAGTTGCTGCTTTTATTATTATAATTATTACTCTGTATTAGGTTTTTTCGCCTGCTGTGCGGAAAGCCCGGGTTCAATTCCCACCTAATGCCCAAACCGAGCCACTGCATGCAGTGCCAGTCCCAAGCCCGGATAAAATGGGACGGTTGCATCAGGAAGGGCATCCGGTGTAAAACCAGTGCCAATTTGTCGTGCGGATCAGATTGTTTGCGGTGGCGGCCCATTCGAAGGGAGCAGCCAAACGACTAACATTTATTATTATTATTATTATTATTATTATATTTTTTTTCCCAGTGCTTTTGGATGCTCGTGCAGGAATCCCTGCAGATGTTGTTGCCATTGCATCTAAAACAATAAACCCCCAAAACATTAAGCCCAATATTGTGTAGATTCTCCCGGCCCCTTGAGACATGACTCTCCAAGCCGCAGGTGAACTGCCATATCTGTCATTAGGATGTTAGCGGCCGACCCCGTAATTGCTGCAAGTTGCAAGGTGGAGCCTCCGTGAATTAGACTTGTTTGTCCAACATGGGCTGCAGATGCTTGACCTGAGTTTGAGTTGAATTAAGAGGCCAAGTCAAAACCTTAAACTTGGCTGCTAATCTCCATATGTAGCAAGCTATGATGCACTGGGTATTCCGGTGCCTTTCTATCATGGCCACCATCAATTTTTTTTTAGCAATTTGTCGTGCATCTGCTTTTCTGTGGAATCGGACTAGACATACCGGCCTTGGCTTCTCCCAGGATTAATGAGGTTTGGGTGTCCATGACCTGCTTACCAGTTTACTGGTATATAACACGTGTTTGTTTTGTGGCTGATCAGTGTATAAGAAGACAAGAAGACTGAACAAATTGAACTACTGAATGAAAATATAAAAAAATCCTACCTAAAAGTTCAGGTCAATTAAATTTTATTTATATAGCTTTTTAACAGTGGTTATTGTCGCAAAGCCACTTTACAGAATCAAAAATAAAATGATGGAAATGAGTATGAAATGTGTGAGGAACATTTGATATTGTCCATATTTCAACATGTACGAATCAAAATGATCAGATTGTCCCTGATGAACAAATGGCCGTGGTAAGGAAAAACTCCCTGAGATGGCAAAAGGAAAAAACCTTGAAAGGATCCAGACTCGGCCCGGACCCCATCCTCATTTGGGTGATAATGAACAGCAGAGATTGATCACCTGTCATATTGAACTTCCAGCCTTCTAACACTCAGTATAACAGGAACGGTGTTCAAGTCAGTATGAAGTCTTTCGTTGTTGGAGGATCCAAACTTGCTCAAGTCCCAAACTTGCTCGAGTATAACTGTACTTGTTGTGAGCCTGGTAAAGACAGGACTTGCCAAGGTCAGTGTTGAACTCAAGAGGTCTGACCTCAACCCTACTGAACACCTTTGGGATAAATTAAGCACCAAGTGCACCCCAGGCCTTCTCACTTTTGGATTAATGAGCACAAATCCCCAGAGTCTCATTCCAAAATCTGTTGGAAAGTCTTCCCAGAAGAATGGTGGTAGTCATAACTGCCAAATAGGATGGGATAAAATGCGATGTTCCACAAGCACATACAGTATGGGTGCAATGATGTTTTGATGTCTGCATACGTAGCTTACACACCTGATGGACCACTGTTTAAGAGGACAGCGGACTTGGTTGTTTGCATTATTTTCCACCGGTATAAAAATGACCTTGGTTCAGTTTCACAGCCGAGCGCCTTAATGTCAGAGCATTCATGCAGCGCACACCACGTCACTGCTTCCTCAACCCTGGGCCGTAGTTTAACTCCACGTTAAACACCTCGCCTCATAATCGCAGCCCGGGGACTCTCCGAGTGACTCCACAAAGGTGAAAAGAGCTTACGCTCGTGCGATCTACTGAAGACAGCTGAGCCTGGTTAATGCCACGCTCCTCAAGTGAACGTCCCTCACCCTCTCTGTTCATCCCCCAGTTCCAGAGCTTACCTAATAAGAGCAGGCTGCAGGAATGCCTAAATACCCGTGATCACGTCAGCGGCCAGCTGTAATTTGGGTGATAAAACAGGAAGGACAGAGGGTGATTAAAGCAGTCATCAGTGCAGGTCAAGCTCTGTGAATTCAGTTCTGTGAGGCTTTAAAAGCACTTCATTTAGTCATGACATTTAGAATCATTTATGATTTATAGCTTCTGTAATCCAGTGATGAAATGCACAGTTTAAAGCTTAAAACAGACCCGTTTAGTACCGATCTCAAGATTTGTTTTTGTCTATCATGTCCTCAGGCCACTTTATTGTAATTGTGTCTGTATACATCCATATATTTTATACATTGGAGGATCCGAAACTAGTGTCAGAAAAATTTCTGTATGTCTGTCTTCGGATCACGCAAAAAAAATTGGTTCGACAAAATTTTATGAAAGGTTGTCGGTTCAAGGTAAAACTGCACCATAAATTAAATGTAAATGTTGATTAGAGGGGATATTATGAGCAGCCGTTGCATTTTTTGGATAGTGTTTTTGCCCTTGAAGTGGGCGTGGCTATATGTGTCACTCAAAGCGATAGATTACCGTAAATACACAGAGCATGCAAAAGACACAGAAACCAGCTTAATGCATCTACTGTACAAAGCGCCCAAATCCTCACTAAGCAGAAACGAACGCATGACACGGGCAAAAAAAAAAAAGGTATGTATCATTTGAAAAGATGAATCATCTAGGATGTATGGACACATCGTTGTGTGCTTGTTCTTCCTGCGGTAAGTTTAAAACAAGTTTCTCATGTTGTGGAACCACAGTTCTTATAGCAAGCAAAAAAATACCCCAATTTAAAAAGTTATGCGCTGAAATCAAATTGTTGAGTAAAAATGTCATGAACAGTCAGTCATGTGCCGGATGTAATAATCTAATTAGAACAGGGAGATCACGTCGTCCTTGGATAGCCCCTGTGTGTGTGTGTGTGCGCGCGTGTATTATGTGTATGTAAGTCTTTATCTTGATGTTATGTGAAATGTTGCCACTCTGTTTAGATATATATATTTTTTCCCTTTATTACAATCCTGACAGTTGATCCGAACCATCTGCTTGTCTGTCTTTGTATGTGTTTAATCATAAACTTATTGCTACATATTTCATGTGATATAACGCTTCCCTAATTGCCATGCCTTATATCTGACAGTCTTGTACATTTTCTAATACCTGATTTACCTCAAGTACTTTGTCAAAAAGTCAATAAATGCAATTTATTTGTTAAACACACACACACACACACACACACACACACACACACACACACACATTGTACTTGAAGATTTAGGGCACTGTTTTGATAAACCTGCTCTCTCCTCGGGTGCCAGTTGAAGGTTATATGTCAGAGATTAATTGCTGGCTGAAGAGGCTCAGCTGGGCCCGGGAGATTGTGATTGATGGAACATCAGCACATTAATGATCTGGCTGTCGGTGAGCCTGTAAATTCATCATAGACACAATTACACATATGTATTTGTTTCTGCGCTATAGATTATGAGCTATTTAAGGCCTCCGAGTCAATATGCCTGGATGTTAAATCGCACCGTCGCTCCCAGTCAGGGTCTTTAGCATAAGAAAGAAAACTGCTGTTAAAATCTGTGCGCTGTTATTACTGCTGAGGGATACAAGTTTGTGATTTATTTACTACTTACTTAGGAATTAAGTACTAAAAAGAGACAAAGATTTGGACACGACTTCTAATTCAATGTTGCGATTTATTTTCTACATGCTAGGGCAATATCAAAGATTTCAAAACTATGATACAACACATGGAATTGGGCAATTAAATAAGAACAACAACAACAACAACAGTCGGTTATTTTAAGACATGAAGGTTGGCTGGAACGGTTCTTGCCAGAACAGCATTGTCACATGCGTTGGCAAAACCCATCAATATTGTGTTGGGTGCATCTGTTATCCCATCATATAGTTGACATTGTTCTCACGTCATTTCATCAAAGTATTTTCCGTTCTCAGAAACAACCCAACGTCTGTATCGCAGCCAAATTAACATCAACACGACATTTAGACGAGCTAAAATTCCTGCCATGTGCGTGGTTTAGTGTTTTACTGGTGATGTACTTTAAAAGAAATTAAAAACGAGAAAACCATCAGCTTTTTTTTCTTCTTTTTTTTTTTTTTTTTAAACTTCCCTCTTGTTTCTTTTCTCAGTGCCGCAAGTGCTCAGAACACCCACAGGAAACATATCTTGAATCTGAGAAAAAATAGAGCTTTGTTTAAAGGCTTACAGATAGTTTTTTTTCTTCTGTATTATGTGCCTATTAAATATTGATGATATATGAAAAATTAAGTGAAGGAAAAGAATACCAGATATAGTATCCAGTATGTGTGGTGTGTGGTCAAGATGAAAAAAAAAGGAAAGAATGAAATATTACAGTATTAAACAACCTTAAATTATTAATTAATTGATTTTCACTAGAAAAAAAAACAGAAAATGTGTAAAAATATAATGTAATATTCCAAAAGTTATACAAGTTATATTCCATCCATCCATCTACAGTAGCATCCTCGGTCATCCAACAAGGAACCATGGAGGCCAATTTATTCCCATATTGTACGACCGAGGTAGGACCTCCGGTCAACAATCGCATGCAAATTCACACACTACGGGCAATTTGTAAACGGCAATTAGCCTAATCTGCATGTTTTTGGACTGTGGGAGAAAAGCGGAGAATCCGGAGGAAAACCACCAAGCATGGGGAGAACATGCAAACTCCATGTACTGTACACTGACTTGAGAATCAAACCCATGACCTGGAGGTGCAAAGCAACAGTGCTAACCACTAAGCCACCTTGAAGTTATAAAGTTGTTGTGTATAAGAGGTCAGCATATCACCTGCGCAATTGCTCGGAAAAGTTGTGCTTTCATACTGTTTATTACAGCCATACAGCAAAGTTCTGGTGCAAAAGTGAATCGATGCATTTTGTCACTCTGCAGGCTTTGTTTCTTTGCGCTGTGATGACCAGGGTTCTCTCCGTTGCAGGTTGAAAGGAGGACGCACACTCGAGCTCTCGTCCAGATGGACTAACAGAGAAACCTGAAGTACAGGGCACAAGAGATGACAGCTGACACACACATTCTCTTGTGAATGGACCAGGGTAAGAAGATACACACACACACACACACACACACACACACACACACACACACACACACACACACACTGTCTGTTCTGTGCACTGTGCAGTTTAGGGTTTCTCATATAGCCTATGAAGAAAGACGGATGACTTCTGCTTGTAGTTTCAAGCCTCCATATCTCTTAATCTTTATAGACTTTGGTAGATTTCCCCAAAGGGAAAAAAATGAGAGGAAAAAACGATAGGAGAGAGAAGCTAAAAGCACTGTTCATTAGTGCACAGCTTGGCACTTTGTCAGGAGAGCCGCATGGTGCGTGTGTGTGCTGTGCAGCTTGGTATGATGAAAGCATAATCCTTACACTCCCTGCAGCTCCAGCATGTCATCCATAGGAAACCATTATGAATCGCCTCTTCCATTCCCAAGCCTTCCTCTCCAGCTGTGCGTGTTTTCCGCGGCTAGGAAACGTCCTCACACTGGAATCCACTTCTCAGCTCGGAAATAAACCGCAATTCCGATTAAAACATTCACATATCGGTAACATCTCCTTCATCGGACAGTTTGTTTACCTCTCATCGCCGATTGATGAGAAATGTTTAATCTCCCTCCCAGGCCATAATATTCGAAGCTTTTCGCTAATAACAGTCCTAATCCCCTGACTCTTGATGAATTGGATGAGCGGCGTTCGCTTCAAAATAATTTTCTCCGTCCTTCCGCTACTTGAGGAGATGCTTGACAATGTTTCATTTTGCATTACTAATTTTATCTTTCCCCCAACACCTCGTGATTGTTTTCTGTGGGCAGTTTATTTATTTATTAATTTATTTAGCCAAGTTTCTGCTGACAAAACTGTCGGTTCTTTGCTAGCAAGTTGAGTTGAGTTCCAACTATAGAAATTCTTCCGTTCTGGACCGAAGGAACTGATTATTTCAGAGCTTTTTGGGCTGTTTTGTCACGTGCCATCATTAAGAGGATTGAAAGAGTGAACAGTTTTTCAGTCTTAATGGAAAGCTGTGCCGACACTCTACTGGCATTTACACGAAGTTGATCGAGAGCCATGCTGATGATGTGAAGAAAGCTTTTTTTGAAGAAGACGGCGACACAGACTGAATTTTCACCTTAAGAACAGAAATTGCACAAGAAATGTGTATATGGCGCATTTCCGGCATGCAGTTGGATGAACCAAATCAGACGCTGTACGTTGCAGGTACGTCCAGGAGCCGTTCAAAACTTGTTTGATTTAGTGGGAAGCCAAGCGAAGAAAGTTTTTTTTTTTTTTTTTTTTTTTGGAAAGTCTTTTGCATTTTGTGCAAAATTTAGTGAAGATGTAATAGTAGTAGTAGCGCCATGGGCCCAAAGAATGTCAGCAAGGACGGTAGCAAGAAGAAAACTCAGCCAATTTCAGAGGAATCATAAATTAAGGCTAAGTGAGGTTTAATGTTTATTTAATTCAAAGTTTACTTAATTTGCATGACTTTTCTAAGTGTTTCAATTAGTTTTTCTGTGCAAAATTATGACTAAAGTGTTGATCAGTAATATTGGATATATTTTTGGGTGGCTGGAACAGATTATCTGCAAATTCTGGCCTTAAGACCATGCCTCCGGAACAAATTTAGTATGCCGAGGTACCGCTGTAGTTTCGTTAACACAATTTAAATGGCTGAGTCGATTTCGAAGCCGTTGTAAAACCAGTGATGTATGTGCAGCTCTGTAACGCATGTATGTGCAGATCTGTAACGCATAACATTCATAAATTGTGCATTCATATACCAGGCTTTAAACCGACATAACTGTTGGTCTGAATGCTGCTGTTTCTCTACACGCATTTATTTCTGTTGTGTTGCTTATAACTAAAACCCATTGTTTAATTTATTAACCACTATTGTATAATGTTATTTTTGACCCCTTGTATAAATGGACTTCGCCACTTGAAAGCGTGCATTACAGCAGTTTGATGACGGTTAAGGGTATGATTACGCGCAAAGCAAAGCAGAAGGCTTAAAATTCCCGTACTCATAATCACAATCGCTGTAACACAAGCCCTCTCGTGGCCGACTGCTTTCACAATCACCACTTATTCTTTTTTATCTGGGCTAAGAAACTATCGGTCGTGATTGTGAAATGGTTAAAGGGCTCAACTGGCAGACACTTGTCTTACAAAAGGTTTTTTTCCCCCCCTTGTTTCTTGTTATACACATGTTACTGTATTGAATAGAGCTGATTGATTTAGCTTTTTATAGTCGGTTTGATTCTGTGAATGAAGGCTCAGTGTTCAATGCAGAATCAAGTCACTTTTTAAAAAATGATAACCCAAACTACTGTATTATATGGTCTAAAATCGACTAATTTCTGAAAGCCCTTTGTCTGGGCGCATGGTACGGTACCACCGACTACAGTGTGAATCAAACGGTTGGCCTGAATAAAGAGATTATCACTTCGTACGATACTTTTTAATACTTAAACCTGTAAGAAATCTTGAGAGAAGCTGTTCGAGGAAAAATCAGACAGTAATGTTATTGACGTAAATGGAAAATTGCCTTTCATTGTTGTCGCTAATGTTTAGGTATAGGAGGTATAGACTGTTGACTCGATTAGATTTTAGGGTATTGAGGTTTTCACTTCAATTTGATGCACTAAGGTTTATTTTCTGATTTTCTCAAAAGTAGCTACATTTAGTGTCAAAAATGATTTTTTTTTTTCCCCGACAGTTTTCTGTGCCACTCTCCAGTTCAGTAGGTGGTGCTTTTGCACCAACCATCCATAAACCTAAAAGTAGAAGATGCGATTCTCTTGCAACACCTGTAAAATGTAGTAGATTTGCATTTCCATAATTAAAATCGATTTTCACAAATATGCAATAGTTCAAATAGTCTGAACTAAAATTTGACACGTCGATTCAGGTAATTAATTGAATTAATTAACAAATTAAATGGCATAATCTATTAAATAACAAAGCTCTACTCTTTTGATGTGTATTATGTGGTCTGGGAGTGGAATTAATCTACTGGAGGAACTGCTGTGTGTGATTGAATGTTCTTCCTCACGTCACTTGCAATTGCACTTTTTCACCAGAGGGGGCCAAATTCTAACTTTGTACTACACAATGTACAGTGTTTAGCTTCTTGCAAAGCTAGCACATTAATTCTAGCATTAAAAGCATTGGCTTAGTGAACTACAGGTCCTATACTGATAAATGGCATTGATCAGAGATTCCCAATAACTTTATTAACTTGCTCAACCCTAGTTGCTATACGTATATGTGCTATAACATTTGTTTTTAACTACATAATATATATATATTGTACCTTTTGTACAGTAATTCACCGAATGTAATGCTTTTTTTCAGCATATATCTAGTACTACATCTGTTCCCTGTGGCTTTTTTTATACTGAGAGAGTGTGTAGTAGACTTAGCAGTTTTGTGTGTGTGTGCGCGTGTTGAATTAAATGGGTTTGTTGATAAGGGAGCTCATCTTTACTGCGTTTCTAATGAATATTGGTCTCAGTGACACACAGGCACTGAAAAGAGCATTATCTTTGTGTTGTCAGAGGGTATTATAGCCTGTTTTGTGCTTTGCGGACAAACCAGCAATAGCTTCTTGTTGGCAAAAGGACCGCCAGTATTAAATTTGTCTCACTAATGAGTCTGGTAATGTTATTCTGGTTGGCAACAAACAGGAGATGGGAGCGATTTTCTCAGATGATCTATTATAAACAAGGCTGCCGATACTCTCAAAAGAGTAATGTGTTTGGCTTTTCTCCGTTTAGCTTGACGCTTGTTGTCTCATCTGGCCTCTGCCTGGTTTGAGTGATAACGAGGCTCAGAGCTTCAACAGAGAAGCTGATTTACTCAGCTCTATTCACTTCCTGAGGTGAGCAACAGAAGTGAAAATGTCAAGGGTTTAGTTAGTGCTGACACACCTGAGCTCCGGCATTCGGACTGCATTTCGCTCTGAGGCCATACAGCACGGCTGGAGTGTGTTTTCATACTCGGCTGCTCAGGACCAAAAAAAACAAATGACCTGTAAAAAAAAAAAATTATCCTGCCACAAGCAACTTGTGACCGTTCCATTTAAGCATATTTGACAAGTACAATATTAGAATATGAACGCTTAAAGATCCTGCCGATTTATCTTCCCAGAGTAGCCTAAAGCTTTTGCAGTGAGCTTGTTGACAAAACGAAGAATGTGTTTTTTCACTTTAAGTGTTCCTGTCTAAGTGGATAGCTCTATTGGAAAAGCAGATGATGTGCGTAATTAGGAACATGTGTCTGTCTGCTACCGCCTTTACCTAAGTAAGAACGTTGCCATTGATTGTGTGTGGTGTTCTCACATATGCTGCGGTTAGTCTGATTGAATTGAACCAGCACCCACGTCCTCCCCGGTGCAGTTTTTTTAAACAGGTGCGAGTACAGTCTCAAATAAACTCAAGTGTGGTTTGTTTGCAGTAAGAAAGTGATTAGACTATGGGTGCGTGATGTGAAGGACAAAAAAGAATGTAATTTATTTTGCTTTAATTTCGTTCCGAATTTAATCCTTCCCAGTTGCAACCTGTCTTGTTGGGGCACTCCCCCATCAGCGAGAGCTACCAAGCAGGGAGTGTGTAGGCTTAATGGTTCTTTCCTTAGACGCGCAAATCCGTCATCCTCATCTTTTCAAACTGCTGCCTGGAGGAAAGCGCTATCCACCCCTTCTGCTTACTTAAACTCACAGACACCTATGATTTGGTTAGTGTCACTATGACTGATGTGGGAGTGTGAACCATGTCTAACTCAGGCTTCCTCTGATGCACATGATGCTGCCTACCGTGCCATTTTGTAGGCTGCTTATGCACCATTAGGAAGCGCCGAGTGTTCAAGTGCAACTCAAAGCCACATATACAATATGAGATCAGAAGCACTTTTATTAAAACAATTTGATCTAAGTAAAATGTAAACGCATGATGTCATTCCCTGGTTCAAATGAAAAAAAAAAAACAACAAAAAATACAGTCCATATTAAGTTAAATTAGTATGCTCCTTCGGGTTGTCATCATCAACAGATTGATTAAAATAGAGGAAACTACAACAATAAATAACATCTGAGGCAGATAACAGACTGCAGACCCCTGGAGTGTTAGACAGTAATAAATACACTTACTGAAGGCACTCTATACATGCATGTTACTCCCGCTTATATTCGGGGCAGGGTATGAAGGCTTCACAGCATAAAGAATAACAGGCCCTTTGTACTGCAGTTTACAATGCTGATAATGGCCTGCGGAACAATATTTTACACGTCGTATTTCCTATGCAAGTATTTGACTTTCTATTTGACGTAAAGCTATCTATTTGAGCTAGCATGCTAGCGTATTTCAACAAGACAGCACACATCGTAAACCCCAAGGTTTAGACTGAGTTAGAGGAGAGAAGGGGAGAGAGGGTACTGTGTGTGGGAGAGGAGGAGCAGTGCATAAATGGGTCATGTAATGGAACATGTCCTTTCAAAACATCGATATGCCTTAAAAAGTAGGTATACCACTCGGTCCTAGGTTAGGCCCAACTGCAAGATGTAAACCAGCAGGACTTACTGCAAACAGCAGTGTCAAAACTACCACTAACTAGTTTGCTGACCATAATATTATTGTGTTGGTTGGGCCAGACAACTCACTTGACCTGAGCAAATCTATGGACTGTTGTCAAAAGGAATATGGGACACAACCGACCCAACAATACAGATGAGCTGAAGGCTGATATCAAAGCATCCTGGTTTTCAGTAACCTCTCAGCAGTACCACAGGAACCGCAGTTTTCAAGTGCATAAATGGAAAAAATACTTTTCAGAAGTAATGACATTTTCTGTAATGTAAATCTTTTTTGATTGATCTTTTTGAAAATTGGAAATTGATAGATTTTTTTGACCATCAAAATTAAAGCTAAAAAGGCTTGAAATATTTCACAACATATACTGTATAATGAATCTAGAATATATAAGAATTTAATTTGTTGAATTAAATTCTCTAAATTCATGGATTGATTCAGATACATGGAGTGGATGAAAATGCGTAAAAGCTTATGCATAGGAAACTCCTCCATTCTTTTTGGAACTTGCTGTCCACTGTAAAGGAAATATTATTATTATTATTATTGTTGTTGTTGTTGGTTATTATTTAAGTAATGCTATGTACAGATTTCTGATTCTGATGACTCCGTCACCACTTATTAAATCCCATTCATTGTGATTGTATTCAAAAAAAGCATCCGGCTAAGCTGAAGCTGTCCCTCACCATTTTCAGTCGTTTTCTGATGTTCTTCTTGTGGGTCACAATTAAATATTTTGAACCATGGTCCAATGTGAACCACAGTTCAGGTTGTTTCTGGACACAGTTTCCTGATGTTCAGTAGTAAAAAAGCAACATTGTGAAAGCGACTGGAAGAAATGTTTGAGCCAATGGGGTCATCAAAACAGGCTTATGCTTTCACAACTGTCTTGGGTATTGGTCATGGTTTTTTTTTCTTCTTTTTTTCTCCAGCATAATAAAGAATAGCATAATTGTTTTGTGCAGTTCATTCAATTTTATTCATACCGCATAGCCCTTTTAGTAAATGGATATTGTCACGAAGCAGCTTTGCAGACAGCTAGACTTGTGTATTAAAATGTATGTCTAATGAGCAAGCCAGAGGTGACGATGGAAAAGAAAAAAAGACCACATATGGAAGGAACCTTTAGAGGAACCAAAAAGGAAGTCAAAACGGAACCCGTTTTTTTCATTAGGTCATAGTCATTACTTATCCAGAGGTGAATACTTTGGTCACATGATGCTGCATGTGTTGAGCATAATTTTTTATTTTGCTAGTTTTGGCCAAAACATGGTATTGGTGGTAAAAAGATAGGATTTTCAGATAGGATCATGTAACACTGTTTTTCATAATACTTAATGCTTTTATCTCATGATCCATGCTTCGTCTTTTGTAAATATGCATACAAATTTATATTATCATCAGATAAAAATTAACAAATTTTGCTAAATACAATTTCCTTCCATAACATGTATTTTTTCTTTTCTTTTTTTTTTTGTCATTGTCATTCAGATGAAACTTAAGTTTAGATTTCACTTGAAAAGGCAAAAACCTTAAAAAGTATATTATTCTAATACACAAAATTTAGATATTTCCTCATGAATTTGACATTACAGACACTACAGATTTTTTGCTTTTTAAGCTTTTTCTTTAATGCAAAGCACTGAGGTAACCATTGAGTGAATTTTAATGGTATATGTGTTAACAATAACTGAATAAACAATGTTTTATGGCCACATAATGTAAGGGGTGTGTAATAATTTTGGAGCACTTACTGTAAACAAAACCATTGTTAGTAATTTTGGGGGAAACAATCCTTAATTTTGCATCCTTTAATTTAAGCAACAACTTTTACAGGTCATATGCTTCTTGAAGCTTACACCAATTTTATGAACAATATAAAAAAAAATAAATATAAATAATTAACATTTTTAATTATTATAGTTTGAAGCGAGACAGTGTAACACTGAAAAATGGCTGTTTTTGGGGCACATATAAAATCATCTTGAGTTAGCAGCTTGAATTTTTTAGGGAAGCAAGACTTCCATGTTGCATGAACTTTGGAGGTAGTTAGTTTAGCACACAAATTTTCTTTATTATATGTATAACATAAAAAAATAAAATCAGCACCAATACTGTGTTTTGGCCGTTGTAGTCTATGGTATCAAAATGAAGTCACTCCTCAATGACCGAGACCTGAGTGCAAACTGTTTTTTTAATTTAATTTAATTTTATTTTATTTTTTTAAGTAGTCTTTAGGATATTAAAGTAAATATCCTCCTCAAAAATCTCACTTCAAGCTTTAGCTTCCTTAAGCTTTAGCTTCCTTATGTGAGGCCATTTGAGTGATTGTCTAGTAAAGGAGGCGCCAAGCTTCGGTTTGCCTCAGCACTTTTTAAAAGACTGTAACTGCCTGTAACTGATGCTTAATTATAATAAAATGTACTGTTTTATCCAAAGTGTTCAAAATGAAATAAATAAATAGGACATGAAATAAATAAATAGGACATTATGAAATAAATAAGTCTAT
>JAQQZS010000023.1:7939464-7956271 GCA_030068045.1 Platyallabes tihoni
TTTATTTTGGCCGCTGCCGCCTTTAAACGGCGGTGAGCGCGGCGGTAATAACCATTCCGATTTGGTGACCACTGTAGTCTGCATGTTCTCCCTGTGCTTGGTGGGTTTCCTCCAAGTACTCTGGTTTCCTCCCAGTCTACACACATGCTGATTAGTCTAATTGGCGTTCCCAAATTGCTCATAGTGTGTGAATAAGTGTGTGTGCCCTGTGATGGATTGGCACCCTGTTCAGGGTGTACCCCGCCTCGTGCCCTACAGTAAGTCCCCTGGGATAGGTTCCAGCCCCCATCCTGTATACAGGATTAAGCGGTAAAGACGATGAATGAGCGAGTGAGAACTACAGTCTTGTTTTTTTTTTTTTTTGTATTTAGTTGAGTTTAGTATCTTGATTTGGTGCAATTTATTTTCCCTGTATTAGTGAAAAACGAACTGCTCCTTCCCTGTCTCCCAGCGGCTGTTCCGTGCATGTGTCACTTAATTCTGCTGTGTAGGTGAGAAACGCCGAAAGAGAGGGATAAATAGAAAAACTGACCCGAGGTTGCCACTCGGCTATAAATAGTCATTTAGCCCTGGAGCCCTGGTAAGAGTTTTTTTTCCGGGAAGGCAGGCTTAAGTAAATCCACCCCTAGCCTCTCATGAGTAATGGACCATCAATGGACTCGCATTAAGCAAATTAAACCGAGATTGATCCAACTAGATTACAGGAGTTGATTGTGGTGACCCCAAACTTAATGGAGAACCTTTTTGTGCTTGTACGGACATGCATCTTCCATTTCGCTGCGGTGAGCCCGGGTGGGAAAAGAGGAAGGAGCGGCTGCTCCAAGTGGTCTGCTTTGCTGCTTCATATCGTGCCCTTTGGCATCGCCATTACTCTGTCCAAGAAAGAGTGATTTTTTTTTTTTCTCCCCTTGGCATCGTCTGTGGTGTAATCAGACATCTCAGTCATAGTGCTCCATCACTGTCAGTGTGCTCTGAGAGTGAAGTTTCCCTTACATTTATCTCCTTCTTTCTGTTTACGATCTCTCTCTCTCTCTCTCTCTCTCTCTCTCTCACTCTCACACACTCACACACACACACACACACACACACACACACACACACACACACACACACACACTGTCTCTTTCTCTCCTAGTCCCTCTTTAACACAGGCACAGAGTTGCTGCCAAATAGCAGAAGAAGCGGCTCTCTTCGGACTCGTGCTTTGTCCTTCACCCTGGCATATCCACCCCCTACTGTTTCCTTTTGCAGTTTGCAGACCAGCTCTAGTCCCAGTACACAACCCATATGCAGATTAAAGCACTAAAGCAGAAAGGACTATTGTATAGACGGAGTACAGATCACGCTACTTCTCCTGATCATAGTCCTCCATCTTAAACTGACTAACACATGTAATGTTTGTGGGTTTCAAGAAACCTGTTTTACTCTGGATGAACTGTTGGCAGAGTAATTACTTAAGAGGTACTCAAAATGATTTCTCGTTCTGTTTATGCTGCTGTCAAAAATGCAAACTAATCCATTCTCCGTTAATGTTGGCGCCTTTCCACCGTGCCCGCTATTACTCTAAAAGATTGCTGTTAAATGGCATCATATTCCGGTTCAGGTTTGCAGCTACAAAATAATCAAAGTTTATTGCCAAGGAAAGAAATGAGTCAAAATGATCAGGTGATAATGCTCTCGGATTTCCATTCAGTTGTCCTAAATAGGGGCGTTTTGAGTGGCACTTTGCCCAACGTCGTACTTTTCTACCTATAATATGCTTTAACATTTCTACTTAAAGGAGATGACCAGAAGTGGCCAGTTGCAGTTTTTCTTTTTCCACAGAAAAAGGAGACACACCTGATTCCAAGTGTTTAATCAGTTAAGCACTTTCACTTTCTGTAGCTTGTGCTTAGTTGGAATGGAAATCTGCACCCACGCCAGGCACTCCTGCCCTTGGCTGTATTGCTGCAGAGATCCTGTTGGCTAAGGAGCCAGTTTAACAGGCGTGATGGTAAGATTTTAGGTGTTTGTTCCTACCAACATCTACAAATGTCTGAAACCTTGCTAGCTAAAGTAAGTGTGATTTCACCACATAAAGTTCTTGGATAGCTTGCAGGTTATATTGAGACACATGCGCATTATAATCAGTTTTCATTGCGATTGGTTACCAAATTTCTAAATGTCCATGATGCTTCTGAGCACAGTTGGAATTTTCTTTCTTTTTTTTTTTTTTTATTTTGAGGGGAATGTAAACTGCTACGAGAACTTCATATACACTAAAAAAACATTTTAGCTTAGAAAAATAGATTCCTTTACTTTAATAGGATATCATTGTTACCATTAGGAATTTATTAAGAAGAAATTATATATGAATTATTGGTTGTTGTTGGTCTTTCGGCTGCTCCCGGCAAGGGGTCGCCGCAGCGTAATATCCAGTCCGCACAACAACTTGGCACAGGTTTTATGCCAGATGCCCTTCATGACGCAACCCTCCCTCCCATTTTATCCGGGCTTGGGACCGGCACTTCGTCCAGTGGCTGGGGGGTTTGGGCACTGGCTGGGAATTGAACCCGGGCCTTCCGCATGGCAGGCGAAACACCTACCACTGAGCCACCAGTGCCCCATATATGAATTATTGGTATTTCTTACTTAATTGTTATTGTCTAGATCTAAAAACACAAGGCTTTGAATAAAACTGACACACTGCCTATGTGCAGATGTTATTTTAAATGATTCCACTCATCTCAGAATCTCATTAAGCACCTTAATTATGCAAAAAAAATAAAAAATCTGAATAATCTTTCAAGTCCAACATCAGCTTTCCGGTGGCGGTCAGGAATTTGGTTAAAGATGATCTGATGCATATCTACATCATATTAGCATAGTTTGAAAGGTGTAATCAATATCAGTCCTGAGAGGGGTGAAAAAAAATTATATATATATAAATTATATATACAGTGTTTAAATGTATTTTAAGGATTCGCAAATTTGCCAGCCCTTGAGCCACCAGAGAAAACATGAAGCTCTTCAGAGAGATCCCAAGACTGGAATTCAGAACTAGCGGGCAAAGCAAACAAAACCTGCGGTGGCTCGAAGGTGTAATATTCATACAGTGGTGGTCGGGGGGAGGGGAGCTGTTAAAACGTTTCATGTTCTTGACAGCATTCACTTTGTCATTCATCTGCAATTTACAATGAAACCAATTTTGAGCCATCAGTCTATTATTCATTCACATTCCTGTCAGCAAATTTCCATCAGCGCGCTCAGCGTGGAAAATGGCTAAGCTTTCTCTGCTTCACACCGCTATCTTGAAGGGGCAGATCCATAGTGTAATCCACGGTGTTCAATGGAGAAACTGGGTCGTCTCTAAATGGAGATAAATCTGACGGATGGGCGAACCTGATGGAGTGTGAATTACTTCAGTGCTCTCATTTCGTCCCTGGCATGTTTTCCCGCACCGCCCGGCCCCTGTCCATTACTCAAAACTGCAGCCGTGGGCTCTAGGAGCTCCTCGAAGACCTGCTATGAGTTTAAGGAGCTCTGCCTTATTAATTACCGCACTAGGGAAGGGGAGGGGGCCTTTAGGGGCTTGCTCAGGGTTGCAAAAAAGAAAAATAATAAATCCTGCTGATTTTTATTATCTGTGCAAAGACAAAAAGTTCTCAAGGCATGTGAAGAGAAAAAGAAGTTTGTCTTATAAACATTGAATAAATTAATTCAGTGGTTTAGTATTTATTTTTTTGTGCACATTAGGAACAGAAAGTCAAAGTAACAGCAGGAGAAATGGAGCTGGGTGTGCAGGTTTTTCCTTTGAAATTCGATACACATTGTGTGTGTGTGTGTGTGTGTGTGTGTGTGTGTGTGCACGCATGTGTGTGGGTCTTTGTGCACATCCGGTGGGTGTTCATGAAACAGGAGATAGCAAGACAGGGATGGTGTGTGTGCGTGCGTGCGCACTGGTTGTTCAGGGTGCCGTCTTTAAAACGATGTTCCAGCTGTGTTTTTTGACATTATACTGTATGTGTTTGGCTGTAGTTCATATAGCGCTAATAACGATACATCGTGTGCTGCATAGAGATGGAACACACACTCCGGGCTGTGCTAAATAAGGAGGAAGAGTAGGAATTAAAAGGGGGCCGGCGATAATAGGAATAATATGAAAAAAGACAAAAAGAATCCAGGATTTTCTGTAGAAAGGCGTTCTGTATGGGAGAGACACTTGGTTTCCTCACCTGCTCCAGACAAATTTTGGGCTGTGAATAGAATCTAGGCCAGACACTGTTTCTTAGAAAATGGCCTTGAGGAATGCCAAGGCGTTTTTTCTTTTTCTTTTTTTTCCTTGCTCTTTGAACTATTTATCTCTGCCCCGCTCGGCTACTCTGGGTGGGTGGATGTGGATGTAGGTGTGGGTGTATTGGCAGACTTTAGGGATCTCATGGTAGAGACTATACGTCTCCAAAATCATGTGTCAATCAGATTTTTTTTTTAAACCTTTTATTTATGTTAGGGTGAAATTTGAGTATAGGCATAGAATTAACAATGTCAAAGGTACTTCCTCATACTGTATGGACAATAAGGTGTGTGTGTGTGTGTGTGCAAGCTTTTTTACTTTTATAAAACTGTGGCATATACAAACACCACGGGCAATTAAATCTGGTTTATGCTTTTGAGTGATCACTTAAAGTAATGAGAGTGAATATGGAAAGATGCATAGAACGTCTCCGCTCAAGCTTTCAGGCTAGAATGTCTACAGTATGTATTCTGCATTTTTACAATCTCTCTCCACTGGAACCGAGGGATCCGAACCTATTCTAGATCCTATTCTAGCATCACCGTGCCCTTTTAAAATTTTTGAAGGCATTGTTTGTCAAGGTTAGTATATAACTCTAGTGGCATCACAACCCTGACCTAAACCTCAGTGGAACCTCCGCTGCACCTCATCTGATACTGTACCAGTGCCTGACCTCACTAAAGCTCTTATGGGCTGAGTAATCACAAATAACCACAGGCACACTCCCAAATCCAGTAGATGGGCTTACCTGAAGAGTGCAGGACTAAATTTGAAATGTGATGTTCAAAAAGCGCACATGACTTTAACGGCCAGGTTGGGCGGAATACACTAAAAACAGATGCACTTCAAGTCAGGAAGAGCTGATTAGCTGATTTGTTAGTAGCAGGGAACTGTGCAGGACAGAAGGTACACCATGACCTGGTTGAAAAGTGTGCTTTAGCCAAAAGCCTCGACTATTGTGAATCTAATCATTAGTGGCTGTAGGGTGACATAAAACTGTAGCTCTAATCTTTTCTCTGTGAGCACATTCTAGATTTCGTCAATGACGTTTTGTAGGTGCAGTAAAATGTGTAACTTTGTCCTCTTCCCTTCTCTCTCTCTCTCATTCGTCCAGGAGTGCCTCTGTCAACGCAATGGGGTCCTCAGGGTTATTTCTATGCCATTCAGATAGCGCAGTACGGTCTGAGTCACTTCAGTAAGAACCTGACGGAGCGAGCACCTCATGTGGAGGTGTACGACACAGCTGAGGAGCACAACAGCAAGCCCCCATGGAGTGTCCCCAAGGGCTGCACTCTCACCACAAGCTACGACAAGACCCGCGCCTCCACCGTTCATCTGTTTAACGCTCCAGGTATGGGGGACACGGGGGACTTTGAAACGCTCAGGGTTTTTTTTTTTGTTTCCTTATGTTTCCACTTGGTAGAAACTTACAACTGCTGCCAGAATGTTGTTTTTTTTCTCCTCAATCTCTGATTTCTTTTCATTTCCACATGCATCTATTTTAATTAAGATGAATTCCAAATTCTCTCGATTAAAACTTTTTTCATCACATAAGCTAAGTGTCTGCTGGAATACGTTCCAAATTGTGGTGACGTTTATTTGATCCTAATTGTGATTTTCATTATAACCATCATCCAGCCCAAGCCTCGAGCACTCTTCCTTTCTTTTCTTTCCGTTCCTCGTTCCTCTCTCCGAGCTCTTTCATTCTTGTCCTCATTTAATTTTCCAATCAGCACTTTTACAGTGCGTCACATTGTCTCTTCCACAAAATCGATACCTCTACCCTATTAACGCGAGAGCACACAAAGCTAGCCACGAGTCAGAACCTCTGGAGGCACCGGCCCTCTGCCCAGCGATATGTATTTTGTTGTTAATAACACAGTGTGGCTTTTTAGCACTGATTCGATCGATAGCTGTTAGAATTAGCTGGGCCATTGCGCAGGCGGGCAGTAATTGGTGTCATCACCTAGAGCATTGATTTGAGCAAAGCCTGCTGGGATGCACTGGATCTAGCGCTCCAGCATTAGACATTTGTTCTTGGTCTTTCTTTTCTCTCTTTTGCTTATTCTGTTTGTTTTTAGTGGCTTTTGCTCTTTCTTTTGTGTCTCTCTCATCACTCAGACTCTACTCACTTATTTACTCTGGCACCGTCTATAGTCTCCATTATTGACTGTGAGCTAATCAGAGGAGAGTGGTACAAATCTATTTACTCTATTTATTGCTTTAAGTAATGACTATATGAGTGCAGTGAATAACTCAAGCGCTGCAAGGCTGATCGTCCAGTATCTTCTTAATACAACCTGTTTTTATTTCTCTCAGCCTTTCTATCTTACTCTCCTTTTGTTTTTCTCATCACCTTCTCTACCTATCTCAGAAAAGCCTCATCCTTGTCATTCTTTTTTTAAGCATTCACTGCCGTTACTGGAGAAAGAAACAGGAGGCCGCCAGATAAAGAGAGACGAGACATGCCAATGTTTTCAATGGCTTGGCCAGAGAGAATCTCCAAAATGTCCTACACAGTCCTATTTTCCTATTTTTTTTAATTATTTTTTTAAATTCCACCTCGCCCCTCCTGTCATATTAGGAACTTGGCCATGTGTTGTTTTTCACTGTCAGTTCTCCCTCTCTGTCTAATTAGCTACTTGGAGCAGTAACCCAGTGACCCTGCACCATCAGGACATCATTCAGATACAGTTAAACGTTGGATGTGTGCGCGTGTGTGCACATTTTTCTCTATTTATGTCCTTTTTAATAAAGTAAGCAACAAACTGACTGCTAGGTCATTTATTTTGAAGGCAGACTTGTTTAACTCCTTTGCTTTTCTACATCTACAGAGAACTCTGAGGGCATCTCACTCACTCTTGGCAACACGAAGGATTTCATCATCTCCTTTGACCTCAAATTCGCCTCCAATGGCAGCGTGTCTGTCGTACTGGAAACAACAGAAAAGGGGCCTCCATTTGTGATACGTTACGTCACCACCAGTCACCTCATTGCCTTTAAAGACCACTCCATCACCTACGGAATTGGGCCTCGTTCAACATGGACCACAGTGACCCGGGACCTCCTCACGGATCTGCGCAAGGGCATTGGCCTGTCCAACACCAAGGCTGTCAAAGCCACCAAGACCATGCCAAGACGCGTGGTCAAAATGGTTTTGCATGGCCGAGGTGCCATAGACAATGTGACTATCTCCACTACAGCGCACATGGCTGCCTTTTTCTCTGCTAGTGACTGGCTACTAAAGAACCAAGATGAACGTGGCGGCTGGCCGATAATGGTCACCCGCAAGCTGGGTGAGGGCTTCCGGCCCTTGGAGCCTGGCTGGTACTCAGCAATGGCACAAGGCCAGGCCATGTCTACCCTCGTTAGGGCGTATCTACTCACTAAGGATGAGACATACCTGAAAGCAGCACTGCGTGCTATAGGTCCTTATAAAGTACCATCTGAGAAACATGGTGTGAAAGCTGTCTTTATGAACAAGTATGACTGGTATGAAGAGTATCCAACCACACCAAGTTCATTTGTCCTCAATGGCTTTATCTACTCTCTAATTGGACTCTATGACCTGGCACAGACGGCAAGTGAAGGGGAAGGACGTGAGGCAGCACGACTGTATGCCAAGGGCATGGAATCGCTCAAGGCCATGGTGCCACTTTACGACTCCGGTTCAGGCACCATTTATGATCTGCGGCATTTCATGCTAGGCACAGCACCCAACCTCGCGCGATGGGACTACCACACTACGCACATTAATCAGTTGCAGCTGCTGGCTTCCATCGATGACTCGCCAATCTTCAGGGACTTTGCAAAACGCTGGAAAAGCTACATGAAAGGAGGACGAGCCAAGCACAACTAGAGCTGCAGGCAGTGGTGGACAAATGCCCGCCGGCACTCGGCAAAAAAAAACTCCTCAATCCCTGAGGGCGATCTGAGTTAGCCCATTGAGTAAGAACTATGGATGAAGCCCAGAGTGGTCTAGCTAAATCGTGCTGCAGTTTCCAGCCATTAGCCTTGGCTAACCTCTCGGGGGGGCGGTTTGGACTTGAAGCTAATCTGTGCTGGAGGCTCTAATTAAGTACAAATGGTGAAAGTGTGTATGGTTGAAATGGGGTGGGGAATTGCTTGATCTAAATCTGCCGGTGAAGTATCTAGCATGATCAGAGATGTTCGCACACACTTGGGCGTAGGGATATCACAGTGATCGTCCCAAACTTTCAGAATTCTTCCAAGATTCTCTCTTGATACTTGTGTAGACGTCAATCTATAATAATAATAATAATAATAATAACAGGAAAAATATGAGCTTATCAGGCATTCTCGGAATAAGTCTTAGGTAAATAGGAAAGGTAACCTGGGAAATGCTTCCAAGTGTTTGTCGTTTCTGCAGTTTAAACTCACCTCTGATAGAGACACAGTTTTTAGCTCATTAATAAAAGCTCATTGAGTGCTCCACTACACTTGGTGTGTGGTGAAAATGGCCATTATGTTCTCAAACAGATGAGTTATGGATATAATGCACTTTTGAAACTTTGGTATGTTGGTAATGGCAGAACTTTTTCAACTAATATAAAGATACTATAACTCAGATCAATACTAGCGCCTGGCCAAGTGAGTCTTAGTTCACAACAAGTAGGCTGTCTGAGACTTACTATTATAATAGATAGGCTGAGGAGTCACCAGTTGTGCATATTGATTAAATAAAGAATTAAACTGAATTTTCAGACGATATACTCAGTAGGTGAGTTGCAGAAATGCAAATGCAAGGAAAGTCACAATAGGATACACTATAATCAAAAAGTATGTGGACACCTGGATATCATACCCATATGTGCTTACTGAATATCCTACTCTAGATTTACTCCCTCTTTCCTGTTTTAATAAGCCCCAATCGTCTCGTAAGGCTTTCGGCTAGATTTTGCCGAATGTCTGTGGGGATTTTCTTACTTAGCCACAAGAGCATCAGTGACCTTAGGCTGTGATATTGGGTAAGGAGGGCTGGCACAGAGTCTGTGTTCTAGCTCATCGCAAAGTGCACAGTGGCTGTTGAGGTGCTGTTCTTTTACACTCGCCTTTGTGCACAGCAGCATTTCGGTACTGTGTTAGGTTTTGGTCTCTAGGTTCCAGAGAAGAAAAATGTTACTGTACACTTTACAAAGCTGTAAACTTTGTGGTAACAGTTTGGGAAAGGAAAATATATGGATGTGATTGCCGGGTGTCCACAAACTTTTGACCATATTGTGTAGCTCTCCTCGACCCACTTTCATAAGAAATACAAATGATTAAAGATGTGGGTGGATTTTGTTTCATTTCATACAAATCAGTTAATAGGAAATTGATCATTAACATTAAGTAGTAATTTGAATATATATATATATATATATATATTTTTTTTTTTACATCAGCGCTATGTGAATTGGTAAGAGGGGCCATGTTGATTTAATGGTTGGCTACATTCACTGTTACATCTAGCAATGGAATAGAGTTTTCAGAATTTAAAGATCAGTTAAAACTGAAAAGGTCGAAGTACAGGATATACACTGATCAGCCATGACATAACCAACATCGCCAGGTGAAACCAGTAAACCAGTGACAGGATCATGGACACCCAAGGTTCAACCATGCCTGCAGTGACTAAACACCATCCCATCTGGTCCTATCCCACAGAAAAGCTGTTGTAGAACAAAGGACCGAAAAAGCCAACTCTGATACAAAGTCACCAGGACACCCAGTGCATTACAGTCGGCCGAACACATGGGGCAAAGAGTTCAAGGGTGTTGATCCAGTTTCCAAATTCTTCAGATCTCAATCTGATTGAGCATCCATGGATCAGACTTGATAGTCAAACCCGATCCATGGAGGCCCCACCCCAGCACCCACAGCACCCAAAAGATCCGCTGCTAACGTCCTGGTGCCCCTACTGGTCTGCTCCGGAAGGGCTAGAGTTGCCCGGCGGCACACCCTACCGTAGGTGTTTTTAATGTCCTGGCTGATCTGTGAATCTGTTAAAGTATAAATCTGCTCCTGCTGTGGTGGATATACAATGGCGAAGAATTTTGATGTGGATTATGCATGCACAACAACTGAACCTGAATTATTTTCCATGCTTGCCAAAAGGCACACTGGATCCAAGATGAAACCTTAATGGAGAAAGTATATTAGGGCACAGATATAGTTGTCTTAACGCCAGTTGACTGATCTTCTAACAAAAACAATATACAATGATTTCAGAAAAAGTTTAAGTAACCAGTTAACAGTGTTTTTGAGGGGTGTAGCAAGACGTAATCTGCCGAACATCGTCCATGATTAAGTTTCAAATCCATGACAGATTTGCTTGATTGTCAACCGCATGTAGCAGCAATGTGAGCCAGTGAATTTCCCAGTGTTTACTACAAACAGTTTACTACATATTCTGCAGTTCTACAGAAACATTTCAGTAGCATGACCGACCATTTGCTGTCATTCCCCAGCATCCCGACCAAATCCTAAAAGCTACTGGAACCTAATGGTCTTCATAAAACAGCCTCGAATCCAAACAGCCTAAACTGCACTAAGTGTTAATCACTGTCTGTTCACTATCATCCTGATAGTGTGACGGAGTGACGGCGTCATTTGGTTCCTTTGTGTAAAAAGGAACACTTCACCCATGCGTATGCTTTTTAAGCACGTTAATCTATTAGCGTCCGCTCAGCCCTGTCGTAACTGTAATTTTAAATTGGACCCATAATGAAACTTTATGGATTGTTTAATATTTTTTCCAAACCTTTACCTTTTTCTTGAGGTTTGCCTCCCAATTAAGACTTGAACGGAGGCCCTTGGGAATGCAGATTGGTAGAACATCTGGCTTGAGTTGTGTGTACATCAGACTACGATGACGGCGCCGAATCAATTCCGTGAAGCAAAAGAGAACTCGTGATTCTCATAAGCTATGCAGTTTTTTTTCTTGAGTCAAGTTTTATGATAACTTCACTTAAAGGCAGTGATTATAGGGCTATTTGATACCTACATGAAACCCTTCATAAACCCATGTAAGCGTTTTTAAGGCTCCTAGCAAGCATGATCGATTCATAACCCAAGAGTAGATTTTTGTGGAGTTAAAGCTAGGATGTGTTAGATAATCATGACGACTCACTTTAACTTTTTAAGATTTCTTTATACATACTACTGGGAGTGGCATGGCTCATATCAGTCATGGCTGGCTCATATCAGTTAACGAGCTGTTGTGTGAACTCTCTATCGAAGTTTTGTACATGTCCAATATTTTTATAGGCTTATGTAGGTTTTATATAGCCCTATTTCCTGGTAAACAGTTGGTGTTGCCAAAGTTTGCCTTTTTCTCTTATTTAAGAGAAAATTTAATATTTCCAGTAACTCAAGTGAGATGATATTTTTTTTAGGATAAAAAATGATTATAATGAAAATCCTGAGAATGTAATTCCTTATTATGAAAAATAAAGACCTGTGTCTTTATCTTCAACAGATAGAAAAAAAAGGCCAGAATACAAGCTAGTGAAGGAAATATAAAGCGTACTGGGTTCAGTTCAGATCTTTGTGTGGGATCGGACCCAATCACCTCGTGGTTCACAAAAGCACGGCTCTCCCAAGTTCAGTAGCAGACCCTTTACCCCAGGTGAGATCCATCTCTTTTTCCAGTCACAGCCAAGACGCATGGATGTATCCTGCCCAGCTCAACACGCTGCGTTGGCTATTTTATTCAGCACATACCAACGCTAGACTCATTTTTTCATTTATAGACACAAAATAAAATAAAAGCTCAGAATAGATTGTAAAGGACGTTTTAGTCGGGACCGTATCGCTGCTTGTTAGGCGGAGTTTTGTGTAAGAGACTTGATGCCTCATGACAGATTTATCTTTATCTTTTTTTTTTTGAGCGTCTTCTCCTCGAACATCACTTTTCTATCAGTGTTCTGGCGTGATCGTTCATCTCATGAATATTTCTATGCACATTTCATACTTAGGATTATAACAGGACTTGGTTCTTAAAAGGGAAATAATCTTGTTGCGTTTCTAGGAGGATCCGAAAATCTTATTTTGTTCATACCAAAGTCTTTAAAGGTTAACTTTTTTTTTTCTTTGTAAGCTGTTGTGTGATGAATGATGGTGATATAAATAGCAGTGTGCATCTGCCTTCCTTTATAAGGGAAAAAAATGCCTTGTAATGCTGTTTAGTTTTGTAAGTGTAGATTTCTATAGATTAGAGAAAGATACAGGGGAGAGAATTATAATAATTACAGCTGTCTATGGGGATGTGTGCAACTCTTCAGCTAGCGTTATGCGCTAAATCGTTCGAAACTTGCAGCAGCAGATCTGCCACAGGAATCTCTGTCTCATATCCTGAGTTGCTTTTTGTTTTTCATTCGATTTCACCGTTGGTGTAAACAGCATTAAAGCACAAGTACCGTGTCACTCTGTTTAATTTATTTTAATCATTCTTCCTTTTATAATTATTGTTATTTTCCCCTTTGGACAATGTGCAAGACCGTCTTCAGAGAGCTGCTACTGTGTTCACTGTGTCCATTTGTTTTTTTGTCCTTTTTTTTTTGGTTTTATTTCTTTATCTCTTCCTCCTCCTTCTCTTCTGCACCATCGTGAACTGGAAGCAGATCCGCGAGAGGTCAGTCACGTGTGACATATGCAATAAAAAGTCGAGACGGCGAGAGCCCCGAGAGGCTGGACACAGTTTGCAATGCAAGCACAACGTGCACACGCTACCATTTTTATGCAGGAAAAAAAAAAGTTTATATAAAAAGAAAAAAGTTCAATCTTTGTGCTTTAAATTGCTTTTTAAAGTTGTAAAATAAAGGCATTTTTGAGTTAAAAAAAAAAGTTTTCTCATGTTGAATGCGCCTTGTGTATTTTCTGTCTTCAGTGTCATTGTAGGGGTCAAAAGAATGAGTAAATAATTTTTTTTTGTTTGTTTGTGCTTGTTGCTGTCTGTGACGTCCTGTTCTGATCTCTGCGTACACCTTCCACTTTTAAACCCTGAGGTCTAGAAACCGCCCATCTGCCCTTTCCTCAACTCATCTGCCCTCTCATCTCCGTATAACTTCGCTCTCCTTACTTTAACTACAGTACCTTCTCTCTTTCCTCATCTACTCTACATCACTACTCTTAACCACACCTCACCTGACCTGCCCTCTCTTGCCCTGTCCACTACTCAGCTGCCTTCCCCTAACCTTAACTGCTCACCTTTTCCTCACTTCTCTAGCCCTGTCCTCATCCTACATGCCCTCACCTCACTTAAATACCCCCTTCTTACTCCACTTCTCTACTCAACTGCCCTCATCTTACTCACCATGCCCGTTCCTCTCCTCTCATTTCACCTTCCCATTTCTCTGCTCAACTTCCCTCACTACACTTGCCTTCTTCTTACCTCACCTGTTCTTTTTTTTCTTTTGATTGTATTCTCTTGTGCCTTTTATATTTCATCTTTTCTTCTTGCCTGCCTTTTCTTCTGCCTCGATATCTGTTTTTCTTGCTTCCTCATTTCTTTCTTTGTTCCTTCCTTTTCTCCCATTTTCTTTTCACTTCTGTCTACTCTGTGAGCATCTCCCATGTTCCTGCTGTCTGTGTCTGTCTGTCTGTGTCTTTCTTTCTTCTCTTCTCCATTCACTACATGCTATTTTAGGATGTTTGTAGTTCATGGCGCCGCTCTTCTCCTGTCTGAAGCTGAACTGACCCCATGGGACTCGGTTAAAAGACTAATCAGATTATCACCTGCCTTACCCCCAGAATAAAAAAATGTTTTGCATTGTATGTTTGTGTTTCTGTATGTATGTGTATCTGAGTATGTGTGTGTCTATTAAAAAAAAAAAAAAAAAGTCACCACCTGGACCTAACTAAGCAAATGGATAAGAGCCTTCCATTAGATCATTACTGCAGTGATTGATAAGTTTCAGCTGGCAAAAAGTCATTTAACCCTAACTGATGTCATGAGAGGCAGTACAGTGGCTTAGTGGTCGCCTTGCAGGTCCATGGAGTTTGCATGTGTTTGGTGGGTTTCCACCGCATTCTCCAGTTTCCACCCACAGTCCAAAGACATGCAGATTAGGCTAATTGGAGTTCCCAAATTGCCCCATAGTGTGTGAATGAGTGTGTATGTATGCGTCTACCCTGCGATGGATTGGCACCCTGTCTCCTGGGATAGGCTCCCGCCCACCTGCAACTTTTTTTTTGGTGGTGGAGGTCTTGGTGTCGGACTCTGTGCAGTACTGCGTTAAAGTCTTAGGCCAGTGTGAAATGGTTGTAAAGTGTAAGTGCTTTTAAATACAGAAGTGCTAATAGTTAATTTTTATCAATTAACAAAGTGGGAGGTAAATAAACAGAGAAAGAGAAATCCAAATCACATCACCCATTGCCATCACAGAACTGCCATGTACACTTGCACACAGTTTTTGAAGGAACTCAGCAGGTAGGTTGTACAAAACATTTTAGAACCACAGATTGTCTGTGGATATACAGTAGGCTGCCTCAAATACAGTACTTCGGTCTCTTCTTATAATCCTAGACAGACTTGATTATGTACTGTAGATGTGAGGGCTCTTTCGGGACCAAACCATCACTTCCAAGACTCCTTCCCTATGCTGAAGATAGTCCTTATTGTCATTAACTGTATGTTTGGGGTCATTGTCCTGCTGCAGAATACATTTGGGGCCAAACAGATGATGCCACTGATGATATTGCATGATGGATAATTACAGTATCAGCCTGCATTGCTCAGCAATGAGGATGCCATTAATCCTGACCAAATCTCTAAATCCATTTGCAGAAATGCAGCCTCAAACTTGCAAGGAACCACGATCATGTTTCACTGTTGCCTGCAGACATTCGTTATTGTATGATACCCAGCCCATCGGCAAAGAACCACTTCTGGTCAGAATTCTGCGGATAGTAGATGGTTGTAACTGCATCGCCGTAATTTGTGTAAATTCTTTGCTGATGGCACTGTTGGACATCTTCAGATTTTGAAGGGAAGAAAACATGACTTGTGTCAAGTTTCCTTGGCCAACAACTGCGCCTACGGTCCTGAACATTTTTTCTCCAGAATATTTTGAAACAGTATGATGCGGTATATCTACGTTGTATCTTGTTCCTGTGCTTGCCATGGTGGATGACCCCTGACATGAAACTGTCTTCCACAACCTCACCTTAGTAGCAGAGTTTGGGTGTTCCTCACCCAGTTTTAAGCCTCCTACACAGCTGTTTCAGTTAATGACTGCATTTCAACCTACGTATGAAGTTGATCATTAACACCTGCTTGGTATTATTGGTTATTCATGCACCATTCTCTGATCCTGCAAGATCCCTGACTTAGTGCAAGTGTAAAAGCACGAATCAGACAGAAAGCGTTCATCATCAGGACTACAGAGGTTCACACTGCTGAGATTGAGGCAAAATGCACTAAATTCCTGCCTTAACATTCCACAAATAGTTTTTTATGCTAATTATATGATAGCACATTGCGTTAGACAACAGTGAAAGGCTCAGTGTCTAACATTTCATTGTGTGTTTTGTTGTAGATATAGACTTATTTGTACTCGTCATGGAAATGAGCAGAAATGAATAATGCATGGAAAGTCTCATATCTTGAGTTTATACATTTTGGAATGCTGCTTAATGTTTATTTTTCAAAAACAAACAAACAAAAACAAAAAAACCACCCACAAGTGTTTTTCCCCTACAAGCTGATTGTAAATTTCTCAAGACCCCTTCAATTAATATTTTTTTCATAATAAAAAAAAATAAACAGCACTGAGCCTCATGTAATTAAGACCAGATTAAAGAAACTTTGAGCAGATCGTTGTCCAAAACAGCAAAACATTTCTGTCTTTTTTCCCCCTCGGTTTGCTCTTGTCAACTGTCCTGTTTAATTTAACAGGATTTGTATTCACAGACTAAGAGCCTTAGCCTCCTCGGGCAACACAGATTTGGACCTAATTATGGCCAAGTTTTACCTTCTTAGCAAAGGCTAACCAGATTGTGTTTAATTAATTAAAAATAAAGGTTTACGGTGGTGATTCACTATATACCTTGCATGCACACGAAATATTTTGTTGGTTCACTTTAGCTTTGAATACAGCACACATTCGCTGTGGTATTGTTTCAGCAACCTTATGCAAAGTCACAACATTTATCTCTGTTCCAGATCTTGTAGTGGTGACATGAGAGTCAAACAACTTTGTAAACCCTTCTCCAGCACATCCCAGTGGGGGTACGTCCAGGACAGTGCTGTGGACAGTCATGTGTAAAAATTATTCTTCACACTCCTAGAAACTCCTTTTTCACAATTTGAGTCCTGGATACTTTTGCTTATTTTTTTTTTAGAAATAGGCTTAACAATTAGCAACTTTAATAAAATGTTCATTCATTCATTCATTCATCTTCTATACCGCTTTATCCTGTATTCAGGGTCACGGGGACCTGGGGCTTATCCCAGAAGGCAGGGTACACCCTGGACAGGGTGCCAATCCATCGCAGGGCACACACACATACACACACTCACACACCCATTCA
>JAQQZS010000023.1:7999144-8011341 GCA_030068045.1 Platyallabes tihoni
TGGGATAGGCTCCAGGTCCCCCGCGACCCTGAACACAGGATTAAGCGGTTTAGAAAATGAATGAATGAATGAATGAAGGTTTTTGGTTGTGAGAGTCCAACAAATATTCTCTTCCTCCACATATAGGGTTTAAAATATCTTTAAAGCCACCATCACCACACATTTTACTTCTGACCAAAAAGCCAAGAAAAAAAACGCCTCTACCATCATAAACACATACATGCTGCTTGCCATTTTATGAAGAACAATTTACAAAAAAAAAAAAAATGGTTTAGTGAAGAGTAAAGCAGAAAGACTGGATTCAGTGGATTCACCATGCCTAATGCGCCAAAAGAAATAAAATGCATTAGGCAAAATAGTAGAGTAGCGCAGGTCTTCTTGCCAAGTTTTGCTAACAGAGGCTAGTTTATTATTAGCAAGGGAATGGTTTCACTTAGTAACGCTTGACTTTTAATTGACAAAATATTACTTACAGTTCTATAGCAACAATAACAAGCACTAAAGGTTTACTTGAAAACAGATTTTTTTTTATTTCTTTCTAATCATTTTCCAACTTAAAATGGGTTTTTGGGACGCATAAAAGTATATCTGTTTAGAAAGAAGAACCAAAAAAAAATAAAAATTTTCTATGGCCTGGTTTTAACCACCATGTGTTGTAATGAAATTCACTGTAAATACATTTAAAAAAAAAAAAAAAAAAACTTTTTGTTCCATTTGCAGAAGATAAAAAGAGCATTTTAGATATTTTTTTAAAGTCATTAAGTTAAAAGGAATTACATTTTGGAATTAAGTTGCAAAAACGTAAAAACAGCCCTAAGAACATAAACGGTTGATTTCAGTCCAGTCTTTTTGTTTATGCGACTCTGAATCTCACACACTCTGTTTTTTGTTTCTGTAGTCGTAGAAAATGCACTGTTCAGATTTATTTTTCTTTCTAATTCCATCAACGATGACTTTACTCACGTTCATGTATTTACTGCTTTAATAAAGTGCCATTAGTGCAGGACAGCAATAAGTTTGATAGATAGTACGCAATCGTCTAAACCGATTGCCGGATTGGAAACGGCTAAAACATTTATGTCTGAACATTAAAAAGTCGTTCTGTCCCTCTTTCTCTCCCCCCCTCTCTCTCTCTTTCCCGCTCCATAGTCGTTTATCTAGCGAGGCAAAACCAGAACTCAGTTTAACTGCTTTTGAAGGCTTCGAGAATGCAACCATTTGAGGACGTTTGGGGTTTCAGAGGAAAACCACCGAGTGAGTCAATTAGCTGTGATAATGTCAGGGGACACAGGGGTTGGAGTTGTGTGAGAACACAGACAGGCAATATGCATAAGAATAGACGTGTGGGATTTTCTCATTTAATTCAATATGAGGTCTATGGCACAAATTACAGCTACTCCCAGTAGCAGCTAGTGAATAACTGCAATCCCCTGCATGTAGCGTAACCAGAATGAAGAGCTTTTATAGGAACTGCGGTGTCAGCTATGAAATTTATGCAATCTAAATCTATGAGATGCCACTGCCTGCTCATAATCTTTTACCGCAAGGAGATTTTACAGTCTTCCCAGCGGTGGGGGAGACGATTTGGACTTTTTAGCACAGCTCTGACTGAATAGAATATAAATGACATGACGATGTAATTTTCAATCTGCATCCGCGGCAATATTCTACTCTGCAAGGAGACCCATACGTTATGGACCGCGCTGTAGCCTGCTCTGCTGAGAATATTAAGGAGTTATTAAATTAATCTGTGCTTAGTGGTGCATGTTATTGCCGGGGACAGATTTGCGGCGAATGAAGCTGTTATGCTGTGACTAAGCTGATTTATTAAGGTTGCTTGGAATCGCAAAATAAACCTGATAACCTGCTTTATTTTGCAGAATTAAAGTGAACACTTGCTGCTTGTGAAATCCGCTTAGGCGCTACTCGTTTTTTTTTTTTTTTGACAGCTTCTATCAGGGCATAAGCGTTTATTTTTTCTTCGCCAGGATGAAATTTTGAAGGAGGACTCAAACTTTTGAACCTGTAGTTGCTTGAATTCTATCACTCTATGCACTACAGTTTGTTGTGATGAAAGTCTGAGAATTATTTATTCATGAGCAGAAAGAGCAGTGAATTGATGCTTAAATCATCTTGCACTTTAGAAGCCATTTGATGTTTTTCTATTAGAAGTTTCTGGAAGCTTGCGCGGACGCTGTGCTGTCAGAAACAAGTAGGGGTGCTGTAACAGAAGCGTGTTGATATGAGGTGAGATGTTTGTACCTAAAAAGAGGCCTTGGCTTGAATGAAGGAGCTGTGTGGGCTGTACAGTGGCCTGACTTTCGTTTCATTCCTCATCAATGTGGCATTATGTCCTGTGGAGTCGGTTCCTAAACTCTACATCACTCGGTAACTGGATCTCTCGGCTCTGGCTGGAATTCAGGCTCATTTAGTAAAGTGTATGGCTGCACTGTAAACACTTAATCTAGCGGGATATTTCTTGGGCCTCTTTGGGTCAACAGTTTAGCTCGTTTTCTTTTCTTTTTTTTCATATTATTATTTCTCCCCCACATTGTTATCAACAAAATCTGCTTTCAATTACTTCTGTGAAATTGCTTTAAAATATCTACACATGATTGAATATTCATTATGTTAAACCATGCACTTCCTTTGTATATAAATACATATTACATTTGGCTGCCTGAAGTCACATGAGACAGATTCCTAACTCCTTAGCAGCTCCTTTCTCTTGGGTTTATTTGTTCTTGTTCTGATGTAAATGACAACTTGTTGATATTTTCCTACACTGCTTCTTTTTTCTTTCTCCGCTTCCACTCACGCTCTCTTTTGAGCTGCGCTGGCCCAGGCACACATGGATCCTTTCTGCAAGGGGAAATGTTGGAATTTGCAGTAGGCATGGGAAAAATAAACAAGCATATGGGTCAGTTCTGAAATCAGCCTAAGCACTCCATGTCTGGATACATGGTCAAAGAAAAAGAGGGCTAACACGCTTCTTTCTCCGCTAAGGTCTGTTGATAATTTATCCATCTTTTTTTTCTCTTCTCACTTTCAAGCAAAATTTACCTGGGGATTGAGAAGCTGACCTCTGATACCGCATGGAAAACAAACAGGAGACTCTCACCTAGCTGCGGATCCCAGTCCTTGTTTGTTTATGCAGTAACGGAGGAGACGGTTCAGGGCTGTTTTTGCCAGCATGCACTGCATGCTTCTAATAAACTGAGCAAAACTGTGCATGAAAAACACATATATAAACTGGCCATGAGGCCACTTCAATACTCCAGGGTTGTTGACTAGCCTGGTAATAACATACCACCATGTGTGTTTTCAGTACAAACAGCGTGGTGAGTGTGTTCGTCAGACTGACACTCTACTCTCAGCTAGATCACAAAGTCTGATCTGGGATAAGCTGCATGCAGATGAAATAATCCCTCTAGCAATCAGACAGAAAAACAAAACATGAGATTTACTAGGAAAATGCAAAAATACTTGTTATTATGGATTAAATAATTTATACTATTTAAAAATCCTGTGAGCTAAAATAGTGTCCGAATCCTGTGATATTTATGAATCCTCTTCACCAAGCGTTTAAGTGATCTCCACTCATTCATGATTTTTTCCCAAACACATTTCTTCCATGAAGTTGATAGTTCAGCATTATTCTTCTACATTTTAATAATGTGTTATACATTTTTTAAACCACTTCCAGTATTTTTAGCATTCTCCTTAGTTGTTTTCTTTGCTTCATTCAGGCTAATGCTTTGACATCCTGAAACACAGTAACATCTTTTCCATTAACATAGGATATATTTCCTGATGTCTACAATACTTGTTGCATTAATTCGGGCTAAAAGAATTGTATTGAGCTGAAATATATATTAATCACTGCAATATATATTAATTATCCAAACGAAAGCTATTAAGGATTTACTTATTGTAAGCCAAAGGAGGACTTTTTTCCTCATTTGGTGTACAATATGATTTTCACAGTTCTGATGTAAATGTTCTGATGTATAACTTTTAGATATTTTTAATTTAGTAAATATGAACATTAAAGTTTTGGTTTTATTCAAATCGGTTTGAAAACACAATTGAGGTGCGTATAATAGCCGCATGGCTAGTTTCGGTTAGCCATGGGGAGTTCCGGGGAAAGAAAAGAGTTAAATTTGCACTGAGATTTGAAAAGAAACAAATAAAATTTGGCTCTGCAGAATTTTCAGTCTCAACTGAACTTTGTAATACATTTTTGCATGGAACAAGGGTTATGGGATTTGACACTGGTTACTTAAACTGTACTTACATTTTGGGTGACAAACTATATGGTCAGTGTACAGAGCAGGAAAATTTATAATGACAAAGACCTATTCAGATGTATTTGCACCTCAATTATGATCTGAGCTATCCCTTTAAGAGGCTGTTTTTTTTTTAACCTTTAGGGACGAAGTCTCCATTTTTTTGGAATTTATTTGTGTTAATAATTTTTAACATGTTAATGCTGACAACTTAGTTAAAAATATGTCACATATGATGAATAAATTAAAATCTGTAATTACTGGCAAATTGCTATGGTTTTAGAGTAATATCACACTCCATGTTGATTATTTTCTTATAACGGCATGCTCTAATATGTTTAATCCTTATTTATTATTATTCATTTAGTAATATTATTTATTAATAAAGCAGACCGTATACCTGAGAGGCAGCACGCTTGCACGTTGCATGTAGCATGTAGCAGTTAGCACATTGCATCTAAAAGGTCCTTGTTTGATTCTCCATTCTGTGCATTCTGTTCTCCTCGTGTTTCGTGGGTTTCCTCCAGGTACTCCAGTTTCCTCCCACAGTCCAAAAACATGCAGATTAGGCTCATCTGCATTCCCAAATTGCTTGTAGTGTGTATATGAGTGTGTGTATGTGTGTGCGCACTGCGAGCGATTGAAAAACCGTCCAGGATGTAGCCACCTCGTCCCTAAGTCACCTAGGATAGGCTTGTATAGATGAGTGAGTGAGTGAGTGAGTGAGGGAGTGAGTATATCTTAGGGTTCACCAAAAGGTAATGCATAGTAATTATGTAGTTAATAACCTGAATTTTTACTAGCACAAAATTAAGAAAC
The DNA here is from genome assembly GCA_030068045.1 of Platyallabes tihoni. Lineage (NCBI taxonomy): Eukaryota > Metazoa > Chordata > Actinopteri > Siluriformes > Clariidae > Platyallabes > Platyallabes tihoni. Next base: position 8,004,253 of record JAQQZS010000023.1, read on the forward strand.
CCATAATTTCACTGATGACATACCACATCCTCTATAGTTAATACAGAGCTTTTAGAAAACAGCTGGTTCTAGATTTAATTGATAATAAAGCTAATAACACCAATAAGCAACATGGCACCAATAAGCTGTAAGTAGAAAAGGCTAATTAAATCCATTCTAACACCTCACTCGGTTTAATGAACCATCTACAGAAGAGATAAGGACAGCTGAAGATGAGGCAGTGGAACTAATGTGAGCAATACACCTGGAAGGTAAAACAAAAAGTTGCTCAACCAGCTAAAAAAAAAGGATTTTAAATGTTGTTTTCGTCTATATTATATATTGCTTTTGAATTGTTGTCTACTTGATTATATTAACCTTCAAATTTTATTTTATGCCAAACAACATTCTCATTCGGGACCTATATGATTTCAGCTTCACTGTTACAGCATCGTTAACAAGAAACAAAAAGCAGCATTATGGATGAGTTAATGTTAACGTTCTTGCGATTGAAAAAATGCTCCAGCAATCATGTAGGAATGTTGATAAATGTTATGTCAAAACATTCTCAGGACACACAGAAAACCTGATAAATTGAACATTCCGCAAAACGAAGGGTCCGAAGATCATTAAAAGTATAGAAGAAAGACTCAAAATTATTTCATAAAACAAACATTTATGATCCATGAAGTAAAAGATTTGTTACTGATTGAAAATTAAAATAATAAAATATGTTGTAAATATGTCATCAGGAACACACATCAGTCAGCTGACTTCAGTCTTTCTGTGTGTGTGTGTGTGTGTGTGTGTGTGTTTGTGTGTGTGTGTGTGTGTGTGTGTGTGTGCGTGCGTGCGCGCACGTGTGTGTTTGAAAATTGGTCACATGACCCCAAAGCCCTACTATTGCCACGTTGGCAAGGCAAACCGGTGTGAATGGACAGACATTTTTACACGATTTGGGACAACAGGAATTTCTCCGCAGGGTTCACTACACTGCTAAATGATGAGTGATATAAACACTTGTGGTTTTGGAAAAAATGTTTGGCTAAAAAAGAAACCCTTTGTGAATGTCACTAATCATTAACATCCCCATCGTTTTGTTCCTGAAAACTAAATGTAAAGCAGATTTGGAACGGACAAGCTGAGTTAACCCTTAAACTACACAACCGTACCATCATATGTTTTTAATTATATTTGCTGTATGTACTGAATCGTTTACGTATTAGATAATTGTTAATGGGCCATATCAACATCACTCAGATAGAAACAGTTAAAATACAATTTAAAAAAAAATCTCTTACTGTTTGTCTGTCATGTTTTCTTCTCATCGATGTAACAACATCACCAGGGATGAAAGTTTCTCATCACTGAAATGAATCTGATCAGACTCGGAGCGAAGGTCATGTTAAAGGGGCTTGTATAATAAATTAAATTAATGGCCTCGTTCACAGTGGCAGGTGATGTTTGATATGAATGGGTGTCCTTGTAGTTATGACCCTCAAAGAACCTTTTAATCCATCATTTAAAATTCATACGTATATAAAAATGTCACTTAAAGCATGAAGCAAGTGTGTAAAATTTGTCTCTAAAAGCAGAAAAAAAATTAATGAATTAATAAAATATCTTGCAAAAAGTGTAACATTCCTTTTGTGCAGAGACACATCCAAAGTGTTCATTCCTATCTCTGTACAACAATCAGTACTGGACTAAATGTAAAAAAAAAAATAAAAAAAAAAACAAAAAGCGTCTAATAACTTCCAGGTTTAGGATTAATCTGTTGAGTTAACTATAAGCTGAAGGTCTAAAATATGCTGCTAATACATCCTGTGTGCACTGATCAAAACCAGCAGACCTGAAACAATCTGAAATATTATCCTCTCTGTTTCAGGTATTCTGGGGATTTCTCAATACTTCTCTAAGCCCCTTAGGAATTTCAGTGAAATTTAGTTACACTGCTGTTTTGCTCCAAATGATTATGCAATACTTTGAATTTCTTTCCTCATACATGCTTAAAGTTTATTACTGAGTGACTATAAAAGTAATAGGATGATTTTAAGGATGAAATGAATAAAACTGTATATACATTCAATATGTTATTCCAGCAACAATAGCTCACCTACTGCATGCCACTTTTTTAAACACTTCAGAGCAGGAACTACTATTTGAAAGGATGTTGGATGCTGGGTGATAGATTTTTTGTTTACTGTATATGTGTGTGCGTGTGGGGGGCATGGGTTGGGGGTGGCTTGCCTAATTTGACCAGACATTTTTTTTTCCTTAGGTCCGGTCAAACAGCTTATTAATTTCTGACTGGACAAAGCAAGGGCATTCCATGAGTGTGGATATCCTGGCAGAACCTCACTTGGATAAACTTCAACCATTGAATTATAGGATGTCAGCATTGAGAATTGTCAAGTCACTTGAGTCTACAAATTAATAAGCAAACAGTCTTTCAATCATCTTTGCTAGGGAGTTAAGAAAGTGTTCACTGCTTGGCAATGGTTGACTCTAAACCCTGTACAAACTATTATTTTAGAGTGGAGATTAAAGAAACAAAATCAAAATGCACAAACATACTGTAAAAATTTTTTTTTTGTAGTATTTTTTTCTCTACAGATGGACAAATCCTAAATTCATAAGCTAGCAAATAAATGTTCCAGTGTGCCGCATACAGTATGTCCATTTTTTGGTTGTCTAACCTTTTAAAACATAAAAGCTGTCGCAAGTACAATGTACGTTAATGTACTACAGTACAGAGAACTAGCTATAACTAGCTTCCAACATATATATGCTATATATGCTTCTTAAAAAAGTCATCACTTAGGTTTAACTAAGCAAACACATTCCACTGAATCATTACAGCAGTGATTAATATACTGTATTTCAGCTGACAAGTTATTTAACCTTAACACTGCAGTGTGTAGCTTTTCATTTCTTAAACGTCCGTAAAACATGTACTGTGGTCATGACGAAGATGTTGCTTTATTTCGGTATGGTCAAATTGTTGTCCTTCATCAAGCAAAGTAAACAACTGAGGAAATTGTTGAACTATAAGGCGCATTATTAAAACCTGGAATTATAGTGGTGACCTATCATCTTTAAGGAAGAAATTCTGTATGGTTGTAAAAACATCCTGAATGAGCAAGATGGGCTTTTGCTTAAGCGCTTAGTGAAATCAAATTGTAAAGAGACAGTAGAACCCACATCTATGTTTAATAGTGAAAGAAAGAGCATTTCCACCTCACAATGTGAAGAGAACTCAAGGGATTGGGACTAAACAGTTATGTTGCCTTGAGAAAACAACTTATTTATGAGGCGAGTCTGGAAAAAAGGCTTAAGTTCCAGAGTGATTGGTGTATCAGGGTAAAAATAGAGGAGGATGAAGTGATGCACCCATCATGCATACTGCTTACTGTACAAGCCTCTGGATGCAGTGTTATGATCTGGGGTTGCTTCAGTTGGTCAGGTCTAGGTTCAGCAAAATTACTGTATGTGCCCCCCAAAAAATTAGGTCAGCTGACCACCTGAGAATATCCTGAATAACCAGGTTTTTCCATCAATTGATTTTTTTTTCATTCCCTGCTGGCACGGGTATATTCAAAGATGACGATGCCTGGATTAGCTCAAATTGTGAAAAAATGGATCAGCGAGAAGGATAATCACCATCATCATCATCATCATCATTATCATCATCATTTTCACACCTGGATTGGACACCACAGAGTGCAGACCTTTAACCAATGAGAATCTTTGGGATGTCCTTGAGAAGACTTTCCCATCATCAATATAAGGTCTTGGAAGAAATGAATGCTTCTGGATGAAAATAAATGTTGTGACATTTCAAAAGCTTATCAAAATGATTCCATAGCCATAATCAAGGCAAAAGTCAGTCCAATGAAATTTTTTTGGCTGGATAGTGTACATTAAGGTTAATAAATGAGTATGCAGCACAGAACTAAGATCATGTAACATATTGCATTTGGATCATTGACAAAATGTTTACAAATTATTTTCCAATGTTTTCATGTTTTCATGACATGTTTGCCCTCATGATGCATGGTAACAATTCAAGGCTGGCTAGCATCTCTGATTTCTCTAAATATGTTTAAATGAGACGTGACTGGGTGTAGAGCTAGCAGGGGAGATATATTCTACACAGAACTTAATTTTGCTCGGTGTAATCAGTGTTTACAAATAACTACATGCTGCTGCATTTGAAAAGATCGTCTGTCACCCATGCGAGCTAATTAAGCCGCCTATTTAAAATCACACCTTGGTTGATGTGTGTAGTGAAGCTGCAACCTCAAGGTGTGTCACACCGCAGTGGAGCGCAGGGTTTAAACATGGAAAGTCAGGAAAAGTTAATTTTTTTCCTTTTTTTTTTTTAGCCTACTGCTGGGCATCCTGCTATAGCGGGGTAGTATATATATATATATATATATATATATATATATATAAGGACAGTTATAAATTGAGCTGAAATGATTTTTTCTAAAAAATTTTATTTAAGATAATACATTTGTGTGTGTAGGGGAGGGTACAGTGCTGTGTAAAAGTTTTGCCATTTCCTTATTTATTTTTTCATTTTATGTCACACTTCAGGTTATGATTTAATTTTTTTAAGTAAAAAAAAAAAAGCTGTCGAATTCCACCTGGCCCTATGTGGAAAAAAGTAATTGGACCTAAACTTGGTAACTGATTGTGCCACCCTTCGAGGCAACAACTGCAATCAAGTGTTTGCGATAACTGGCAATGAATCTGTGGAGGAATTTTGGCCCACTCTCTTTTGCAGAATTATTTTACTTCAGCCACATTGGAGGATTTTCGAGCATGAACAAGGTGTTTAAGGTCATGTCACAACATCTAGGTTTATCAGATTTATGTCCGGACTTTCACTAGACCACTCCAAAACCTTGATTTCTGTTTATTTTGAGCCATTGAGAGATGGTCTTCTGGGGTGTTTCAGATCATTGTCTGGCTGCATAACCCAAGTGCGCTTGACCTTGAGCACACATTGTTTTGCGGTTACAGTAAGTCATGATATACACACACTGTGATTGCGCACATTGTTACTGCGCATATTGTTTTTGCACGCATTGCTGCATCATTGCAGTCAGCACAATAACAGTTTTTGAGCTTGTTGAATAGGTACATGAATGCCATACTGTATATCCACAATGCCATGTCACTATGGAGTATTGACGTTGTTGAGCACATTGTTTGTTAGCGTAATGCCATCTGCACATGTGCATTTAGAAATGCAATCTTCCTTAAAAGAAGAAGAAGTTTGTTGAAACTGTGTCCATATGTACAAGATATGTACAAGTGTATCCTTCACTAAATACTGTAGATTTAAAAACATAAATATTAAAACTTACCTTTATTTTTATTTGGTCCTTAATTTTATACATCAGCTTTTTATTAATCTCTTTATAAACTATTATGAACTATTACTTTTTAATGATTGCTTGTTTAAAAAAAAAAAAATTTTTATGTGTTTTTTATGTTTAAAACTTACTTTTTTTTTTTTACTTTTAATGACCTTCTTAATAATACTAAAAATTGCTATCAAGATTTTTTATGCTTTAATATTTGTATTTTTATTTTGTATTCTTAACTATTACAAATTGTTATTGCTTAAGTTTTTAGTTTTTAATATTGCATTATTATAATAAGTATTATTATTTTTGGAGTCCCTTTTTTATATAGCATAAGGTATAGGTATAGCTATTTAATGATTTGTATGCTTGTAATGTCATGGTGCTGTGCAGAAGGCGGTGCATTTCTGATGCACAGTGTTCAGTAAGTGATTATATTTTAAACGGCCTGCTCTTAGAAGTTGACTAACCATCTCCAGGTTAGATCTCCTGATGCTGCTTGACTTACCTTCTCCCACAGAAATTGGACAAATGCCTAATTGATTTTACTGTCGTGTTTACTAAAAGGTTTTGGTAAACCATGTTCAGATAATCAAACCATCATTTTTCCAAGCTCTCAATTAGCCCGTAACATCATTGAATAACATGGCACATAATTAACTGTGCGAAGGGGAAAAAATAGGCGTAATCTAATAAAAGAAGTCAGGTAAAACTGAACTTCATTAGCCGGGAATGAAAATAAAACACGGACAAGTTCAGAAGTCTGGGCCAGGCGTATTCAGACGGTTATTGGAGTTTAAACACTTCTCAATTTGGAGCCATTAAACTGCAATGTGCACAACACAATTAAACTTCCTGGGGAAACACCACCTTTCTGCTTGATTTCACAGTGTTAATTAGCCAGTGTCTGGGTTTTTAAACAGGAATTATTGCTATGCTTTATCAGTACTGTGGCAGTGTGAATATTATGGGATGGATGCCGTGTGGGTCTGCTCTGTGTGTGTTTCAAGGAAAGGAAAAGTGTGGATACTAATGATTTTCACACATCAACACCCAGCTGTTCAAAATGCAAATGAAGCCTGCTATGTTGAGGTGTAAAGGCGAAAGAACTGGAAAAAACAAAACAAAACAAAACAAAAAAAACAAGCATCACTTGCTGAACTAGCTATCAAAGTGACAAGACAATGAAGCATTTGCTAAAACAATAAAATAAATTGCTCTGGAAATAGTAATGCACATATGTCATTAGGAAGTTTAGTTCATGTACTGTCATCAAAGTACCACAAAGACGTCATTTAAATGCATTAAATAAGATTTTAATACTTTTTAAATAATCTAGTGTCCAACGTTTAACCCCAGGACTAAATGTGTTAGAATGCATTATAGATGATCTGCCAGCCAACACATTAGAATCTTAGAATCTTAAAGGTTCCACCTGCCAGACTGAGCTACACTGCAAGACCCTTTTTTCTTTCTACCTACAACTGAAAATTTATTTAGCAAGCACGGGTGTAAAAGCCTGTGCCTTCAATGTCAAAAGAAAAGAAAAAGTTTTGTGACAAGTAAGAAATTTAATATCATGAGACATGAGATTTTCTCCAGTACTTGGACTAACCCACCCCTACGCCCCCCCACCCCCCCAAAAAAAAAAAAAACCTCTTCCCAGTTTTGTTGGACTAATGACACTTAGTTATTAACCTAGTTAACCCAGTGTAAGTATGTATCCAGTGAT
>JAQQZS010000023.1:8011517-8028846 GCA_030068045.1 Platyallabes tihoni
AACCTAGTTAACCCAGTGTAAGTATGTATCCAGTGATGTAAACTTTAAAGCACTTTTTGTAAGTCACTCTGGATAAGGGCGTCTGCCAAATGCCTAAATGTAAATGTAAATGTAAATGAGATCATTGTCAAGAGCCCAGACAACCTGAAGCAGCTGGAAGCTATCCTTTTAGCACAGCAAACAGGTCACAGAACATTACTAGACACTAATAAGTGGTGATGTTTCCAACCCATAAGCATGGAAAACCTTTTGGTTTCAGAGGTTAGTTTTGGTTTTGCCTTCCTGGGAAGGTCTTGAGAGCCAGTTTCATCATTGTTCTTGATGAAATCACTAGTATTGTTCTACAATGTACAAAGTAGATCACAAAACAAAAAGAACAATGAATTATATGGTTTGTGCAAACTTTTGACTGGCCTTACATATACATTACTGCACAGTGAAATTCTTTCTTCACAGCTTTGAGGCTGGGGTCAGAGCGCAGCAGACAGGGTTAAGGGCCTTGCTCCAGAGCCCACAATGGCAGCCTGGTGAAGGTGGGGCTTGAACCAACAACCTTCAGATCAGGACTTACTGTAGGAGCCGTAACCCGCTGAGCTACCACAACCCCTAAAAATATTTTTGTGACCAGCCCGCAGGTATTTTGTGTCTGGATACCCCTGGTCTAAGATGTATTACTATACACAGGTACTGTATGCACTATGAGTATGTGCTCCTGTCTTTCAATAGCTAGCTCATGTGTTGTCATGATTCACGATCTTATACAGTATTTATCAGTTATTTATTATACAGGTATCACCAAACCTTTCAAATGACATCATAACAACTGAGTTTTTGCAGCTCATTTAACTAGCTGGAAGGGAGGGTACAAGGCTACCTGCTAATCAAATAGCTAGCATGTTTTCCCACAGGTAAACAAACGAGTTGTCAGTGATGTAGACAACCAAGCCTCTCCCCCACACACACACACTCACATAAACACCATAACATTGGTTGTGTATGGAGATGGAATCGAATAGTGTTTACGTCAGTTCCGGATTACATGAATCGGGTACACATGAATCGTTACCGAGGCACCTCTGCAAGCGGTCCCAGGATCCGTCCCTGATTGCAATCTCACTTATCAAAATCAACTGGACTCAAGGAAATGATCCCCGGACCAAGTGTGAAATCTCCCTAACACCCTCACATTTGCTACATTTATGGCTTGTTAGCTGCTAGAAACTAAGCTCTCACTGTCACAGGTACTGTACAGTCGGTGGCGGAGATGGGGGTTGGCTGGTGTTGTCAGGGGTTGAGTAATTTATTTCATAATATCATCAATGTCTGTCTTTATTTTTTTACAAAATTACTGAGAAAGTCTCAGAGTTCAGAGGTTTCTTTCAAGCCATTAAAATCAGTCCCGTCAGTCATGGGTAAGATTACAATCAATAGCTATCTGACTTGATGTGATCTAATTTCCCCGTTTGAGGTGGAATGCACTGAAGACCTACGGGGAACGTGCGAAAGCGCGTGCGTGCGTATATTCAGTTGCATGTGTGCCTGTCTTGGGGGTTCACAGCAGGTCGCTCGCTGTCAGAGCTGACCTTTCGAGCGGCCGCAAACAGACGGTTATCATCTATCAGGATCTTAACTTTCGCTGCAGGCTCAAACACTCGCAGGAGAGTAGTCACTGACATTAAAACTCAATTAGCAGCCCACTTGCTAAATAATGCAGCAGGAAAGTGCATTACCCACACAGCCCGCGCCCACAGCCAGACTAGCGCACTACATCTCAATATGTCAGGAGTTACAACTGTGCCTGTGAGAGCAAGACAGAGAGAGAGAGAGAGAGAGAGAGAGGGGAGGGGGGGGGGAGGTGCAAGAAAATAAAGTGGCTGTGTGTGTACCTGCATGTGGAAGAGAGACAGATACACAGAGCATGCAGTAATACAGATGAGCTTTCTCCATTAAGTAATTGTCACTCTATGAACTGAGGTGATGTTACTGTATCTCTTTCCAGGTGCATGAGGAAAGAAGAGACAGGTGCCACTCTCCAGAGCATGTGTTCATGCGTGTGTGTGTGTGTGTGTGTGTGTGTGTGTGAAGGAGAGAGAGACGAATGGAGAGACAGTACTACAGATGAGCTCGCTCCATTAAAGCGATTGTCATTCAGTGAGGTGACACCTCTGCGTCCCTGTCTCTTGCTTACTCTGCGTCCAGGTGCATGCTCCTGGATCAGTAGCTTGTTGCCTTGTCTCACCTCAAGTAGTTCCTCCTCCCCCTGTAATCTAATGCACGCAGCACTAGATTACAACCACAGGACTATTTTACACCAGCACAGGATCATTTACTGAGAAAAGAAAAGAAGTTTAAAGGTCACGGGCGAAATTTTGTTTGTTTTGTGCTTCCATTTTATAGTCGTTTAAAAATATTCACATTTAAAATCCAAGGTATTTAAAAGCGCATCTAGATTTATGATAATCATATCATTTCAAATATACAGTACAAGAGAAAAGAAAACATTAAACTACACATAGTTAATTTTATATTTATTATTTGCAACGCATGCTTTTCATGTTCCCCCTTAAGCGTTTGAGCGTTTCGCATTTGCAATTCACTTTGCAACCAGCAGAGGGCTGTAAAAATCTACACAAATCATCTTTGATACATAGCTAATAAGATGCTTTATGGTTTATAGGACATAGGCCTGGCTGTAGTGCGATATTTTGACTGACATTGAGCACAAATCCTGCTTCTGGAAAGATGCACTCTTCCACGTTATGCAGTTGGCCTTCAGGCATAAACCGCATCACTCTGTCCTTGTTTCCAGAGGCACAGCACCATGCTGTCAGATCAAAAACAGAGTCCTAGTGGGATTGGTTTGGGTTGGCTTGTACGCACCGCTTAGCATGTCCGCCGTCGTCATGTTTAGTCGTATGTACGGTAGCGCCGGTGCGAGACAGCCCAATACAATTGCTACGACTGGTGTTAAGCAAGTTCCCCGTCAGAAAGCCGAAACGAGGATTACTCCAGGCTTCAAAGCCAAAAAACAATGAAAGCTCACGGGTGTTTTCACCACAAGTGAAGGAAAGAATTGTTAGCGGATAATCATTACAGCCAAAATAGGGCTCTGTGTCTTCTCTCTCGCCCGCCGATGTAACCATAGTGAGTCACTGAGGCCCAGAATGGGATTCCCTCCCACCTCTGTCTATCTGATATGAAAGCAATTAGCAAGAACATTATTATCTATGCATCAAAAACCACACCATGCTGTACAATTCCTCATAAATGATGTATAATAATAATAATAATAACTGCTACCTGTCAGGCTGCAATAAAAATAAAGGAAAAAAAAGTAGTTGCTGTCAAATCTCTCCAGGCTTTCTCCTAAATTCCTCGGTCCATTTAAGGCGTGATTGAGTGACTTGTTTGGGCCTGGCAGCGGCAAAGCTTTTGGTTGGAAGACTTAAATGGCCGTGGAGCTGTGCAATGGCCCTGGCAGCCTCCGTGTGAAACACCTAATACGACTTAAAGCAATGAAGCTCCTCCAGCTGCTGCAATACTAATTGTTCTGACATCGAGAAGCACCTCAAGCTTTACTGCTCCGTTTGGCCAGCTTTTTGGAGGCTCTAGCAGAACATTTCGGCAGTGTAACACAAGTGCTCGGGGAATGGATTTGGCAAAGGTACTGTGCACTCTGCACCGATCCAAAAGGCTCTTTAGCATGTGGATTAGGCAGTGTTGAGAAATCCCACGCTGAATGCTTCATGCTTGTGTATTCTATAATCAGTGAATAAGTGACTCATTTATCATGTGAAAAGAGGAAATCGCATTTCGTCTGTTATTGTGGTCTGAGTGGCTGATAAAAAAAAATTTTTAAAAAAGGGCTCTTGCATACAAAAGCAGCTCGAGCAGGTTTTAAGATTGGGCTGCTTTAGAGCTGATTTACAACCTGCTTGTGTTTGAGATTGAGTGTGTGAGCGGGTGATAAGAGTGTGTGTCAGAGGGGAGAGAGAGAAAAAGAAAGAAAAAGAGAGAGAGAAATACTATCACTTTGGCCCTCAAGCAAGCCACGCATAATTTACTCAAGGTTCCTGATAATCTATACTGCTGAAGTGATAACGTTAATAGAGGTTTGATTACAGAAGAATTATTCGCTTGTTCAAGAAACATCTACTCTGACCCTGAGTAACATATCAGTTGAAGAGGCAAGGTCTAGTGAACAACCAATAAACATACGTAAACACGCTACTGAGATAAAAAGCTGAATACATATCAAAGTGTTTTTTTTTTAATTGGGCAAGAAAGAGCCATCATTGGTAATTGCCAGGAAACACATTCTCATGCACACAGGACAGGACATAAGGATTAGCATGCATTAAAAAAAAAAAAAAAAAAAAAACTCAGGGTTGTAAAGGTCTTCTAGTCAGATGGCGGCTTCGAGGGCTCTCACAGCTTAAGACCCTCAGCCCCAGCTGAACACAGTGCTCAGACACAGAGAGCACTTTTTTTTTCTTCCCTCTCTTTCTTCTCCTAATGCAGTTGGAAATGAAAGCAGTAATTTCACCCTGCACTCAAGCAGCCTCTGGAGCTTCGAAGCAGAAACTGAGAGAACTGAGAGCATATGTTTGAGGGCTGAAAGCTGTGGTGTGCCTGCGGATGAGGTCTACTGAAGGACACTCTGATGACAATCCAATATAAAATAAATCACACGAATTCTAATAATTCAGAGAGACTTATTGGAGTTTGTATGACAGCTAACCTCACCCCTTTGCCCTAACTTTAGCCCTATAAACTTCCAGGAGTGTTCAGGCTCAGGACTTACTGTATATTCTTCACTCTGTTCATTCATTTCCTATTAAATTCACTGAAGTTACTGAATAACACATAGTAGGTACTGAAGATAATGTTTTAAGATAAATAAATGAATAATACGCTTAGATTAAGCATTAAGGGATTAACCATGTGTAACTGATTTGTAAAACTGAGTCTTGAGAATTGTCTGGTTTTACAAAAATACTTTGGCATTCCAGTGGAAAAATATTGTGCCACTTGATTTGCTGGTTTATTGTTTATGGTTTGAAATCCCTGCACTTTACTGTGTACTCAGTAAAAGAAACAGATGTTCAAGCTGTTTGAAATACAATGATATACACCATAAATTGCTGTTGGTCCTCTAAGTACTACTAGTTTTAGACTATTGGGGGTTACATATAGTAACTATTGCAATACTATCTGCTTCAAATAGTGTAGAAAAGTCAGGGGCTTAATTAATATTAATTCTTATATTTATATTGTAGTTCATTAAAAAACAAAAAAAGCATTTTATTCCTTTATGTTAGGATTACAATTTCACAAATTCATGTGTGAAAATGATTCTTCATGCTACCAGAACCACTCTTTCACAATTTGGGTCCTGGATTATGGTCATGCTATTAATTAAATAAACTCAATTGATGTGATAAAACAGTCATTCAGTATGTTCTGGGCATCACCTGTCTTCATTTTATTGCCATATAACGTTGCTGAGCCTCCACCTGAGCAACTGCAGTGACCCCAGACCATAACACTGCCTCCAGAGGCATGTACAGTGGGCACCATGCATGATGGGTGCATTGCTTCATGTGCTACCCTGACGCACCCATTACTCTGGAATTGGGACAATTAGACTGAATGACATTTTCCATTGCTCCAAAGTCCAATTCCTATGTTTCAACAAACCGAAGCCTTTTTTCCTTCATTAATCTCATTAACAAGTGGTTTTGTTATGGATACAGTTAAGCCTAATTGTTTCTTTGCATATCCCAGTGTAACTAGGGTCAACCATGACACAGCACCTCTGGAGCAGACAGGTGTTAAGGGCCTTGCTCAAGGGCCCAAAAATGGCAACCTGGTGGAGCTGGTGCTCAAACCGCCGACCTTCTGATCAGTAACTCAGTGCCTTAGCACTGTTTAATCACAATCTTATGGGTTCTTGACAAATCTGTGTGTGTGTGAAAATGCTCTTACTTTCACTATTAAACACACCACCTGTAGCTGTAATTTCTACTGTCCATTTTTATATGATGCAACTTTCCCAAATTCATGGTCATTCATAAATTTCCCACCACTTTTTTAATGAAGTGGAAGGTTCAACACTATCCTTCTAAGTTTTAATACTAATGAGTGACACTCCTTAAGGCAACTTTTTTTCTCAGGGCAGCGTACTTGCACATAACATTAATGTGTCCACTAGGGGCAGACTACGCAAATGTAAATAAAAGTCTCGTGAAAAAATAACAGGGAAGATGCTGAGAAAATATATAAGAAGCCCTGCCTTCTGTCCCACCAACATCTCTGCATTACACATTTTTACTGACTGTTATGACAACAGGTTATCTAGCAATTATAAATCATATATCAGTATATTTTTTCTGTATATTTAACAAAATGTATGTGTGAGCTGCATGACATGCTCTTAGTCACACTTCTCTCGCTGCACTTCAACAATTTTTGGATGCGTTGTCCTTGTTATAGTGATGAATCAAGTAGATGCTGGGTTTGTGTTCCTATTAAAGAATTATGTTGGCAGTATTACTCTGAAACCCAGACAACCAGACGCGTCCACCAACCTCAACCAAACATCAATTGCCTTAAGTCTGGCATAACTATGCAGTGTGCTGTTAGTAAGTCTGTCATGTGTGCACCACACTAGCCCATAAACCCAAGTCTCCTCTAGGACGAACATACGGTCACATGCTTTAACACTTACATATTCTATAAAGAGCTGACCTCTCATGAAATTTTTCGACAGCCTTGGAACATGTCGTTGGTTAATGCGTTATTCTCATTAAAAAGAAATAGGAATAGGTGCGCCTTTAAAAGATACCAAAACATCTGTTAAACCAGACAAATCAGAATTTGCACGGGTCATGATGAAGTGCATCTGTTAGAGGGACATTTGATATGTATGCCTGTATGCCTGTGTGCCTGTGTGTGTATGTGAGAGAGAGAGAGAGAGAGAGAGAGAAAAGAGACTTGGCAGAAGGGACACGAGTCTGTTTAATCATGAATAGAGGAACTAGCTGACGTTTCCCGCGGGACCAACCTGATTTCCGGCTGGTCTGTGTCCTGCCAAACTCTAGCTTTCCCTCTCCTTCCCTTCCCCACAGCCATCTCACCTCAATCAATACCTACATCAAAGAGTCAGGAGGAGGTGACCACATCCTTTGAAGCTGTTTGCACAGCGCCTGGTTTGCACAGCTAACATCAAGACGCCGAGTCTCCTCCAACACATCTGTTTGCCCACTGCTACCTGCGTATGTTTACCGAAACACCTAGTGGATTTTAATAGAGCACAGACTTCAGCCTTACACACCAGCCTACCTTCCACCCTTCCTTTAGTTCTCACTCCTGAGAATCCATAAACCGATCAATAGGGCTGATGGCTCTGCCAAGCTGATATTTTTCTCCGATGCTGAGTGTTGCCAGGACTAATATTTATCTAGCGTTTTATTGGCAGGCACTTGCTTAAAAAGAGAGAGAGAGAGAGAGAGAGAGAAAAGGTAGTAAGTAGTTTCTTAGTAAGGGCACTATAAAGATTATCAGGTAGTAGCCAAGTATTACACAGCTGGATAATTAACACATAGGTGAAGGTGCGTTGCTTTAATCAGTAATGCAGTAATGCTGACTTATAGTATTTCACATTAACCAGATTACTTCCATGCTCAGAGGTCAGAAGTGTTGTGAGATGGAGCTGCACCGGTAGACTTTGGCCTGTAAGAGAAAGCCTGAGTCATTTACTATACTGTATGTAGACACCTTTAAGGGCCACTTAGATATCTTATCTCAGTGCAGATAAGAAATACAATGAAGATAGCAAGAAATGAGTGCATAATAGTAACAGTAATTTGCTTTAGAGCACCCCTGTAAATGACATTTGTGTCTTACTTATATTATATCTAGAAATACTGTATGTATGTCAAGTTAGGTTCAGCCTTTATTCGTCACATCTATGTTACTTCACAGTGAAATTCTTTATTCTTCGCATATTCCAGCTTCTTGTTAGCTTGGGGTCAGAATGCAGGGTCAGCCATTATACAGGGCCCCTGGTTCAGACAGGGTTAAGGGCCTTACTCAAGGGCCCAACAGTGGCAACCTGGCGGAGCTGGGATTTGAACCGCCGACCGAACTCAGAGCCTTAACACACTGAGTCACTACCACGCCTATGTCACAAAGTTAGACATTAATAAAACTTTAAACAATGCCAGAGCAAGCATAACAAGCACATTTTACATATTACATGTAAAAATCATAAATCATTAATAAAACTGAACCACACAGCTTAGGACACAGCATTTCACCTGTCCTACCTCACTATTACCTTCCTTTAGAATTGTTAAAATAATGACAAATTTAGCATTAATGTGTAAATCCATTACATCCCATGCTATGCTATGAGTCATTAATTACAGGTTATGAAAGATGTACATTTTAGGTAACACTATGTAATATGTTACATATTCCACCAGTCATGTGTTTAACAGTAAGTTGCCTTAGTTGAACTTCATGAAGACCACAGAACAAGAAGTTTTTGTTTATCTCTTTCTTTATTTTCCTATTGTGATATAGTATATTGTGAAATTTTACTCAAATTACTGACTGGAAGTGGGTGATTAAATTTAAAACATCATATTTTTTTATTGTCCTTTATGCTGTCAAGACATGGGCGCTAGTCACCTTTTTCTACGTATTGCTAGTCACCTTTTACTTATTTAAAAGCAAAACGGTAGCAAAATATGGGTTTTGGCAAAGATACATTAAAAACATACATGTTTTCTTAGATTCTGTATTGAAAAATGATTTTACAAAATAAAGTTTATAGTGGCATTCCAGTCATGGAATCACCTATACCACACACAATCACTGCACATACCATTAAACTAGTTCACAGTTTCTTATAAAGGGGTAGCTCAGTGATTAAGGTGTTGGAATACTGATCAGATTTTAGGTTCAAACCCTAGTACCCCGAAATTGCCATGGTTGGGCCCTTGAACAAGGCCCTCAAACCTTGACTGCTCATATGTATAATAAGATAAAAATGTAAGTCACTCTGGATAAGGGCATCAGCCAAGATGCCATGAATGAAAATAATTAAGATGAGGGGAAAAAATAGAGCAAAATGTGTAAATGTTTTCGTACAGTATGTACTGTAAGACAGAAAGGTCCAGAAGGAGGCACTACACCCCATCATAGTTAATTAATCATCTATATTATAATCTCTCCGCCTCACTCCCTCTTTTATCTTATTACACAGAGAAGGCACAATCTGGCTTCATGGATAATACGGATCATCCCAGGAAGCACATATTTTCCATTCAGTTTCTGGCAAGTGATAAAACACTGATTATGTTGTTTGAGTAAACGAGTGCTTTAGTAATAGCCAATACTGAAGCAGCGCTTGTTTAAAGGCTATAAAGTTGTTATCAGGTCAGCGGGAAACATACTGTAGAACCTGCCAAGGCTATTTACATTCCCACTGCCCCTGATAGAGAAATAACCCGGTGTTACTAAATGTTATCAAATATTAGATCCTATTCCTGGCCAAAACTAGTGGAAGCTGGAGTAACATGGAAACAAGTTAATATTTAAATAAAAGACTTTTTTTTTTTTTTTTTGCAATGTTAACTCTACCACACACCTGCTACACATGACCTCATTTCCTGTTCTGCGTTCCCAGCAGCAAACTGAGCAAAGTGAAGGGGAGGGTTGTGCACGGCTGTTATTTTAACTGTTGCTCTAATGCTCCCCAAACAGCATTTTGAATGGCCAAACTCAATAGTGCCAGTGTTAGGCCAGAGACTGAGTCAATATTGGTCGAACACACACAAGAGGAGGGGTTGCTATGTGCGTAACTGTGTGCTAAGCATACTCTCGTCCTGAATCCTGCCTGCACAAGGCTAACGTAACAGTATAGACGAGCGTCGTAGGCCCGGGGAGATGAGAGAACAGAGGAATTCTTCTCCTTTTTAGAGTTGGCCCACTTCCTGCAGTATTTGACAAAGATAAACACCATGTTTTGTCATCGGGGACGCTTTTTGTGGCACGAGTTTTCAGGGTGGCATTCTTACCGTTTTGTTTGTTATGTCAATATTGTGTCAAGGTCTGTCTTTCTGTCTCTTTCTATATCAGTGTTATTAGAACACACAGATGTGTTTTAGTGAAGCTTTGTGCACATTGACAAAGGTTTTACTTCTTCAAATAGCAAGCCCGTGTGATATGATATCTAAAGGTTATACTGTAATTATATGATCTGGTTTTTGCAGAAATCTTCCTCATTACTGGATAAAAAAGAAAAGAAAAGAAAAGAAAAAGTAGCACACTTACCCTAGTGTTGCCCTAGTGCTTAGATATCATCAAGTTTTTCTCAGTACACCAGAGCGATGATCAGACTGCCAGCTTTACGTTTAAAACGCAGGCCTCCCAGGAACTCCTTTAATTGCTCAAACATGTAGAAATCGCTTGGAGCGAGATCAGAACTGTGCAGGGGCGTTGTCATAACTGGCAACCGAGTTTCTGTAATATGCAATCGGTTTTACGCCATCATTCACCTGAAAAGTCTTGGTTTGACTTGAACACCCTGATATGTTCAGATATTTGTGTAGTAGAGAGTTGTTTAAACATAACCCAAGTATTATGTACAACCTATTGCATGAACATGTTTAATAATATTTTGGGGTTTTTTTTTCAGCACATTTTATACTTTTAATTTAATTACTTTTTTTTTTTTTTTTTTGGATGAGTAGGTATTGAATTTAACTCAAAACAATATATAGGAATCAATCAAAAATATATTGAAATTCTTTCAAAATGGTGAGTTTCGATTTGCACTACTATAAAACAAAATCTTTAAAAACATAAACAAACAACCAGAAAAAAACATTTGCGGACCGCTTGCCCTTTGGTCCCCGGTCGCCAGGTTTAAATATGTTTATATGTATATGTTTAAAAGATATTTAAAAGATGAAAAAAAGACATCCTCAGCTCATTCTTATTTTAACTGGATGTCTAGATTTCCGCCTCTGGCTATTGTGGCCATATACAGTACAAGACCTACAGTAAAAGTCATATGTTTAGGTGTAACCAAAAATCTGACCAGTTTGACCATCAAATCAAAGCCATCCCTGGTGTTTGTGGTTATTTGGTGATGAGAGCAATTTTTAAGTTTGATTAACTTTTAGTTTCAGACCTTTTTCCTTTTTAAATTCTTCTAATCACTTATCATCCTTCTACTTTCTACGAAAAAATCAATTCATAGAAACACCCCTCCACTGGCTGAGTTTCCACCACAGTCCACCTAAAAGGTCAGAGTTAGCTAACACCGCATATTTAGTTTGGATGCCATTACCCGATTTTGGCTGCTTTATAAACATGACACAATCTTTTCTTATCTGTAACATTTTAACAACAAACCCTACATGAGTACAAAGAGAAAACTGGGAAACTCCCAAGAAAAAAAAATTCACAGCTCAGCCAGACTCGGGAAAAAAAAAGAAAGCAAACAGAGGTGAGCAGCTGTGAAATGTTTGCGGAGACTTTCATCTCTCTTTTTTTTGCGGTTGAGAAGGAAAACAAAGACAGGACAAGGCAGTGTGTTTAACCCTTTGGACCGCCTCGTTCCAAAATGAATGTTTGTCTAGAACTCCGTCGAGGCTTGAATGAAAGAGACGGATCGTTTGGCACACAAACAGCGACATATTGATAGCAGGAGTGTTTACACACAGTGCACTCTCTTACTTTCTCCCTCTCCGCCAATCAAATTGCATCTCTTCACTGAGTACACCAAGCGGGCCAATTGTAGGCGCCGCTAATTAGTCCTGGACGCCCAAATGTGGATTAGTTGCTAAGTGTTTTCATTTGCTGTCTGGCTCGGCATCTAAAGTAGCCACATGTTAATGCTGTCGCTGTGATAGGAAACGTGTTTGACTTTCACTACGGATCATTTCGGCGCAAATGATCCGTGTGTGTCGATGGATAAAAGCATAGTGTGGTGAAAACAAACCACACACATTTCATAATGAAAATATTCCATGTTATAATATCAAGCGTTGCAAAAGAGGACGCTTTTGAACTCGAGGCCTGGATCTATTACTGCACACAAACACACACACACACACACACACACAGAGAGTGGGGTGTATTTCATTTCTTATGACGAGGACATTTTGTGCTTACTAAGCAGGTGCACAGCTATAAATGAGCGTCGAGTGCTCGGTCTTGACATCCCTCATAAATAAACACAGCACAGCGATACAGGCTCACAGGGAATTCTGGGATGGTCAATACAACTAACACATTGAGGGGTTTATTTTCCTCCAAACATTTTCTATAGCAGCCAACTGCTTTGCAGTATCTGAATCGTACCGCATATTGTAAGAAACTTTGCATAGCGTTTGGACCTTTTCTATTATCATGTTATTTTCTAAGGTGTGATTTGGATATTACAACATATAAGTGAAATATTTTACTCACTCTCTCACTCACTCATCGCTTATACCATTTTATCCTGTATTCAGGGTCGCGGGGAGCCTGGAGCCTATCCCTGGAGGCTTAGGGCACAAGGCGGGGTACACGCTGGACATGTTCCAATCCATCGGATGGCACACACACATTCAGACAGTACGGGCAATTTCGGAAACGGCAATTAGCTTAATCTGCAGGTCTTTGTGGGAGAAAACCGGAGTACCCGGAGGAAAACCACCAAGCACAGGGAGAACATGCAAACTCCATGCACACAGAGACGGGAATCGAGCCTGGCCGGGAATCAATCCCGGACTGAAATATATCATTTCATTTATATTTCTTCTATATAACAACGTTTCTACTTACTTTAAGTATCTCTATACCTGTATGCAAGAAGGCTGATACATATTTAATCTGTTTCTTTTAACATTACTGCTAAAGTCTACTCATGTGTATGATAGTATCGATTCAAACGATAATACACACACCGAGCAATGCTGTTATCCAAGACAGAGGAACTGCGAGTCATGTTACACATAAATTCTTTCTTTAAACCACACACTACAGTTTAAATGCTTTTCTTACATATTAGATGCTTATAAACTTAAAAGCCATGGCTGCTCTCAGGTAGCTTATAAAAGAAGGTAGTGTAACTGATACTCTAGTTAAACAGAAATTCAATTAAAATGATACCACAGCTCTATGGAATTCTCCAATCTGATTGGTCAGAAGTCGTTGCTTGGTTTCTGTAACAGCAATTCCGACAGTAACTCGGGCTGCATGGTGAATCACAGCTTGCACGAGGACCTGCGAGATTGAAAGTGTGGAGTGTGTAAGGAGTCTCCAGCGCCAGTGAAGTTAGGCTGTTTTTTCTTGAGGATGGAGGTCTCTCAGAATGAGGATGGAGGTCTCTCATTGTCTTATTATTGTATTATTTACTGATGAAGGAAAGGAATGGTTATAGCTGCTAAAACATAATTAACGACTAGATCTAAATGGTTAAATTTAAAAATAAAATGTATAGTACTGTGCAAAAGCCTTGAGCTACCCCGGTTCCTTCATATTAAATGTAATTAAATTAGGTCGATTAAATTGAAAGAAATCGGAACAATTGTTTTACTGTGACAGGAGTTTAAAGTTTAAATGTTAATTTTGCAATGTTAAGGATGTTGTGACAACATTGGTATTAGGTAAAAGTTTGATGAAATGACATCAGAACAATGTAGATGACCTGATTATGGGAGAACAAACGCCCCTAAAACAATGTTGCTGAAATGACTGATGACCTGAGAGGAACTCAAATTTTGGTCAAACACCATATTACAGTACAGTGATTTGAGAGTTAAGGTGATATTTCTGAAAGAAAATGAAACAGACGGGTAACATTACAACACTAAGATTGCAAGATTGGGTGGTGTCTATCCCAATCTTACTTAAGGTAGCATGGATGTGCAGCATTGTGGGTCATTCATTCAATGTTATTGCAACATCATTTTATCAAAGGTGTTCTAACGTTCAGATACAATGTTGTCCTGATGTTAAACATTATCGCAACACTATTACAGTCAAATTACAACAGTCATCCAACATTAAGTTTCCTGCCAGGAAACAAATTCTTTAATAATTAGATTTTTTTTCTTCCTCTGTAGAAAGATTTTTTTTTTATGAATAATCTTTGTATTTTGTAAAGTTGATTAAAGAAATTGACCAGCGCACACAGTTTCATTTTTTCAGTTTTATTTATAAAGTACACCCACATTAATCATAAGACTTAAACAGCGCTAAGTAAATATAGCCTGACTAAGCAGACTCTAGTGTTTCTGTCCTCACAAACAGTTTCAATACACTCATTTTGTAAAACAGACATATTCTTTTTAGGAAAGGAAATTGGTCCAAGGGTTTAAACAGCACCTATTAAAACAGAAAAAGAGGGGTTTGTAACTGAAGTCTCTATTTAACTTGGCTTTCTTCTGATGAATGTACATCTAAAAGCCAGACATCCGTCCTTCCTGCTGCACTGCAAAAGGAAGTCATGAAAACTTTATAGGTTTTGCTTAATAAGAATGTACAACTGAAAGATTTTTTTGACGTGGCGCTGACAGTTTCAGTGGCCAGTATGAAATGCTTGAATATCCACATTTAATGATGTCCTGAACTATTACCGCTCGACGCTCAGAGTGGAATTCCCACTGGAACCACGAGTGTTACCGACCTTGTCATTTTCCCTTGAGCAGAAAGTCAGGTATGCAAGAACGGGCCTGTCAGAGCTACGATATTTGACTATGAATGATTCAGTTTTGATGATGAAGCATTTGGGAATAGATATAATTTGAGGGAGGAAATTGACGCTAAGAGCATGAAATTACCCCTCATTAATCATGCACGGCTATTTAAAGCGGATATCCGTAAATTAATTCCCATCCCTTCCCCCGTATAATAACTCCCAGGCTGCAGACAGGGCTATGAGAAGCCATCAGAAAACATCATGGGGCTTGATTTGTTACGATTCAGAGCTGGATTCACATGACCAGTTTGTCTAAAAATCAAACTGGTCAAATCGCTGCTTCGTATCTGAGGTCTACAGTATGTAGAGATGATTTCACACAGTTCACCCACAACGTACATTTCACCATGACTGTTTAAGCACATCCCATTAACACTCCATTTATTATGATCCAGCAAGACACAAGAACATAAACATACTTCTCAGCTACAGTATGTCTCTCTCGACTAATGAATGTAAAACAGATTACACTTCACTTTTATGTCTTAGATTTACAGACGTTGTGCTCGCTGGTTGCCGAAATCAAATTAATTTCACTGTCAAAGGCATTTTAAGGAGCCAGCGCTGAATCTTTCAATTAATATATAATCGCTAATACTGTCAGTATTATCGGGGGAAAAGATATGAGCTCATGTACAATAAATAAGTATGACGTTTAGAGCTACTGTATGTATGTATGAGGTTGGATGTTTAGGGTGTATATGTGGGTAGGTGAATCATTAATCCTTATAAATCAATACTTACTACATACATACAAACAATGAATATATATATATATATATTTATTATTATTATTATTATTATTATTGTTGAGAGACTGAAGGAGTCTAGTCCAGGAAAATGTCTAAATAAATAAACAACTTACACAGTATAAGCAATATGACATGAGAGGGAGAGCTGTTGTGCTGGATATCAGCTGAAGGCATCACAGCCATGCTGATATTCAGCAGTACAGCATGACCTCGAGTGTGATATTACTTTTATACAACAATTCCACAAATATAATTTATTAGCAACAGATTATGATTTGCTTATGAGTCTGTTTATCCAGTTAATTTGATCCGCCAACACACATCCTTCAGTGCCTGGCAGAACTAATTAACTAATTAACGACTGTTGGAGCTGGCGACCGTCAGTTATTGTAATTAATAGGGGAAAAAGTCATTTAAAATTCTTATTAGTACTATGTAGCCAAAAGCTAAGGAGAATAAATCATGAAGGTAATGGACAGTCATGTAAATCTTGTAAGTTACTCTTTATATTTCCACTTATTCCCCTTTAGAATATCAGCTATGTTAACTTCCCGGTTCCAGGATTAAATCCAAAGGAGTGTTAAACGGATAGCTAGTGCACTCGGGTATACAATCACCTTTTCAACACACCAAGTAGTGCTCTTGTTTAGGGGTTAGAAAGTGATTTGAGCATCAACCTTGTGATAGAAACTAATCAGTTTTGTTGCTTACTTTAGGCATAAATAATAATTTTTTTTAAAAACAACAGTTTTTTTAGAATGACTAAGAAGCAATTAGTGCAGACCATACAGACCTTCTTTCACCCATGCTGCAACCGACAGTTAATGTAATTAACGATTATTAGAAAACCGGTTCTGCGGACTGATACGTACTGTTAAACGTCCCAGTGCTGTTACTGTCTATTATCAGCACTCGAAAAATGCCTCTGGTCCACTCAGATTGTTCTTTCAGAACTAACTGTTGTATAATACATATTTTCCAAATTACAGGCTTATTTCAGTCACTGAGTCATTAAGTTTCATTTGAGTTTTATTGAAACTGAATAATTTCAGTATTATGTAATTGCATTTCCAAGAAAAAAAGTACCATTTACTTAGAACTTTAAAGCGCTCATTAGAGATTTCAAAGGTCTTATTCTTCATTTAGATTTCAGCATTCAGGTAAGTTCAACCATGCAGACAAAACCTACCAAGAATCATATTTTTATATATAAATATGATTAAGGTGTAGCCGCTATACAGTACAAAGGTACAGCTGCTAATAAGAGTTTTTAATAATTAATTAATATAAAAAAGAAAAAAAATTCACATCATAAAATCATAGCATTACTAAATTTCATTTGTTCAAAAAATTTATATAGACTTTTAATGTTCGGCTCAACTTCTTGGTAGAGCACATTTTGATTCACAATTTCTTGTTGAATAATGTGTTGACCACGGTAAGGAATGCTACGTTAAATAGATGGTGCCGTCTTTAAACACTGATGATGATGATGCATTTCAAGACTATGCTTTTTTTAATGGCTTTGTAGCATACTATGAGAAATAGTATCCAGAAATAAAGTGGATCGAATGTCCAAAAACGTTACTGTTGCTGCCCCACTAAACAAAACAAAACAAAAATGAACATTTAATGCTATTTTTCAATTCATTAATTAATTTGTTTGTTTGTTTGTTCCACTGTTGGTGTCATGCACACTCAATCTACGACCAGCACTAGGACCCGGAAGTAAAGCGGTCGTGAACCAGGAAGTATAAAAGGAGTAAACAAACCATAGCATAACGCTCAGTCATTGAGTTCGGCCCATGTCGGT
>JAQQZS010000023.1:8058504-8069983 GCA_030068045.1 Platyallabes tihoni
TATACCGCTTTATCCTTGATCAGGGTCGCGGGGGACCTGGAGCCTATCCCAGGAGACTTTCGGGCACGAGGCAGGGTTTTTTTTAAACATAATTTTTTATTATTTTTTTTTTACAATACAAAAGACAAAGTAGTTAAAATGTGAAATCATACCCATGACTTTATTTAAATGTATTTGTACTGTCAGGACACGTCAGGAAAAGCGAAAGAGAAAAGTGGCAGGTAGAGAAATGAAAGGTGATAACCGATCATGCTGAGAGCGATGAGTGCTTCTCTCTCTGATCGAAATTTCAGCACCTCCATTTCCTCACACCCTCCAACAGAGAAATCCTACCACTCCTAAATACCTGCTCACACCATCTACAGTGTCATGTGGGGTTACAGGAATAGCATCAGTGTACGCGCACACACATACACACACAAACACACACAGACACACAGAAAAAGAGTGTAGCTCTAAAGTAAACTCACTCACCTCTCATTCATACTAAGAAAACTAATTGTGAGGAGCTGCTGATGTGGCATGTAAAAGCTTGGCTGCTCTGAACATTATCTCTGTCGTGAGGGACCCAAAAATGGCTGCTCAGCAGGTCTCTGTCAGGTCCTGTAGACTCCATTAATAAGCCCTCATTACTTTCCGGCTCGCACAGACGCAATATAACATTGCGCTGTCTGGGAGGCAGACACTCAGGGAGGTAAGCAACATGAATTAATGGCCAGTTGATTCTAAGCCCTTTATAAACACACTATCCAATATCACTTCACTGTCATCACAGAGTGCAAACCAACACACACACACACACACACACCCAGTAGCATGCTGGGTAACAGCCAGACCCTCCTCATCATCCCAGAAATCTGCTTACGTAGTGCTGAACAAAAGATATCTGGCACACACACACACTGATGCATGCATACACATGGACACACACATACGCAGGGGTCATGTTTGTCTGGGGTGTGAAAATAAGATCCCCTGCTTCGGTGAATACTTCTTAGTTGCAGAGCGGTTTAAGGCCTTTCAGCAATGCCTGGCTCTTCTCCCTCTAAAGCCACTCATTAGCAACAAGGGACCTACTATTTGCAGCCTAGTTTAACGCCAGCTACATTTACACTTAAACATCTGCCACTGGGCCAAATCAGAGCCAGGTTCCCTCTCAGGGCCTCTTTATTTGCTGTTCATGTTTAAAAAGTCATAACCTGCCCAAAAAGGTATGTCTAATGTGATTTAAAAGTACAAATTTGATCAGAGGTGCAGAGAGGCCAATTTGCTTCTTTTGCAGCTTTAGGACTGCGGCTGCTGTGAAAAGCTATTCACTTTGCAATTTATCGAACAGCTGATTGTTCATAAGCTCATAAGTTCCTGGTTACACAATAGCGCATTTTAACAATATACTGTAGTATACAGTTATAGACGGGAAATCATTTACAATAGAAATAGAAATGCACTATCCAATGTCACCCAGATAAGCAAGGGTTCCCTTTTGAGTCTGGTTCCTCTCGACGTTGCTTCCTCATGTGGTCTCAGGGAGTTTTTCTTCACCACTCTCACCTTTGGGTTTCTCATTAGGGATAGATGAATCATTTTTAAATTTATATTCTGGAATTTATATAATAATATCAGCGGCTTTGTGACCATTTAAAGCACTAAACAGATAGAACTGCATTTCATTTGTATGTATACAATATATAGAAGCAGTGCAACACATTCTGTAAGATCAACCAGCTTCAGTTAATGCTCACTTCCAACATCAGCATGAAGAAAAATGAGACTTTGACTGTCATATGGTTGTTTGTACCAGAGTGGTAGCAATTCAAAATCTCCTGGGATTTTCATCCACAACTGTCTCTAGAGTTTATAGGAAATAGTGCAGAAAAGAATGGGCAGAGAGGAGAGGAGAATGAGAATGACCAGACTTGGAATCTGACAGGAAGGCTACAGTAAACCAAATATTCATGCTTTACAACTGTACCGAGCAGAAAAGGATATCATATTTCCATGCAACACATTGAGTCATAATTCACATGGCCTAAAACAGCAGAAGACCACATCAGGTTCCATTACTATCAGCCAAGAACCAGAATCTGAGAGTACAATGGGGGACAGGCTCAATTAAACTAGACAGTTTGATGATTGGAAAAATAATTGCCTAGTCTTTTTTTTTTATCTTTAGCTGTTCTGTTTCAGTAAGCCTGTGCCCAGTGTAGCCTCAAATAACTGTGATAATATATCGGAGGCTAAAATTGGGATCTGTCAATAGCTTGACAATGAGACAATTAAGGTTGCATTATATCATAAGGTCTCATCGATGGCATATTGAGACCTCACACAAAGGCAGATAAGCAGCTTCATTTGTGAGTTTTGTAAATGGATATTTTAAATCTGTAATGCTATACAGGTGTCATGCTGTTTTATTTCGAATACCAAACATGATGAACAGAAAGGTTTTAACCCCACTGGGTGGAGATATGCATCTAAATCATGATCAAATCAAAGAGGCATCACACTGTGACATTTGTTAACAGAAAATAATTTCATGTGGATGCTAAAAATAAACCTGAATATTACTGTATTTCTATATTTGACAGACATGGTGGGGGTTAGGCCCTGCTGTGTGTGTGTGTGTTTTTCAAGACTCACTAGATTCTAAACTTACAGGAAATGACAGATGGTGAATAAGCCTGAACTCTCTGACCACAACCCCTGAATATGTTTGTAACAGTTCACTTATTTCAATGCACTATTAGCTACGTACTGTTTTACTCCATAGACAATGGACCAGGAAACAACTCGAACACATCAACCACATGATCTGTAGACAGGGCTTATCGATTTAAGCTATAATTGGGGGCTTGACATCATGTTGAAAAGAAATCGTTGGAATTAAAATGGTTAGAACTTCATTCAGTTAATGTTATTGTAATATACGTGTGCCTAAGTAGGGGGGCGGGGACAGTATAATTGCATTGCATTATGGGCTGATACATTGCCAGTGAGTCATATTTTCAATTACAATTTCCAACAGCACTACCATATGGCTGACATACTGTGTAGTTCGCTAATTCTGAAATAGGAAACCCATGCTATTGAGTGTCTAAACCACTCATCAGGCAGAGCAAAAAACTGATAGTGATTAAAATGTTAAATCTGTATACTAAGGTAGCATAGATTATGAATATTTTTATAAGATGTCTGGTTATTTACATATACATTCACTTTGGAGTCCTGACGTGCCACTGGAATATGACTCCACAAGATCTCTGGGGGTGTGCTCTGGTGTCTGGCACCAGGATGTGGGCAGAG
Organism: Platyallabes tihoni; assembly: GCA_030068045.1. Classification (NCBI taxonomy): domain Eukaryota; kingdom Metazoa; phylum Chordata; class Actinopteri; order Siluriformes; family Clariidae; genus Platyallabes; species Platyallabes tihoni. The sequence continues at coordinate 8,061,808 of JAQQZS010000023.1, forward strand.
GATACTTTGGGTGATGTGAGTTTGACTAGTTTATCTACACTTGTTTAAATATGTATGTAAGTATGTATGTATGTATGTCAATACCAGTATTAACATACACCAATACTCATTTCAAGCATCACGGTGGCATAATAGTTAGCACTGTGGGCTTGCACCCCTAGGTAGAGGGTTCGAGTCTCCTCGCGGGTCTGTGCTTGTTGGTTTTCCTTCAGGTAATCTGGTTTCCTCCCACAGTCCAAAGACATGCTAATTGTTATTCCCAGATTGCCCAGAGTGTGTGGTACCCTGTCCTGAAGTCTTCTGGCCTCCAGGCTTCCCGTGATCCCGTCCAGGATAAGCAGTATAGAAAATGAATGAATGAATACCTAAGATTAGCTAACATCTATATTTATCACTGTTGTCATGGACATATAATACACAGAGCATTGATTTAGGGCTGTGATTAGATTTTTCACCTGATCAACAGATGTTGGTGTTACAATATATTTAAAAAGAAAAAAAATACCATGCAGTCAGACTTTTCAGAATAAAAAGAAACTTGGCTTTAAGATCACAGAAACCATCTTCAAACTTTCAGGACACACATATGTATGGGTGTAGAACATCAGCTTCAAGAAAAACTCCCAATCTGACAGTTGTTTTCAATCCTGCAGCTCTGGCCAAGGCCTGGTGTGTTTGTGCGAGAGAATGGCCCTAAGCTGTTTTTGGCTTTGAGATGAGACTTCCAATTTGGGATGCTGTGTTCCAAAGCTTTTGTTTGTAAGCCAAAATTTGCTTTCTTGGCACAGTAATAATTTAAAAAGCAGGCTGCAGACATACACAAATACACACATACACAATTTGAAGTGAGTGCCAGTGCCATAGCTAGTAATTGTCAGTTCAGAGCACTTGCTTTAGGATGCAATCAGGTTGGCAGCCCCCCATCAGATCCCTGGCTTTGACTGGCCATATGGTTGTGTCATTTGTTCTGATTGTCATTTGCTAAAGAAGGAGAGGAAAGCAGACGGAGAGGATCTGATGAAAGGACAACTTTAGAAATGGCGGGTTAAATCAAGTCACCTTTTTTTGTCTAGCACAGTTAAAAAACAACACGTCGTGCAGTGATGTACACTTTTTTTTTTCCAAAAGAAATAGAATTAAATACAGATATAAGGAAATGAAGGAATAAAACAAAAGATGAATAAAACCATTAAAAGACAAAGCCATAGTTAGATTGACAAGACAGTCTTTAAATGTTTAAGCTAAATCAAGGAGGAACAATACAGAAATGGATTATTTCTTATAAAAGGATTGTATTGTTCCTGTGGTTCAGTTTCATGGTTCACATATCTGTCTCAGAATGAATGAATGAATGAATGCAAGCACAGATTTATCAATGATCAGATTTTCCTCAAACACCTTGAACACTTCTTTTTACATTTGTAAAAAATACTTTTTGTTTTATGTTCACTCTTACAGCTGTACAAACACAACCAATAGCCAGAAAGAAAGTCTTAATCTATTGCCTGTCCCCTGTCCCACCACATAAGCCCCCACTTCCCCTCCTGTTCTCCAGGAGCCGAGTGCTCAATCATGATTAAATCAGCCATCGTCTCACAGAGTTTGCAATCATTTGTCCTTAATGAATTCCAGTCGCTCATTGCTCTGCTTAGCTCTCTCTCTCTCTCTCTCTCTCTCTCTCTTTTTCTTTCTTTCTCTCCCTGACAGTCTCTTTCTTTCACTCCATCTCTCTCAGGCTCTTTCTCTCTGGCACTGGAGGATAATGAGAAATGAGAGGGGTAGGGCAAGGGGGGGATGCGGTCTCAGACTTCAGTTTTCCACAAGAAGCAGATGACAGCGAGAAACAGAGAGAGACTGAAAGCTATCATGCATAACAGATATGTTTCAGCAGTACAGAAGGTATGAATTAGTAGCCAATAGACTATATAGTGTTTGTTTAATAGATATGTAAAACATGACAAAAGTCACATATGATACAATTTCAACAACATATTATACAGTATATACACTACAGCTCAAAAGTTTGGTGTTTGAGGTGGTGTTTGTTAATTGGTGATTTAGGAGGCTGGTAACTCTAAATGAACTTCTCTTCAAGGTACATTTTGGTCTTGCTTTCCTGGGAAGGACTTCGTGAGAGCCAGTTTCATCATGGTGCTGGATTGGTTTTGCAAATGCACTTGACAATACTGTTCTTACAAGAAACATTCCAAAAAGGCTGACCTCCATGTCTTCAAATAACAACTGACTCCATAGTTTTGAAATCACCAGTATTGTTGTAGAATGTAGAAAATAAATCACTCAACAAAAACAAAGAAGTTTGCAAATGATCCCAAACTTGACAAATAAACTCTAAAAACTGTGAAATTTATTAAACTACGAATTTAGGTATACAAAAAGTTCTGTATAAAATCCTAATATTCAGTCATCAGCTTCAGAGTTTGTAATCGTTCTAAAATGATTGACATGATAATCTTGGAAAATTTTATTGTACACAGTGTTATTATTTAACAATATTTGGTGTATGGTATTACATGGCAAATAGGGTGATAGGGTATAAACTATCTGGGAGGAAACACTCAAGGAAGCAGTCTCCAGTGTTAGTGTTCAGAATATTCAGAACAAAAATACAGAAACAATGCTTTGTCTCATGGTTAAAAACATGATCATTAAAATGAACTTTCAACTTCATACGACACAGAAACCTTTTTTTAAATTTAATTGAAAGATGCTCATTAATAATCACTGGCAAATCCCTGTGGTATAAAGTAATCTATATCTACTTTACATGCATATACATACTCTATATTGCCAAAAGTATTGTATGCTTTATACAATATGTATGGCATTATAATTTCCCTTCACTGGAACTAAGACTGTCAAATCTATTTCAATATCATAATGTCACTGGTAAATGTGAGTGGTCTGCACAAAGCCCTGACTTAAACCCCACTTAACATCTTGGGGATGAACTGAAAAGCAGACTTTATGCCGGGCCTGTACTGTATGTCCAACATCAATCCTTGACCTTACTAATGGTCTTGTGGCTGAATGAACAGAAATCCCCAAAGCCACACCCCAAACTATAGTGGAAATACAGAAGAGTAGAGGGTATTACAACTGAAAATCTAGAATTTGGGACACTGAAGGAGTTCAGACATGAACCAGCCAGTGTTTCAGACATGAACCAGCCAATCCAGTCATGGCTTTGGCTTACTGAGAAAACTTTCTACCTTGATGGTGTTCAAGCACTAGTGAAATACTGGGATAAGTGTATTAGTGTAGCAGGAGATTATATAGAGAAATAAATGTAGACTTTACTTCTCTCTAACTGTGTTCTGTTCACAATTAATAGTCGTGGTTTGACTTAAACTGCATCGTATATACATGTTGATTATTTTCTTTTACCTTTGTCACACCCTGCCACCTTAAGTGCTTACATATTATATTGCCAACTCTTGTTCCCAAATAAATCAATTCATTCATTCATTTATCTTCTATACCGCTTATCCTGTATACAGTGTCGCGTGGAGGCCTAGAGCCTATCCCAAGGGACTCAGGGCACAAAGCAGGGTACGCCCTGGACAATCCATCACAGAGCACACACACACACACACACACACTATGGGCAATTTGGAAAATCTCTTAATCTGCATGTTTTTGGACTGTAGGAGAAAATTAAAGTACCAGGAACAAGCACGAGGAGACCATGCAAACGCCACGCACACACACCGGAGAATCGAACCCTCGACCCTGGAGGTGTGAGGCCGAAGTACAAACCTTATAATAAATCTTGCCTACAAATAATCCAGTCTTATTACACTTTACAGTGATTTGGCAATTCCATTTCTCTGTCTTTACTTTGATGCGGGTGTCTGTTGAGCGTGCACATTAATTAAATCACTCTAAATCTGTTCAGTATTAGCACTCACAAATCACTTCTTAATGTGCATCTATCTCCATTTGGTAAAATAAATTCCACTTTGTGAAATAAATTGCCAATCAATGCAGAGGAAACGCTGCCAGACATTACAGTCAATATAAGCATAGATTTTAATCACTTTTCACAATTGATGACAGTAATGATAATGCTGGATTTGAGCAGTTTATTACCTTGGTCATATTCTGTAGCTATTTCAAACAGCTTATTAATTGATCCTGAGATTCATATTCACCAGGCTAATTGCCATCATGTCCTCATTTAGAACAAAGGTCCATTTGAAAAGGGGTTAACCTTTTGTGAAACATGGTCGGGTGTTTAATGAAGTGTATTAAAACACAACATAGAAACAGAGAATGACGTACGGAGACATCTGAGATGCCTGAGTACGAGACTGTGACCAGTAAATACATTTGGGGGCAAACAGGAGATGAAACGTGTAATAGTTTATTTATATATATATATATCTATATATATATATATATATATATTATTTATTTAATTTTTTTGTATATAAACTATTACTCATTTCTATCACTATCAGTCTGTTTTATCTCCGACATCTACAGAAACATTACACATTACAGTTTGTTGGCCCCATCTAATGAATATGTATTTGTGTAGATTATTTACATACAATATATACACTCACACACACACACCGGACAAATAGTGATGGCATTCTGTCAGCTGGCTTCTTGAATCTTTCACCTTGACACTAACATTCTAGAGAGAGAGAAAGCGAGAGAGAGGCTTGGGGCAGTCTCACCAGGAAAGCACATTACTTGACATTTACTGCAACATCAAGTTGAATTATGTTGCACCTTTTCTTATGACCTTCTCTTTCTATTTTTTTCTCTTTACCTGTTTTAGTTGTGCCATCCCTACCTGACACATACATACGAACATGACTAACTTTGCATATCCATATACCGCCAGTTTGTATAAAATGCATTTGGTTGTGGAATAGACGTATTTCTTTAATGGCTAGACATTTTATTAGAAATGCTTTATAAAAGGAACTGAGAGAAGGACATCAAAGGGCTGAGAGGGGAGAGAGAGAGAGTGAAAAAGAACGTGTTGATTGCAATGTTGCATTAACCACCCACACAGGCTGCTTTCTCTCTTACACACGCTTTGGAAACGAAGATGAGGCAGGTGGCGAAGAGGGGAGCGCGAGGACATTCGAATAATGTTAAGTAATAAAACACGAACAGACGGATTGGGGTATGTTCTGATGACAGGTTGGGGCCATAAGACAAGAGGCGCCAGACATCTAAAACAGTTTAGAGTCATGCGCTTCCAGTACACTGTGTTTATGTCACTAGGTGTGAGGACACAGATGTCCCTGGCTTCAATCCCCTGTGAAGTCTGGGCATTGTTTGTCTTAGCTGTCTTTACAGTTTTAGTCAGAGAGTATCAGCTGTCCTACACCATTGAGCAACAAGAAACATGAATGAGTGCGAGCAGCATCTGGGCCAAAGCTCAAAAAAAGGGTCAAGACCGAGCGATTTCAAATTATGCCTATGATGCAGAAATTTGGAAATAAATTTTTCCCGAAAAGCCCAAATGAATCCAAGTGAAGAACCCAAAAAGCTGAGATCAATTTAAAAAAAAAATCTGCAGAAGAAGGTTTCATCCAACTGACTGCATATTTTTGTTGTTGGAAGATCAAGAGTTGGAGAAAAGATAAAGTACTCAGCGGTGTTGCAAACAATGATAGCATCTACTGTACATACGGTATGCTTCAAGGTCAAAAGTTTGTGGACACTTGCACATCATAGCCGTATGTACTTGTACATCGAATTCCACATTTAGTCTCATCTTGACTGTTATAATAATCTCGGTTGTAGTCTATGTTTCAGTTCAGATTAGGTCAGTCTACTCTGCAGACTTCACTCAGATATAAAATTTATGGGCCTAAGAGAAGGGCTTCTTGAACGCTAACACTGACAATCCAAGAGACAGACAGAAGCACAGATAGAAAGCAGGAAGAATCATGTAAAATACAGGAAACACAATTTAAAGGCAGCAAATTAAAGACTAAACCAGCAAATGAAAAGTAAGGCACCCGTGTCCCTGTAATTACATCCATAATCAGAAAAATAACTTGAATTGCTCAGAGTGCATTCAATAGTATACTACACAGATAAATAGGGCAATTATACCAGGTCATTAAATTCATAGACAAACATTAGGAAACAGCATTTATGTAGCAGGCGTCTGTGTCCAATTAAAACTGGCCTTCCATTTGCGGTGCTTGGCCAGTCATGCCAGATGAACTCGTGAAAAAAGAGCACATGTTTTTTTTTCCACATTTATTACCGTAACATAACAAATGATCCTGCAGAGACAGAACGCAATTATCTGCATACTGTATCTGTATTTATACTTTATTAGGAATGTAATGATGTTCCTGTAAGGAGATGTTTATAATGTTTAGAAGGAGTCTCCAGTGTCAGTGCTTTGTAAAACCCAGTAGGACAAAAACACAGGAATATCATATCAATGGAAGGGTTTTTTCTCATTGTAATTAAGAAAGAGGATAAAAGAGAGACGCTGGTGAGAAAACAACAGTTAACAGCTGCTGTAGCATACGTGATGTGTTCTCTCATGACCACTGCCCATTAAATATAGATATAATTATAAAAGCATAAAATGTATCAGGTGGTATTATTCATTTTATTAACTCTAAGCACTGGCAAATTGATGCAGTATGTAAGGAATAACGCCTTTCCAGAGTGTGTTGTTATTCAGAAATATTACACGCCACATGCGGCATGGTGCAAAGTATGAGCTGTTACTCACTCACGCACTCATCTTCTATACGGCTTTATCCTGTATTCAGGGTCGCGGGGACCTGGAGTATATCCCAGAAGACTTAGGGCACAAGGCAGGGTACACCCTGTACAGGGTGCCAATCCATCGCAGGGCGCATACACACACTCATTCACACACAAAGGGCAATTTGTGAACACCACTTAGCCAAACCTGCATATCTTTGGACTGTGGGAGGAAACTGGAGTACCTTGAGGAAACCCACCAAACACGGGGAGAACATGCAAACTCCATGCACACAGAGACAGGAATCGAGCCTGGCTGCGAATCAAACCCGTACCCTGGAGGTGCAAGGCAACAGTGCTAACCACTACACCACCGTGCCGCCTATGAGCTGTTACTATAGAAACAATAATGTATTACAATATGCACGTTAATATGAACTTACAGTTTACATTACAATTGGAACTACTGTAAAAAAAAAAATGCAAAAACGACACACACCTATTCAAGAATTCAACCATGCTGTGGTTTAAAAGAGGAATAAAATACCTCGGGGTGTGTGGTTTCAGATAATAATCAGCTTCAGGGAAACACCCCACTGATAATTATTTTCCTATAAGAGCATGTCCCTATCATGTTTAATCCCATGCCAGGTTCACAGCTTTGCTAGATAATTTTAACCGCACAATTTGACTGTTAGTAATCAGACAAGCCAATCGCTTAAAATTGTAAACACCTCCTCAGCTAGTTGCAAGTTGTTTGTTGAAGCTTAAAAATTTATAATGGGATTGTTTTCACTCACTCACTCACTCACTCACTCATCGTCTATACCATTTCATCCTGTATACAGGGTAACATGGGGGGGTTTGTTGCCAATCCATCACAGGGCACACACACACACACACACACACACACACACACACACACATTCGGAACACCCAGCGAAGTCACCAGTGCTGATGTCACCTCCACTGTGTGTTACCATGGTTACATAAGCACCTCGGATACCTGTTGCTGCTGCTGTGGATGTTTCACAGTACGGACATTAAATATTAAATATTTATTTAAACAAAAAATTGTTCCATTAAAAAACATATGCTATTGAAATGTTTATAACTTGTAAATAAATTATTATTATTATTATTATTATTATTATAATAACAGTAATAATAATTGATCAATTGATTTATAAATATTACCAACCTATATAATACTGCAGATTTCTTGATTAAATTAAAATGGAAATTTTTGTGTCCTATTAACATGATGTCATCCTCGATAATAATGATACTAAATATATAAATCCTTTTTCGAGCTCCATCTTTTCCATGCTCTAGTGCAGTGGTTCTCAAACTTTTTCTGTCATTCCCCACTTAAGGGTGTGAGCGAATTTTCAAGCCCCACTTGTCAACAAAATAATAACGAAATCGGCCAAGTTTACTGTTTATTGAAATATCA
>JAQQZS010000023.1:8070083-8083284 GCA_030068045.1 Platyallabes tihoni
TCCTATTATTTTCCACTAATTTCCTCCCGTTCATTGCGCCCCACCTGTCATGTCTGTATTCCCCACTAGTGGGGCGCTCCCCACACTTTGAGAACCACTGTACTAGTGAGACGCGATGACATATGGGAAATTTTTCATTCCCTTTCCCAGTGAAGTGAAGACCTGTTGAACTGAACGTTTTCGTTCCCTGTGGTTTGGAATCACACTTAACATAGTTGAACACCCTGTGAAGTATACTTTGGACCGGTACTTCAGGCTGATCAGAACACACCCACTTACATGTTCATTCACATACTACAGGCAATTTGGGAACGCCAATTAGCCTAATCTGCATGTTTTTGGACTGTGGGCGAAAATCTGAGTACCTGGAGAAAACCCACCAGAGAACATGCATACAGGCCCAAAGCGGGAATTGAACCCAGACCCTGGCTGTGCAAGGCGACAGCGCTAACCACTACTGCACTGTGCAGCCGGGATTGTTTCACAATTTTTAAAATTTTTTTTCTTTTACAAGCTGGTCTGAACCTTGGCCAAAATGAGGGATTTCCTAAAAACGGGTGCACAGGCTAGGAAGCTAGGTGCTGATTCCCATGCAACAATATTCATTCACAACTGTAATTTTATTTTCACTTTTGGTTAAAGCCTATATAAAAACCTGTACAGCATGGTAAACCTGTAAACATTTGGACTGGCACGAATCAGTCCGTACTCCTCTATCCTTTTTTTTCCATGTGTCTCTCTTTTTCTCTTCTCTCCATTCGCTCTAACCCCGAGGGTCGCATTTTTATGGAGCTTGCTATAATGATGCTTAATATGTGGCTTTGTGGCTGCCGCCATCTCTCTATTTCTCTGATCCATTAGCCTTGGCTTTCAGGGCCCCTGCAGCTAAACCCATTTGCTCCTGTCTCTCCCCCCGGTACCATCATCAGAATCCATCCCTTCAGCCGACCGCTAATGTTTTTAATTCAATTGCACCAATCCATATCATGGCCTTGTTCCTCTCTCTGTGCCTCTCCAGAGAGAGAGATGAAATGAGAGTGAAAGAGTGAGAGCACAGAACCTCTCTCTCTCTTTCTCCCTCCCCTGTCTGACCCCCACTGATCTTAGGGGAAAATCTGTTAAGCCTTGATAAAACTAGCCATGCTTTTTACTCTGCCAGCCATCACACACACCATAGACATACATACACCCATACACGTAGAAAATCCGTGCAGCGGAGAAATGTCAAGCTTGGGGAGTGGGGGGGTGGGGGCTTGGGGGTGAACGGAGTTGTCACTTCATGCGTTAGCTGTCGCTCTGTACTCATCCTGAGGGAAACCGCAGTGGCAGCTTTTTATGCGTCTTTTTTCTCCCCCCTTCTGTAATCCTCTTGTTTTTCCTCGGATGGTTTGCTAGTACTGGATTTATGTGCATGTGGGAGGTTGCATTTAAACAAGAACCTCCCGACCACCTCATATCGCATTCCTCCCTCACTCGCCCTCTCAGACACCCACCCACCCCTGTGCTTCAATGTCTATCAGACCTGATCACTTGGGCAGTGTGTTTTTATGAATTAATAAAAGGCACTTTGGGGGCCCTGTGAGGGTGAGGGGGGCAGAAGGCAATCTCTGGCAGCTTAATGAGCACCATGGGGACAGTGCGCACACACGCACACACGCACACACACACACACACACACACAGCACTCTACATCAATGTCACGGGCATGCAGGGTTTGGCCGCAGAGCACCAGATGACTATCATTACCCAGATAAATACATCTGCCCTCAGCAGTGGCCCCATTCACTACCTCTCCCCTCCTCTGTCTATCCCCCCATCGCTTCATCTCTATCTCCATCTCTCTCTGTTTCTCATGTCAGGGACAGGTCTCCCCATTGGGACAGGCTCATTGATTAAATTCCTGCTATGATCCCTGATTGAGGTGCTTTATGTCTCCTGCCAGGAGCTTATTTCTGATATTTGAGAGTCCACTACTAAACATGATGCACAAAGCAATGCAACCTGCCAAAACAGCGCTCCACGGAATACGACATCAATTCTAACTTATCTACATTTAAGCCTAATCGTGCCAGCAGTCGTGTGACGTTAGCATTACTGCTACAGCTGCTACTAGCAGTGCCAGAGTCATAAACGTCCATGAAATAGCAGCAGGATTAGTGTCAGAGCAACATTACCATAAGAACTGCACAGAGCAGGGAAAAAAAGCCATGAGATTTAATTTACCAAATTAGGTCTGAAACCATAATACATCTCCAGAGAGAGAAAGAGAGAGAGAGAGACAGACAGACAGACAGCGAAACGGAGAAAGAACACGAGAATAGTAAATGGTGCCATTAGAACAGTAGGGGCTTTCTCTAGACAGCCCATAATCGATGCCATGGCAACAGTCTCCTTAGAAACAGAGAAGTAGCCTGGCAGCATCAGGAGCCCCACTGAGCCTGATGCCTGTTATAATGGATGAAAGAGGGGCAGAATGAAGGGCATCGTCAGCTGGCATGGCTCAACATGGCCAGCCTCGGGGCCAGAGTCCACATTAAACACTGACAGCGCTTCGCATTGAACACTGGAGTCAGCAGAGTAAAAGAGATTTCTGAATATAAACGCTTTCCTGGCAGTTCCAAGACACTTTGGCTCATTTGTGATTCTGTTTTACACTCATTTAACACTCCAGTTGGTTCTTCTTTACCAGCCAGGAATGATCATCCAGGCCTCGTTCTCTTCTCACAGCTGCATGTATTACATATGCATATACGGCATATTTCACGCTTGACATGCCGTTAAAAGATTTAACCTCTTCCTTTTTTTCTATTCTGTTTAACAGCGAGATCTGAATGTAAGATATAGTAACCGAATAATTTGATTAAATGTAATTGGAAACATAGTGGGAAAGAAAAGAAAGACAATGTGCGGTCAGTCCAGCAGACAGCGTGTAGAAAAAGGTTACAAAAAAAAGTAATAACTTAGCACACAAAAATGTCAAATTTAAGGATAATTAATAAAAAATACCATGTAGTATTCCACTGGGATAGAATAAAATCAAACAGGATGGATAGATGGATAGACAGACAGACAGACAGACAAGACAGACAGACATCGTTATGTTACAGCAGCCAGTTCACTAATTATGCAACAACAGACAAGCAATATGTATGTATAAGAATATTAGTACATGTACATGATGATTGTCCATACAGGTGGGAAATTAAGTAATTGTATATACGCTGCACAACCGTGTTAATGAAAAAAATTTTAATAAAAAAAGAGAGAATGAATGTACATGATCATATCAGTTCAATCATGATCATATTAGGACAACAGAATGTACAGTACCCTATTTATAGTGATCTCACAGAAGGAGCTCCCTCTCCTTACACAGGCAGTGTTATTGCATAGGATAGGATAGGATAGGATAGGGTAGGATAGGATAGGATAGGATAGGATAGGATAGGATAGGATAGGATAGGACAGGATAGGATAGGACAGGACATGGCACAATAGGACAGGATGGGTCAGAATGGATTAGGATGGAAGAGGAAAAGATTGGATAGTATAAAATGAGATGAGTTTGAGACATGATGAGTCAGGATGTTATACCTGAATGAAATGGAATGTCACATGACGAAACAGAACAAGATGACACACTAGGGGGAAGGGCAAAATGTGAAAGGACATGACAGACTGGAATAGGATAGGAGAACGTGGGATATACTGTAGCGTGATAGGAGAGAAGCAAAATGAGAGGAGAGATGAATTACCATAAGCTCAAAGCAGAGTTTATTTCTCCGCCTGTGTGGAGTGCTGACCTGTCTGCCTGGGTAATAGGGGATGTAGGATTAAAATGTGATAGCATGGGCCTCGAGAGACCCTCATGCTTATTCTAATGAAGGCCGTTGGCTGACAGCAGCGCCACTTGACTGTTGCAACAGTCATTCAGTCATAATAAGACACTTAACATCAGACCCTGGGCACTCTCTCTCTCTCTCTCTCTCTCTTGCCACTCCACTTCTATCTCTCTGTCATATGCTTTTTGGCTACCACTTCAAGCCTTTCTATTTCTCTCTCTCACTTCCTACTTCATACTTCATTTCTATCACCATATTTCATCTTCTTTTTTTCCTTTGCAACCTACTCTACTCTGCTCTCCATCTTCCTCCCCACTCTCTTCATTCTCCTCTTTGCCATTCTCTCTCTGAATAGATTTATCACACGTTGGTTGGTGACAACAGTAATACATGCAGTGCCATCTGATCTCACTGGCTTGAGATAGGACGCATTCCGAAAGCAAACTCTGGCTTTTTATGTGAATACATCCTGCCATACATAGTATATTTGTTGTTGTCATATAAACAACCAATGGCATTCAGGTAAATATAGGGGCTGTCATTTATGGAAGAAGCATTTCAATACCAGCTGTCTGTGCTGTATCCTTTCCACATAAACAACATCTCCACTGCAAGTGCACCAGCACAGACCAGAAATAAATATATAAATAAATAAAGGAGGAAAATTTCCTGTCAGCATTCTTACCTCTTGCTTACGCATACACACACTGACATCCAGACACATACTCTTCTCATTAATTAGCACGTCCTGCTGCTTTTGGCCACAGTTTGTCAGCATGTCACTCACCCGCTCCTTTGTGTAAACAGAAACGGGCGGGCACCGGTACACTGTCACATTCAATGATCCACACACAGCCCTTATGGCATTCCTATCCTAATTTGGTATGCTCCTTATTGCCAAGAGTGGAACTTGCTGTTCTCTGTACAAGGCTTGGGTCATGCTGCTCCCAAGGGGCATAAAAGCATTGCAATTCCGCTCGACGTATTATGTGATCACCATACAAAGCATTGTATTTGGTTTATTTCATACAATACAAGGAATACGGTTATAACATATTGTTACAGTTTTGTACATATTGTGCTTATTTACCTGCATTATAGGTCTTTAGCGACCAACAGAGAAGCTTGTTATTACTTTAACAAATAGTGGAGATCGCATACTATTTAATGTTGACAAGTAAAAAAACATTTCTGGTCAACAACCCAACTTAATTTTGATAACAGAAAAAAAATGGAATGGCTTAGAGTCAAGAGCACCTTGCTTGGTCTGGTTAACAATGCGACGTTTCATATGTTCTCTCCATATTCCCTGCACAGGTCTACATCACATCATCCCACCGATTCACCGATCAGCCATGACAGTACAATCATTAACAACTAGGTTTTTGGTTCCCCTTGTGCCACCGAGGCAAGGTCTCTGAGGATGTACAGTGGTGTTTGCAGTGAATCCTTTCGGTTCCGGGGGGTTGTGGGCTGGGGTCTCGGTGGATTGGACTTGTTTGTTTGATGCATCTCATGGGTGCTTGATCGGATTGGGGTCTGGAAAGTTTGAAAGCCGGGTCTTTGCCTGCTGGGCCCTGTGCGGCAACGGGCTGTGGTGCACTGGGTGTTCTGGTGCCTTTCTATTGTGGCCACCAATAATTTTTTTTCAGAAATTTGTATTTACATTAGCTTTTCTGTGGGATTGAACTGGATAAGCTGGCCTTTGGTCTCCACGGGCATGGCGAGCCTTTGGGTGTGTATGATCCTGTCACCTGTTTGCTGGTGTACAATTGGTGATCAATGTTGTTCAGTTCATGTGTCAGTGGTTTATAATGTTATGGCTGACTTCAGGCCATGCCAATTAACTGCCAAGTCCTATTTGTCACTTCATTTTTTAACTCCTGTGCGATTTTGTGCAAGTAGCATGTTTGTTTAAACTTTATTTCCTTAATCTCTACTGCTTTTGTGCAACATTCTTAAAATCGGGTGGGATTGCGTAACTGACACAGCCTGGATCAGTGTTAACCTATTAATTTAATCCTCTGAAATAAGGCAGCTGGCAGAGACAGTGGGATGAGTATTGATTACACATCAATGCGTGTGCTGTTGTCAGCAGTGACGGCTTTCTGGAGCATAGTGATTGTATTTTATGTGTATTCTAGATAGCAGCTATGATAAATTCTTCTTTGCCTCATCCTGGGGGTTTATCTGTCTCCTTCCTGCCCTCTGACTGATGTTCTCTATCAAGCCGTGATGCTTTATCCCTCCTCTTATCTTTCATCCTGCTCTCTGCCGCTTGATCCCTTATGCTCCAAGACGGTTATGGTCAGGCCCATAGTATCCATCTTTAGTGAACACTGTTCAATCAATGCTCTCTGTCTTTTTCTCCCAGTGAGAAGAACATGCACACAGGGCTAATCATCTGCCTCGCCTGGTTCTGATGGTGGTGAAAGTGCCTAGTGGTAAACGGAGAATGCTGAAGGCTGCTGTGTCTGATTTAAGGCCCTCTGCGGAGGTGTCAGCCAGAGCCACGGAGTAATTAGTGTTTCTGAAAGTCGAGCGGTTATTATAAAATCAATGCTTTGTCATTATGCTCCGATCCCCCAATCCCCCTGCTAGTGCAGCTATTGATCGGCCTGTGTGCTGACTGCATATCGACCGGGCCGGTAATTTGCAGCAAAGTGTACATGATGCATGGATGGAGGGTGAATTTTGATAATGGTTTCATGCTATTAATACTAGGTTGGCTTTAAGTCTGGTGACTATGGGCTGGGTATTTTTAAGTGTGCATGCACACGCATACAGTATGTGAGTACATTGGTCAAGTGGGTTTAAAAGATGTCAGGAAAAAGAGCGTAAAGTGGAGGCATTGTTTGACTCTATACTATCAGCAAATAAGGCCCTAGAGTCTGCTAGTCAGGCGGGAAGTGAAGGCTTGAGAGGAGTCATGCTAAAGAGCTTTACTCTAAATCTCTAAGTGTCTCAGCTATCTTAATAAAGAGTGCTGCCTCGTGTGGTTCAATAATCTTCCGTCAGCCTTTGCTTGTGAGGCATTAAAACACCGGGGAATAAAAGCAGCGAGCTGAAGAAAAGCAGAATCGCTGTTGAACTTTGCCTTACTGAGTGTCTGATTCAAATATTGTAATTTTATCATGGACTTCACTAAATAAGTCTCATGCACACACACACACACACACACACATAGCAACTTCTATTATTCCCAGTGAAGCAATTAAAGTGTGCTCAGGCTCTGGCAAAAGTGTAGGTGCACAGCAAGTGGTTACATTGTCCTCTGCTGAAGCCCGTAAGGTTAAGTGCAGTCAGCGACAGTGCTACTCTAGAGAAAAAAGATACAAATACAACCCATTCGCTTTCAACTAGTACCAAGGGCAAATCGAAGTGAGTGGGAAACCAAGATTATTTGTGCTTTAGTAAGGATTCACTTATAAAGTGACTGGAAATCATTTCAGAACATGAATCCCAATCATACAAAAGAGGCACTTTCAAGAAAATGACAAAAAAAAAAAAAAAATGATGAAGCCAAGAAATTGAATAGCAAGTCATTGGTATTCATACTTACACATGTTTTTCATAGATTTTGTTAGCCACCTAAATACTTATTTTAAAAAAAGTCCCACCTGGATTTAACTAAACATGTACGCCATTTGGACTTTATCTCGTTTTTCATCTGAGGTTGAGGGTTAAGAGAGCAACTTGCTCAAGGGCCCAACATTGGCAGCTTGGGGGAGCTGAGGTTTGAACCTGGGACCTGTCCGATCAGCAGTCCAACACCTTAACTACTGCACTGCCACTAGCCTCGCCAAATAGTTGGATAATTACTGCTGTGATTGATGTGGTTCAGCTGGCAATAAGTTATTTAACCCTAACTGATGCAGTGAGTAGCTTCATATTTCTTAAACAACTACATCAGAAGACATATCCTGTGGTTGTTGCAAAGATGTTACTCTGTTTCAGGAGAGCCCAATTATTGTACTGCATCTTGAAAAGAAAACAACTAAGTAGATTGCTAAAAGTGCTAACCTCGGGTTAATTACTGTCCAAAGCATTTTTAAAACCTGGAGGATAGTGGTGAACCATCTTCTTTGAGTAAGAAATGTGGGCAGAAAAAAACTATTCTTATCAGACATGATGGGCGATCACTTAAACGTGTTGTGAAATCACGGCTATGTTTAAGAGCGAGAGTGAGGGCATTTACACAAGAGAGGCAGACGAAACAATGCACCCATCATGCCGAGTGGGGTCAGTGTTATGATATGGAGTTTTGTTGGTCCAGTCTATGTTGAGAAATGTTATGTGCCCAAGAAATGGTGTCAGTTGAATAAACTGAATGACCAGGTTTTTCCATCATTGGATTTCTTCCCTGATGGCACAGGCATATTCAGGATTCATCTGGTTTAAATTGGTAGTGGTTCAGGGACATCATTTTCACATTGACTACTACAGGGTTCAGACCTTAACCCCAGTGAGAGTCTTTGGGATGTGCTGGAGACGACTTTACACAGTGGGAAAAAATTAATGCAACTCTGGACTGAAATAAAGCATTGCATAAGCTTATTGAAACATTGCCATGGCTGTAATCAAAGCAAAAGGTGGTTCAATGAACAAAAACACAAAAACAGTTTTTTTTGTTGTTTTGGTGTAAGTACTAATTCTAGCCAGCTAGCTAACAGGAGCTTGAAAACAGACATAATTTCTGCTATGTGAACCAACCTGACAGGATTTCAATGTTTGAAACTGTTCATAATCTTCCCTGTTATGGCTAACCAGCATGATACCATGAGTTAACTTGGCAGGATTTCTTTAAAAGCCTTTACATAGCATTTAAAAATGTTATTGTCCATGTAAACAGTTAAATTGGAGAATGGTTTTATCAGATTGAAGTAATATCCATGTAAAACGTAGCGCTAACCAACTAGTTAGCATGAGATAACCTGACAGAATTTCTTTTCACTTTAATTACCTTAAAAAAAAAAACTGTGTTCTTTCATAAAACAACACCTAGGCTGTCTGCAGAGAGAAATTCTCCGAATGTCATTGAAAACAAAAAGCATTAAAGATATAAAAAATTAGCTTAACATAGCTGCAAATACAGATAAATACTGTCCCTTCATCCAGTGTTTGGCACAAAGCCAAAAACTAAACCGTATAGTATGTGCTGTCAAGGTTAGAATTCCTGAGAAGTTTTTCTGAATTGGCAACGGCAATTAAATACCAAATATAGAGAAATTTACTTATCTAGATAAAAATATTCTACTTTTGAAAGTCCCAGATTGCACCTTTTAAGATGTATTGTATTTCCTTTAAAGTTGAAGATTAGTGTATTCTGATTCTGATTGTAACTCTGATTGTTCTATTTACTGACTAAATATAGTCTTACTCCTTGTAACTGTCTTCTATCAAATCTACTGTTGGACAATTTCCCCTCACACATAAACATACTGAGGCGAGCATTAGCATAATTGGAGTTTGTATACAGATGCTTATTGCCTGCATGATGGATTGCCTTTCCCTAAAGTGCATGTGCCACACTGTGTGTTTTGTATCCTCTTAAGCACCCCCTACTGACATACACACAGACTCTCTGTCTCTTCTGAGAGGGTGTAAGCTGTATTTAGTTTAGGCAATAACAATGTCAACATTCTCATTCTCATGCAGCATTTACAGGATAAACGTGCTTTGCATAAATTCAGTTATACTTCAGGCCATTAGTAAAGAATCAAACTTGTGTCATTCGTATTTTACGCAACGTTCTCCCTTAAATTTGTCATCAAGGTGCAGCTCGGGAGTCTAAACACAACCATCAACCATCATTAAAGTAAGGACCAGCGTTCAATGTAAGCTCCATCCTGAGATCAGAGTCCACTCCTGATTTTTGCAGTAAATCTTTGGCCTAACTACGCCCTGCATTTACCCCCTCCTGCGTTCTCATCCGCCTCCTCCACTCCGGCATGGCTGAGTCGTCATCTTAGCCCTGTTAATGACAGAGACCCCACTGGGCCTTTGTAGACCTGTCCCCAGGGGCGGTTCTAAACTCCCACCCTCCATCAGCCCTCCTACACACTGTGCCCTGACGCTAAACAGCTATTCTGCACTCCAGCGAGCCCCACACCGCCCCACTGCGCTCCATTCTTCCTAGCTTTTATCAGCTTGGCTAATGGCTGCCGGGCAGCGCCGAGCAGCATCTCAGAAATGCTGTAGCTTTCTCTACCACTCTAAGCTCTTGGCAGCTCCACTCCCATCATGTTGGAGGTGCTGCTGGGTAATGATGGAGAGAGGATGGAAGTGTGGGATAGGAGGGGATGTGCTTGGATGGAGGGAAGTGGGAGAAAGAGAGGGAGAATTGGAAAGAGAGAAATGAGCCAGGGAAGGAGGTAACACAGAGAGAGCAAGAAAAAAGATGAAAGCCAAGAGAGAAAGTGTTAAAGAAAAAGAGAGTTGTAGAATGTCTCTAAAGGCTGTGTAAACTGGCTGTGTTGTGTTGTGTGGCTGTGTTGATAATGTCAGCAGGGAATGAGCTGGCTTTTAATAACAAATGAGTCTGACCTCTGAACCTTAACCGCCTAACTGACGTCTGATTAGCCAACCAGCACTCACACCCTCTGATTGGTGCCTTCTCAAACCGCCAAGAGTGGAGTTCCGCTTTTCAGTCCACTCGCATAAACCATCTCGGTTGTTAGTGCCAAGACCGCAGGTATTAATATTTAAACACAGGGAAATGTGGCCAGGACAATCAGCACCACCGCACACCATTTGCATATATGTGAGGTGTTGTTAGGGCCTGAGCAGAGACTCTCACACTCCTCTGCGACACTTGCTGCCATCAAGTGCAAATGAGTCAGCGATCACACCTGCCATGTATTTGCATGGTTGTAGAAACATGGCTGTAGATAAGGAACCAGATGAGACGAGGCTGTTGACTCTTGGGGGTATCAGCGAGGGAATCACTTGGACCTAAAGTGTACTAAGCACATTGAGATTAGCCTGGAGTCGTAACACAGACGTAATAAAGTGCCTAATGTGACAGGATATGTAAAACTCTTCCTACCTGTCTCTGGTTGGCCGGGTTCGATTGATTGTCCTATCATGGGCTAGCTACCACTATTTAAGCTGGTTGGTAAGGTGGTTTGGGTTTCACGGGTCCCGCCCCTCTCACTTCCGTCAGTGTTATTACATCCGGAACGGAACTTGGAGGTCCCATGCTGGGTTTTGACTGAGGTTGTTTTTGTACAGGTAAGGATGTTAATCGCGGTGTGTGGTCTAATTGGGATATGTATATTATAGCGGTGTTTGTCTGTGGTATTTACACCGTTTAGAAGCCGGATTTAGCCTGTGGACACGGGTATTCATCTGGTGTGGTGGATGTGGTTCCCCCTGATAAACTGTCCGTTTCCTGTTGGACTGGATGAGCCCTCAGCTTCCCGGAAAGTGGGTTAGTTGCCGTTTTAGTGAAACCTGACACCAGGTTACCGGGTACGTAACTTAGTTTTTTAGCGCTTATGCTTACAGCTATTTGATTTTAAATCGCAATTTCTATGTTACAGATTGGTGGTGGCGCGACGCGGCTTGGTTTTCGTGGTGGTGCGACGCGAGAGCCTAGTCGGAGGGCGCTGCTGTTTTGCTGTTTTGTTTTGTAGTGTTTTGATTTTGTTTTGTGTTCTTTTGGGATTTACAGCCTGTGCTGCACATCCGTGTGTGTGAGGAGGGGTGCGCGTGTGTCTTCCCCCAACTCTTTTGTGAATGAGAAGTGAGATGTTGTAGATTACTGTGTGTGAGTGAGAGGTGCTGGGCAAGAAGCGGAACGTGGATTTCCTTGTGGGTTTTGTTATTTATTGTATTTTTTTATTGTGTTGTGTACGGGCCAGTTGAGAGGGTGGGCAACCGGGTTGGTTGTTGTGAGGGTGGGACCACACTTGTGGATTTTTGTAATCATATTTCCCTCTGTTACAGGAGCCGGCGTCCACAGCATCAGCGGTATCTTGGCCTCCTTTCTCTTAGTGTGCGTAATATGAGCACGCGTGTGTGTGAGCCACTAGTATAATACCAGGTTGTGGTGCTGTGTAGGCTGGCTGTGTTTTCAGGCCGTGCTGCTGGCCCCGGTTCCTGTAGCTGAAGTCCTAGGTGCCCAGGTTAACCATCAGTGCATGTTAAGCGAATCACTGGTCCCCGTGTTTTTATCATCAATTGTCTTTTTGTTTTCTTTTTCTTTTTTTGTGTGATTAACTTTTGTGAATCTTTATTTGTAATAAAATTTTATACATTTTTGGATAACCCAGTCTCTCGCCTTATGTTGTGAACGGACCTGTGAGCCTTTAGATGAAATTTATTCAATTTGGGTCCCTGGCCCGTATCCAGGGTGGCGTAATCGGAAGTTCAATTTTGATAAACTTTATCCTGCCCCAGTGCAATGCCACACTAACATAAAGTTATGCAAAATCTCATGCAGCAAAATAAACCAGAAGTATTTGCATATGTCAAACCCGAAGACGAAACGTAAACATTTTAGAAAACGTCTATTTACCATCTTGCTAGGAAGGAACGCTGCTGAGTGCAGCTTGAAAATGAACGAGCCTGGCTGTTCGATAAGTAATTGTCTGGATCTCCGAAGGAGCGTTTCATGTGATGAAAAAGACACTTGAAAGATTAAAAGAATGAAGCGATAAGATTATTCATCAGCTTTGATCATCTAGTCAGACATGCTATTTAGCAAGATCAAGATGAGAATAATGAGTGTGCGTGCACACACACACACACACACCTGTTTTACGTACCTTGTAAGGACCTGTACTTGACATAACTATTAATGCAGCTAAATAATCTATAAAGCTAATAAATCTAAATAAATAATAAAATTGCCTCTTTCAAAACTTATTTTTATTTACTTCTTTTCTTTTTTTTTTATATAAAAGCTAAAAAGTTTGTTTTTTTTTTCCTTATGGGGACCAACCAAACAACCACACTAGGTAAATGGTGATATAATCCCATTCTTGAGGAATGATCTGATCCTCATCAAGACACAAGACAGAAAAACATTCTGACACACACACACACACACACACACACACACATAATGATGACAAAGTTGTAAACGATCAACTAAAGTCTAATTATAATTCTGTAAATGTAGTAGAAACCCTATTAGATAGATTTTTCTCCTCCATTCTGTTTGATGATATACACCATCATAGACTCGTATATTCATATATATTTAAAAAGAATCGACACCTATATGGACCCTCAGGAAGAAAAGCTTTGCCTAAAGACACATTCAAGTTCAAGTTGAAAGGCTTTTATTGTCATTTCAACCATATACAGTTAGTACACAGTGAAACGAAACAACGTTCCTCCAGGACCAAGGT
>JAQQZS010000023.1:8127865-8137945 GCA_030068045.1 Platyallabes tihoni
TTTTGCAAATGCACTTGACAATACTGTTCTTGCAAGAACTATTACAGAAAGGCTGACCTCTGTGTCTTAAAATAACAGCTAACTGTGTAATTTAAACGTAATTACCTAATTCAAAAACAAAAGAAATTTGCAAGTGACCCCAAACTTTTGAACGGTAGTGTACATTATGTCAAACGGTTTCCCTCTCACTAACCCTTCCACAACTAGCCCAGAACTTTGAAAATAATGGTCCTAAAAGTCTTGTACAATAATGTTCAGCTGGCCTCAAAACATGTTGACTGGGCTAAGCCACACCCCTTCCACTCACATACACTCACTGGACTCACAGCCAGTCGAAATGCATATATCTTGGGAATTTTATCAAATTCAAATAAGCCTTTTTGTCCAGCAAAAGCGGCGCACAAGCTTTCAGCCCATACATCACAGTTTCTCCAGGAATCATCACTAGTTTACATTAGATGATTACATGATTAGATTGACTGAAAAAATTACTTCTGTGAGTAGTTTTACTGCACCATACTTTTTACTTTTACTTGAGTAGCTTCGTGAAGAAGAAACACCACTCGTACTCCACTACATTCGGCTCCACGTGACTCTCGTTACTTTTCTAACCATTTATTCTACACATGCAGCCGGTATCGCGTTCCACCAACCAGACGCAGCAACAATGATCACATGACTCCGTTTGACCAATCAGACGCAATGACAACAACCAGCCGGTGTTCTATAAATTCATCCTACCTGTGAATCCGTGCTACATACGCTCACTGCACATGCGCAAACAATAGTTTCTTGATCTTTCTCTAATTTTGCGGAACGCCCATAAATCCATGTTGCTACTAGTGGGATATTGCGGTTAGTATAAAAATGCTTTTTCATGTTTTTGTGATTATATGTTAATTTCAATTGTACGTATACTGTTACTTTAACAGTCTGGGAATATATAAGTATATTTCAGTACAGAATTAATCGCTAACACACGTTTTTAAGCATCCCAAAAAATATGATGCATCCCTGGCATACAAAGCAATGTTTCACGTGCAAAAGAACAGCTTCATGCTGCTGTGTCATCTCTATCTGCCAAAACAGGAACACATTTCCAGCATATATATATATATATATATATATATATATATATACATACATATATATATACTGTGTGTGTATAAATTTTTTAAAATAATATTATAATAATAATTATATATATATATATATATATATAGAGAGAGAGAGAGAGAGAGAGAGAGATGTATAAAATTATTATAATTTCAAAAAAAAAAAAATCAGAAATTGTGATTTAAACAGTTACTCAGTACTTGAGTAGTCTTTTCACCGAATACTTTTTTACTCTTACTTGAGTAACTTTTTTTGGCTACTCTACCCACCTCTGAACACATGCTGGACAGATCAATCTTGGATTAATTTAACACAGGCATTACTACAGAAACCACAACCATTTTAATAACCTCATCTTCTAAATTACATTTTATTATGTGCAGGTGACGATGAGGTCAGAGGACGACACGTGTGCACGTCTTCGACGCTGCTTCATTATGCAAACACGCATAGCCTCAATGAGGTATGTCATGGTCTGTTTTATCTCCTAGCACTTATGTGTCATTCCATATGTGATATGACTGCATGTGTAATGTAATTTATGTGCAAATAAAATATTTTCCCTGCCCTTAAGCCATCAGCAGAACATTATATATTTTATATATCACACAGGATTTGACACCTTGAATGATTAATATGTAAATATAGGTAGAAACACAGCGTTCTAGGTACTCGAGGCAGTGTGTCCTGCCTTATTTCCATTTTCCTTCTTTCTTTTCTTTTTTCTTCTAATTCTTGTATGTGCATCATGATGTTCAGAGAAACTAGCACTTTGTACCGTCCATTCAGATGCAAGATTCCTAAGCAACCTTGTCTCTTAGTGCACAAGTAAAAGGAGAGGGACAAGAGGCACCTGTTTCATCCCTCTCGCTAAGCCGACGCTAATTTGGGGCCTGAGTGGAGAGGGCACTTGTGTCCGGGCCTGATGAAAGCTCTTTTAGTGAAAAAAAAAGAAAAGAGAGCTGGATTTTTATCAAAAATGCTGCCTGCTCTCACAACCATGGCTCGTCTGTATGTGTGCGTGTGTTCAGCCACTCAGCGCCAAAGCCCTTTAATCTCCACCTTCTAGCACTCTTTTGTTAAGAGTGGAACTGGAGAAAAAGCCCAGTCATTGCCGCGCTGTCCGAAAACGCTACTTCAGAGAGTGAAAGGAATAAGAGTGAAATGATAGAGGAAGACAGAAAGGGAGTGAATGGGGGACAGAGCGATGGAGGAGAGGAAGGGAAATGAAGGTACATCAACATGTGAATGACTGAGAGAAAGAAAGAAAGAGAAAGAAAGAAAGGTTGCCAAGAGAATAGAAATTAAACTACTTCAACAGAAGAATGATTTCAGAGAGAGAGAGATAGACAGATAACTGGTAATATGTTTTATTTTTGTTGTCAAATATTCTATTGAACAATGACCCAAATATTAAAGGGTCAAAAAACAGCTGTACATTTAAATGATTTAACTGTGATTTTACATTACTGAACTGAATCCAAATAAATAAATTCATTCATTCATTCATCTTGTATGACACTTATCCTTTACCGGGTTGCGGGGGACTCGCGGGGGTACAGCCTGGACAGGGTGCTAATCCATCACAGGGCATACACATACATGCTATGGGCAATTTTGGAAACACCAACTAACCTAATCTGCATGTACTGTATTAGGACCATGGGGTGAAACCCACCAAGCACGGGGAGAACATGCATGAGAACTCCACGCACACAGACCCCAAGGCCGGAATCGAACCATCGACCCTGTAGGTGCGAGGCCACAGTGCTAACCATTACGCCACCGTGCTGCCTCTTACAATAAACCACATATATAATCGACATGTTAAAACAATTAACATTTATAGCAATAACAACGTAATTAAATAAATTTAAAAATTAATCGCCCGCTGAAATCTAAACAAGTCAGAGAACAAACATGCAGGGAAAAACTGATAAAAAATTTAATTTGACAATCATTTAAAAACATGATAAATGTTTTTATGACCAAATAAATATTTTTAGCATGTTTGTTTCACCAGTGGTGACCAAAGGTATAAAGACAACATATGTCATGTATTATAGTTCTCTCTGTTATAGTGCACAAAACAGGTGATGGTGATGTCATTAATTAGTTCGAGCCTATCTGGCGAGGGAGAGTTGTGGTCATTAGAATGAGCCGATTTAGTTAACAGACGGAACAAATATGTGGCAGGGCTTTTTACTTTCTGGAGCTGGGTGTCTACGGCCACACACAAAATTGGCTAAACCTGGGGTATTGGCAAAGTGAATTGTTCTCTGAGGAAAAGTTATCTGAGGAATTTCTGTATATGATCTTTGGGAGGCAATTGAACAGGCATGGATTGAGCAGTGAGCAACACCAGTGTACTGCAGATGTCTTTTTTTTAGATTAGATTAGATTAGATTCAACTTCCTATTGTCACTGCACATGTAGGTACAAGGCAACAGCTTGACTTTTTGACTCCATCCATCCATCCATCCATCCAGGAACCTCTGTAATGTGTCCCCAACCAGGGTCCATAGAGGCCAATGGTGGCCATTGTATTGATTCCTGTGGTAGATCCTCTGGTCAACATTTACATGCTCACACACCATGAGCAAATATGGGAACGCCAATCAGCCTAATTTGCATGTCTTTAGTCTGTAGGAAGAAACCAGAAATCCTGGAGGAAACCCACCAGGCACTGGGAGAACATGCAAACTTCATGCACACATACCCGACCCGGGAATCAAATGCGAGATGAAAGGCAACATTGCTAACCACTAAGTGCCTTTTGACTCTATGCCCAGCTGGGTCCTGTAGGTTTATACTTTATACTAAGCACTTTATACTACATGTTAATTGTTGTAAAGCAATGACACGCATAAAAGAACATATTTATTAATAAAAATGATATAAATTTTTGTGGGAAAAAAATGAAAAAGAAATTGTAAATTGGAGGGAAAAAACATGTTTATCTTAAATAAATATTAAAAAAGAAAAAAAAATCTATCACTAATTATGTTTATTTCTCACTCACTCATTCTGTATAGCACTCATCCTGGACTGGTTAACGGGAAGTGCGGAGCCTCTGGGCAAGGTACACCCTGGACACACAAGCACACACACACTTAGACACCCCTCACTCACATGCAACACACACACACATGAGCAATTTGGAAAAAATGCCAATTAGCCTACGCTGCATGTCTTTGGTCTGTGCAAGAAAAACAGAGAACCCACCAAGAATGAGGAGAACGTGCACACTGACACAAGGCAAAAATCGAACACTCGACCATGGAGGTGCCGGGCGACAGTACTAACCACAAGGCCACAGTGTTAACCATTATGCCAACATGCCGCCTATGTTTATTTCTTAATTTGAATTTAAACACATACACGTCAGTCTAAGCAAAACCAGCCCGGTGAACAGATGTTATGCCAGTGTACACAACACATCAATCCCACTGAAAATTCATGCAATCCTATACAACACATGAGCGGCAGGGTTTTACTGTGTGTGTGTGCTGCATTTGTATGTCTTGCACTTGTTGTATATTTCTGGCTGCTGACAGGTTCAATTTGGAGTCGGCTGATGGTCATACATGCAGACCAGATAAACAGCCGAGCACCACGTATGTAATCTAAACATGTGTGGTGTACAACGTGCAGCCATTTTTCTTGTGTATGTTTTTTAAGGAAAATCAGCCAAGGCCAATAAGGCTAAGGCTGACTGTACTTTTAGTAAATATTGAAAACGGATCCCACAGACCTGAACACCATACGAGGGTTAAATGAGTCACTGATAATTTGCATATAGAGAGCGATATTAGTTTACATAGAAATATAGATGTTTCATTGTTGAAATACTGGATTGTACAGTTTTGAGCATGTGCTGACAGCTACAGTTAGTTTCTGCTTCATTTTCTTTAAAAACAATGTGGTTTACTGAAGCCTTAGAACGTCTCCTAGTCGCTGACACATTTACTGTTACTCATTAGTCTGGGGCAAGTTAATTGAACATTTGTTGGAAATAATTATAGGATAATAGGATATAATAATATATAATATATATATATATAATAATATAATAATAGGATATTTACATTTCAGCATTCGGCAGATACCCTTATCCACAACGATCTCATTATACATCTGAGCAGTTTAAAGTTAAGGTCCGTACTCAAGCGGTCACTTGCTAGGGTTTGAACCTGGGACCTTCAAGTAGTTCAATGACTTCATGCCCTGATATTTTGAACCCCTGAAATATTTGCAATTTTGTTTATTTGTTTGTATGTTTGTTTAACAAATTAATACAATTCTTAAACTTGTAGGCTTTTGAAAATATTTGTTGCAGCCATGTCTTACAGAATGAATGTGTACTTTGTGGAAAGTGAGTCAATCCTAGTTCCAGAATTGAAAATGAGAGCTTGTGGGATCTGTGGGTATCGGTATGTGACTGTTTTCACAGATTCACACTCCTGGAATGAGATGAAAATGAAAGTCTGTTTCAAGGTCAGTCATGTCACTGGTGCAACGAGACCACAACCAAAATGGGGAAATGGTAAAATTTAAAGTAAAATCTATGATCTATGATATGCACTTTTTGTAAGTCGCTCTGGATAAGAGCGTCTGCCAAATGCCTAAATGTAAATGTATGATCACACACACACACATACACGGTTATGATAATGTATGATACATACACTATAATGATTATTGAAATGAAATTAATTGCCGTTAACTGTGAAACTGGATTTTTAGACCACGCTTTTAGGATTGGATTTAGACTTTCAGGCTTTTTAGAAAAGTGCTTCTATTTGGATCTTTCAGGCATTAATACAGTGTGCACTTGCGAATAATGTGCAGTGCTTCAGGGTTAGAGAATTGCACATCTATAAATAAAAGGTCAGGTTTATTTAGGCCATATTCGAAGTCCATTGGCCTTGCAGTGAACTCGGTAAAGTTTTTTTTCTATTGGGCTGAAGCACACTTATTTCTCTGAACATACTGAGAGAGAAGCAGAAAGTGTCCTACTGAAAGTGCATTAGCTCTCAGCGGGTCTATTCTTTATGAAAGAGACAAACAGCGAGAGGGAGAGAGAGATTCAGCAATGCAGGCACCCCAGCCTGAGTGCAAATGAGTTCAAGGACTACCTGTGACTTACTGAAGGAGCGATGAGATGGTGGGAAGGAAGAGACACAGAGGGAGACTTGTAACAAAGTGAGAAAGCTAGGGAAAGGAAAATGGCAGGGTGGAGGGATGCAGAGACAAATAGAAAGAAAGCAGATGGATAAACAGTGTGATGCAAAAGAGCATTAGGCCCATGAGCTGATAGTGTGAGATGACACCAGAACACACACACACACACACACACACACACACACAGAAAGAAAGAGAGAGAGACTACTGCAAGCTAGAAAATTGCCACCTCTCAACCACATACTGCCAATGCAAGCTCCGCCCATACAATGACAAACTCGCACACACTGACACTAGGTCCAGACTAAAGATAGAAGAAGGTGAGTGTACATAGATTCATCAATTTTTCTTTTTTTCTTCCTCGTCACTGTGGCAAAATGCTGTGGACTAGACTTCTCTATCCCCAGCCACAGATAATACTTCATCAGATCACCAAATGCTCCCAAGCCAGCTGTTAGACCTATGAAAAATTCAACCAGGCAGGTGAACTCCTTTGCTGGCTCTCAGTCAACACATTTTCAGATATGGTTTTCTTTAGCAGAGCCGAATGAATCTCTGTGACAGAGAGCTCTAGTCCATAACCGGCCTCATGGCTTAGTGTATTACACTGTTCCTACCTCATTGGCTTATTCTGCCAGTGCTACACAGAATTCATTAATTAGTCTACAGAGATCTATTAATTGGCTCAGAAGACCAATGAGAGCATCATTTCCACTTATGCTTTGTTACACCCCCCCTCCCCAAACAATGGTGAAGATTTGCTAGCACAGATGAACTGGGATTATCTTCATTTGTGTGTTTGGCTTCTAAGACCTCAAGCATTCCAAAGCCAACCATAAGATGTAATCAGTCCACCAAGTCCCACAAGCTTTCTGCCCAGTTGGACTTGCCTGATACAGCTCTAGCAGAACAATAGTAGCTCTGCTTTGGGATTGCCAAGCTCCATGTCCCAACATGGAGAGCAGATCCAAGTATCGTCCAGCGAGAAAGTCAGCCCAGACCTTTCTATTCCCAGACATAGACACCTCCTTCCGATCCACCTGCGAAATGGAATCTTCAGCAGTTTCTGGTTCTGCCCTAGAGTCTTTGTCCAGTTGGACATGTCTGATACAGCTCTACCAGAAGTGTAGTAGCTCCACTCCAAGCCTCGAGGACTACTATTCTCTTCATCCCAACATGAAGAGCAAGTCCAGGCACCCTGCAGAGAGATGGTCAGCCCGGACCTCTCTATTCCCCGCAACAGATCCAAACTCCTCCTAATCCACCTGTGAGATATAGTCTTCAGGAGGTCATGGGACTGTCCCAGGTCTCTGTCCAGTGACTTTCCAGATTTAGCAGTAGCTGACCATGGGCTCGTTCTTAGGTGCTTGAACCACCTCAGATGGTGACCGTAGCAGTGACTCTTCTAGGCTCACCCAGATTGTTGGGATTATCACCCTATTCAACAGAGGCCAGAGTTATTTGAAGGAACCTCATTTCCAATGCCTATACTCACAACCCTGTTCATTCACTTATTTTCCTGGTGAAATGTGTGGTGGCAACAAAATAAAGTAAGTCAACCCAGAAGTCTCTATCCACAGCCAGAGATTCTAGGTCCTCCTTGAAGATCCCCAGACTAACTGTGAGATGTATATATATTTTTTTATTTTTGTCCTCTGCTCCTCATCATGTCACAGGGAGGAAGATTACCATTCCTGCAGAGGTATCTACTCTCTTTACTGTCAACCTTAATCTTACGGTCACTTCCCAGTACATTTGTGTGTTAATGTGTCTGTGAGCTTCTGTCTGGAGGAAGAGGACAGGACAATGTTTGAGTCAGTTAGATCAGTTATAGCACAAAGCTGAGACAGCAGAATCTCTTTCTCTCTCTCTCTTGTGCTCATACACATACTGCTATATGTCTCAACTTCTTCTATCAGTCTTTTTAACAGCCTGACACCATGTTGGAATATATACTTATGATTCAAACCTCCAGTGTATTCCCTCTGTCTATTTTTCTGTCTCTCTCTTGAACATCAGTCGTCATTTCAAACTTTGTCAATTTGAGGTAAAAATGACACACAAAGCCAATCAATCATCTCCTAAGTCAAGGTAAACGAGATCCACTCATTGTTGTCTACTGATCAAAAGATCGAATACTTAAAATCCAAAATATCATTCCAAATCTAATTAAAAATGACAACTAAGGCTATTTATAGTCTGGTTTTGACTGTAATATATTTCGCATATTTTTATATATGCCCACAGGCTGGGGCGCCTCTATTTTCAGAAAACAGAAATATTTTACCAAAATTATGTAAATTTTTTAGGTTACTATTTAATCTTGTACTGGCATCTACCTTCAAAGACAAAATCAACTAAGCAGGCAATAATGAATGCAAAAAGTCATTTTGTTTAAATACAGTACATCTAAAACCTTTATGGCTAAGTGTACATCCTTCAAGGAGTGAACATTTTGAACACAATTTGATAAAGTCGGATAGCACTTCCAAACTGACATAATCCTAATCAATGCAGTTTGTAATAAGACTCTAGCTGGTAAAATGTTAGAGATACTTCTGCTCATTATCATCATCATCATCATTAAAACAGAGAAGAGCACTCATTCATCCATCTTCTATACCGCTTAATCCTGTATTCAGGGTCGCGGGGACCTGGAGCCTATCCCAGGAGACTTAGGGCACAAATTACCTAATAAACCAATTAATAACAATAAATTAGCCAATAAAATAAAACTTTGACTGAAGTACTGTAAATAGCGATTATTTCCTCATGATGCTCATATGAACAGGGATATTTCAAGTGAAGAGATGGCTGGTATTTAAATGCCAGGAGAGACTTTAGCTGACGGGACACAGCCTGAATGATTTGGATGATACCCAAAGCAAGAACGCTTTGGTTGAGATACATGCAAAAGAGAGATATATTTCAGTTCAGAAAAATCTTTAGTTTTTAAACATGTGAAAGTTAACCTCAAAAAATAAATGGAAAAATATTTTACAATACAGAAATGTCCAACTTCTGAAAAGTATGATAATTTATGTACGGCATGGAGGCAATCAGCCTATAGCACTGCTGAGGTGTTATTGAAGACCCGGTTGCTTTAATAGCAGCCTTCCACTCATCTTAATTGTTGGGTCAGATGTTTCTCATTTACATGTAATAAATCAACAATATACAAAAAAAAAGGTTTAATATTTTAATTTGTGAGATACTGCATATGTATATGCTTGACCATGCTAATAGTATTTCCAAGCTGCCTCACACATGCAAATCTGTGGCTCGAGGTACACTCCATTATAAACCTATTCACGTGCACAGTGGGCAGACTTTAATCTCTAAAGGAATTACCATGTAAATGACAAAAAAAAAAAAACATTCAAACGATTTGTTTCTGTCTCCCTTCTATGCACCTGTACGTAACACACCGCCTCTCAGAAGGAGACTAGCGACTTTATTATCTAGTGACTTCATTTACCCGTAAACTTCAAAGAATTTAAAAGCAATTTAAAACACAACTTTTGAATATGATTGTATGATAACTGACAGTGGAAGATCACTGCTGGCTGCTTTTGGGCATTGTTAGGTAACGATAAAGTAATATTCAGAAAGCATTTTTGTCTTAAAATCTCCGTGATTATCTTTCCAGTAATAGCCTTTTTGAAAGGTTCCAATCTGGGTTTCGTTCTCAACATAGTGTTGGGACCGCACTTGTAAAGATATCAAATGACTTGCTGTTGGCTGCTGATTCTGGACTTTTATCGATTCTTATACTCCTTG
>JAQQZS010000023.1:8163752-8175277 GCA_030068045.1 Platyallabes tihoni
TACAGTACATATCAATAGCTCTGGTTCAGATTTTTCATGTTTGTTGTGTAAAGTACTCATGTGGAAATTACCATCACGATTGTATTTACAATCGCCACCTGGCGGCCATTTTACGAATGACTTTGAAATGCAACGGATTTATTTTGGCCACTGTCGTATTTACACGCCGGTAAGCGCGACAGTAATAACCATTCCAATTGGGTAACTACTGTATGGTGATATTTAAAAAATAAATAATAAATATATAAAACACACAAAGACACAAACGAACGGCAGGTTTGGAAGTCCCAAAGACTCCAAAATGGTTGCAAAATGCGACCAAATGGAACAAATGGAACAAATCCCATATTTTGGTGTAATAAGCAGTTAATGACCTCTTGTGTATCAGGTCTGGAAGAAATGTAAGCACAGAAAGCAGCTGGACACTTTTCTATAATCTATCCCCCCTTGCATATTTTAGTTCTAGTTCCAGTCAGGTACAGCTCTAAAGACTTTCTCTACTTCTTAAAATAAACTCCTCGTAAATCAGCCCAAGAGCAGAAAAGCAAAATGATAAATGTCAGTCATCAAGAATGAGGTCTGGTCTCCTATGCTTATGTCCCACAGAATGAACCAGAGTCAGGTTGCTATGTGCTTGATCTGAGATCACAACAGCATATCTAAAAACCGGGTCTGTAGCTAAGAGAATACATTTTGGCCACAGTCAGAAAAAAAAAAGCAATGAATTAATGAATTAATAGTGTTTTTCTTTTTACTTACTCGATCTGATTCCTCGGTGGAGTGGTAGCCGGAGGTCAGGAGTATGTCGACCAAAGCAGGGCTGCTGGGAGTGTCCGTGGTGGATGAGGACCGCGGGCGTCCAGCCTGCATCAAAGCCTCCTGTGTACTGCGCCGATGGATCTGGGGGCTGCCTTTCTGGGGGGGCTCCCCTCCCCCCCCAGTCTTGCTGCGGCGACTCTGCAGGCTGGTCCCTCGCTTCATCATGGGGGGAGCACCGCGGATCTGCTGCAGCACACGGCTCAGAGCTGCGGGGGGGGTGGAAGTGGGTGGGAGGTCAGAGTCAGGAGACATGATGTTAGGTGCGGATGCTTCCCCTGACTCTGACCCCGCCTCTGCGGCCTCAGGTGCAGGGCTCGCAGAGGAGGAGGAGGAGAGGTCTTGTGGCATGACAGATGAGCGTCGGCGCTGGGTTTGAAAGAGCTGCTTCAGGCCTTGGCCGAGCGCGCCCATGTTCTCCAGGGCATTGAGAGTAATTTTGGACAGACCGTGCTCTGGCGCGGAGGCCCTCCGGCGCACTCCCGACTCGGCTCGTGCCCCGGAGTCTGGCTCCTCCGCGGCAGGTTGCTCGCTAGCGCCCTGATCCATTTCAAGGCTGCCAGGCTCA
The DNA here is from genome assembly GCA_030068045.1 of Platyallabes tihoni. Taxonomy (NCBI): domain Eukaryota; kingdom Metazoa; phylum Chordata; class Actinopteri; order Siluriformes; family Clariidae; genus Platyallabes; species Platyallabes tihoni. The sequence goes on from JAQQZS010000023.1 coordinate 8,165,137, forward strand.
ACTTAGAGGGTGGACATGGAGGGGCAGGGTCTAACTAAGCCCCAAGACCACTGACCCTCTGACACGCAGATTCAAAAGCCAGGAAGCAGGAGGCTTGACGCTCGGATGGATTCTGTGCACGTGCATGCATCTGTGGATTGGCTCAAAGTCATGCTCGTCTACCACAGAAGGAAAACAACATGGATTGTGACATGCAGCATTGAGTGACAGCACACGAGCAGCAAATACGGCAAAGCGCGAGCTGAAAACAGAGCAGAAGTGCGTCCGTTGGCTTGGAGAGATCACGGGTGTGGCAACCTTTACACCTAATCATATTCTGAGGTGTCAGGTTCCTCAGCTGATATCATTAATATATGACTCATTGCTTTGCCAATCCCATAAGTCTTAAGTCACAGAACAAACATGCCAAACCTGTATCTTTCTCCGAGCCACGGTGCTGCAATTGCTAAACTAATAATGACACTCTACTAAGCAGTTTTACGGTCATGGGTAGTGACATGGCAAAACACTTAAGAATTAAGAGCTGTGAATTTCTGCAATGCTCACAGGGTCATTACTGAATATAGTGAAAATAGCATAAATGTGGTTTTACTATATTTGTGGACTTGTCTATATAGGTATAAGAATAAATATTACAGCAAAATGTCAATTCATTACAATCCAATAGCTGGAATCTGGACCCCTTCAGTAAATTTCACTGCAGAAATTCAGCCTGTTGTTAACGTTAATGACGCTCAAGGACGACATCAAAAAGCATGAACACAAGCTAAAGATGCGTTTTAGTGTCTGTGAGTGTCATGTGAGTTATGTGGAGTGTGAATAGCGGGGGTAACAGCTTCTGACTGGAAGTACCTGGAGCCAGTAACCCTGACAGTCTTTCTGTCAAAGCATTTCTTTTACACTGCACTTTTAATCGTAGGCACGTTAACGCTGAACCATGTTTCATACATTATAATATCATATAAAGCAATACTAAACCTCTCAGAGAATACTTGGCTGAGAAAAGCTCAACCCACACAGGACAGATTTTCATTTTTGAAAAGAACAAAGAAGAAAACAAACAAAGAAGAGGAGAAGAAAAGAGAAATGGAAAGTGTTGCTTACCATCAGACCAGCCCGGCCTCCTCTGGCTCTCGATTCAGGAATGGCTATGGAAGAAAATGGACGCTGTTGTCAGATGCACATCATCCAATAACCAGTCTATTCTACACCCGTGCATTTTAGCCATCGCTGGATGAAACATGAGACGGGCAGAATAATTCACAGCAGTGTATAACGCAGGCCTGCGTGCAGCGTTCTCGAGCTCCTCAAGCCATAATACTACAGCCTACTTACTACAGTAGATTTATAAGCACAGTGCGACCTGAATAGATGAACGTTCTGGAAGTTCCTGGCTGACGTTCATAAATGCTGAAGTGATACCACGGTAAACATGTCATGCACATGATCCCGCATCGACAGTCAACAGCCCCACCTCGTCTTAAAAGAAAAAGCTGCATTTACAGTTCAGATACTTCAATTATTCATTAGTAATTGAACACGCTCAAATCTCAATGGGCTTCTTATTCACTATATATGTTCAATACAACAGGCAGGGCTCATGAACCGGCCTACAGGCGTCCAGATCTGGACTCAGGACCACGTTGAGTAAAGTCGACCACAAAGTCACGGTTCAGTCAGAGTTCGCGGCCTCAGTCTTTTGCAGATTTTTCCTTAGAATATAACTAATAATAGTTCAAGGAAAACAACGTGCAAATATACTCCAAATTTTTTATGGCTTTGTTGTGATTTTTTGTATGCGTTTTAACCCTAAACTTTTAAAAACAATATAATTTACTCATTTTGTAGCATTAGTATTAATTTTGCCAAATTTCCAGATAAAATGATACTGTATATATAAAAATAAAATAAGCATTTTTATAAACTTTTTTTGAACACATCCAAAATTTTTTCACAATTCACTGGTGCTCTAGGAACGTAATCTCTGAATTTTGGGGGTCGACTGTACTTGGAAAAAAAATACTATATACTATCAACCCAAATGCTATGGCAAAGCAGATCGATGCGTAAAAACAACTGCCTGGTAATTTAGGAAAGCCAGGTATTGTGCAGCTCTTGTAGCGGAAGTCTCATTCCTTCAAGATGCGTGAAGCCAACTTTACAATCTTTTCAAACAGCTACTCAACAAAACAAAACAAAAAAACACTCAGAGCATGAAAAAAAAAAACCCTCTTCCGCATAGATAAGTTCATAAGCGAGCGGAACTGACAAGTGTCCCTTAACAAGAAAGAGAGTGTTACATCCCCTTTGTAAGCAATTTTTAAAAGCATAAAATTCTAAACAGTTGTCTTACACGTTAGTCCACAGGTCTACTTAAACTGGTATAACACTGCAAATAACCAATTTATTAGTGTTTTAAATTAGTTGCTTATCCTTATCTTTGTCACCAAGAAATATTAGGTAATTTGACAGAGTGCTGGTCGAGTTAATTGATTAGTTCAGATTAATTTGTATTAATGTTTAATTGCAACTTGATTGTAATCTTGATAGTAATTACATTATGTGAACATGTACAATTATTATTTTTTATTAACACAATTCTTTTACAAATAGTAAAACAAGTGGCAATGCACTGGTCAGAATTACATCACTTTCGACCTCAAGTGTGTTCAACAAATGAAGCAGGAAACTAGTTGCCCCCTTGTTGAGGTTTTGTGAGTGATGTACAGTTTTCACATGGGAATTTATTTTTTATATAGGCTCCTGGGTTTTACACGAAAATAGAAAGAAGCAAGTGTGAGAACTTGTGTGAAGCATGTGTGTGCCCTTTACATAAGTTTCTTTTATGTAGAAATGTGTTCAAAGGCATTTTTTTGTATGTTCCCAAGATGATTGCAAGACTGTAAGGAAAGCAGCTGTTTCACTGAATGTGCTGGAGAATATGGCAGAGTTCTTCTGCTAACTTTGTCACATTTTTCCCCCCTTCAAGTGTGAACTGCATAGTCAGTGTTTTAGACTTAACAGATAATGTACCTGTATGTTGATGAACCTGAAGCTGATACTTGTATATACGGTAATGTTGATTTGATGTAGCTCCATAAATGGAGAAGAACATTGAAGTTGAGAATAAAACTATTATATTACACAATTATAATGTATATAATTATAAATATTGCATTGCAGTGTCTATTTTTTGTACAAGTGAGCGACTTCCACGGTCCGTTTGTAACTCGAATGTTCACGCAAGTCGGGGACTTACTGTGTGTGTAATACACACAAATACATATCTCAAATGTGTGTTTCCATTTGAATTGGTTTAAATGGTGTCTACAGTTTAGTGTGTGAATTGTTCATCTACAATCCTACAAGCGGTACACACGACACTGTTGACTAGGGATGCACCGATACCGTTATCAGCCTCGATACCACATTTTTTAAAACACTCGTACTCGTTAAAAGTCCCCCGATACCGGGGACCGATACCCGGTCTGAGAAATGTCTATTTTTGAGGGGTGTGTAAGGGGTTAATCACAGGCGCCAAGTGCCCGCCCCCAGGCCCCGCCCCCAGCTCAGAGCAGGAAGAAGGCGAGGGGAAACATGTCAGCTGTGTGGAACTATTTCAAAGTGCATTAAAGACGGCAAAACAAAGGCGGACTGCAAATTGTGCTCAGCGAAATTGTCCAGAGGAGGCTGAAAAGGTAGCGCATTTAACACAAGTAATTTAATCAAGCATGAGAGTTTCACGCCGCAACGAGCCATATTACATGCGAAACAATTCCACGTCTGTTTCTGTAAATTTAAATCATGTTTTTATTAAGTACTCGGTATGGGCGAGTACTGAAATGCAAGTACTCGTTTTCCAAAAAAGTGGTATCGTCGCATCCCTAACTGTAACATTACAACCTCCTGTTGGGATTAATAAGATACTTTATCAATTGCGGATGGGAATCACCAGGGAACAACCGATGGGATATTATCGGGATACCTAGATTCGATGTGTACTGAAATTCTGTTAATAATCATGATTTTTTATATTTTCTTATAAAAATTATTTGCTCCTCCCACACAGGATGCTGCAACATTTTACTACTATATACAAAAAAAATCGAATTTATAGTCCATGTTAGTCAACGATAGTTACACAAACTGACACACAAAAGAATTGCAATATGTACCTGAAACCAAACATAAAATAATAAGTATATATATGAATTATTATTTATAATTTAAATACACTTCCAACTAGCATTTTAAGGCCATAGCGCATCATCTTGCATTGTAAATATTTCAACACAGATGTTCTTTAACTCCAGTTGAGTAGACTGCTGAAGCTGCACTAGTCAGGCAGCATATTTACATCATATCTTTGCACCACACTGTTTTGAAATCAGCGCAGGAAATAAGTGCACTTTCAATTAGGTAATAAACAAAGCAAAACATTGAATGCGGTCCCCTTGCTCTCCCTCTGGAGTGCTCACTTCAGGGTGTAAACCCATTTCCACTAATGCAACACTCTGTGCCACCCGCAATAACCAGCCACTTCCTCCAGTCTGCAAGCTGACATGCTGAGGAGCGTCTGCTTTAACTCTAACAGCTCATAGTTGGTCTGTATACTGCATATATCAACCCATGATGCAACCAATAAAAGTGTGCACCCACACACACACAAAAACATGCACTCACGCACAAAGAAGACTGACATATTCTGAGATAGTTTGCTTTGGCTCTAGGACAAATCAACTATCATCACCTTGGCAAACAATTCCTGGAAACTTCAATAAATTATTCATTTGAACAAGCCTCTCTCTAACTCTCTCCCTCTCTATCTATCCTCTTAAACCAATTCACTTCACCTCTTTTAACACGGATCGAGATTCGCTTAATGAAGCTGATGTTCTTTCTGAGCTCCTTAATTAGAAGCAAAGGCTTCTTCTCAAACTAAACAGATCTAAAACAGACTATGCCTCAGTACTTGTGATGTCACAAGACACAAAAGAGTTCACCTTCATTACTAGAGAGCAGCATAGCACCTGGAAAAAAAATATTGGTTGTTCTGCTGGACAGTGAACAGGTTCCTTGCGGTTAAATAGGCAGTTGAACTAGTTCTTAGCCAACAAGAGCAAGATAGTTAACATGGCAGAGAAACAAAGGGAAACATTCATGCTTGTAGATCCTGCCATTTTTTAATAAGGGTAAAGATGTAGAAGCCATTAATAAACAATTTTAGTGGCTTCCTGAACATTAAAACAAACAATTTGTCATTTTAGATTGCTTTCCATGATGTAAATTACAAGTTAGGAGTATTTTAGTGGGAATGAAAACAAGAAAACAGACAAGGAAAGCGAGGAGGCTTTGTAGCAAAAAGCAGCAGGGTGCCGCTGTAACGAGGCAGCCCAATGAGGCACGATAATTAAAGCTCCTCACTGACACTCAGACCAATACAATCCTCTTTAATGATGCCCCGCTACTCACGCGGCCATTTTACCTTGCCAGAGGCTATAACGAATAACCAGAGCAGACTGAAAAGACCATCCACATGCTCACAATCAACTTTAACAGACTATGAATGTCCATTTTCTGCCCCTTTTTTTTTGGTTAGATCATCAGCTAAACCGCACCGCTGCACACACAGGTGTCATTCTACTCGCTTTGGACTTTGCGACCTTCCGTTGTGTCATCAAACAGGCCAGTGGATTAACCTGTTTACTTTCAGACCACTCAGCTGGACAGAGGAGCTTAACGGGCACTCTTCATGCCGTCCACTACACACACAGCGTGACGGATGACTAGTTGTTGGTGTTCCAAATCTTTAACTGAGAACATTAACCTTGTGCAGCCTTGGAGTGAGAGTGATGAGGCGTTTACTAACAACTGAGCCTCTTCATCTCATTAATCAGCAGTGTGAGTGAGGAAAAGGAAACCTGTCCCGTAAGATTTCACCATATATTTAATTCAGGTGTAACGCGCATCTTGTATCCAAAACGTAATCACTCTGTCTGAAGAATCACTGCAGTTCACTCAGAACCACAAATCTTGTTTCTATCAAGTACATTAATGCTTGTGCAGCACACTATACACCTCTCGCACACTATACACCTGTCGGTGTGAAAGGCTAAATACAATCGAATGTGATAGTCATTTATAATTTAAAAAAAATTTATGAGAAATGCCCATGCATTTTGTTAAGTCTTTGTGGTTTGTATCATGTACTGCATTATAAAGCTGAAAAATAACATGTAGAAAGTCCAGCGAGGCACCGTACACAGAAGTCCGATAGATTACTCAAAATATTGATTGTTTTTAGTAATATATCGGACTTGTGTGTACGCTGCCTTGCTGGACTTTATAAAGTAAACCATTATCATCATAGCCTTCTTCAGATTACTCACTCAGTTACAGTAATAGCCTACATTACTTATAAAATAGGAACAATAGCCTTTTTACCTCAAGTCCCCCAATTAGCCTCATAGCCTTTTTATCTTTTATTTTTTTACCTCAGATCTCTTTGTTAGTATCATAGCCTTTTTATTTTTACCTCAGTTAGTTTCATAGTCTATCTTTTTCCTTAGGTCCTTCAATTAACACAACGTCCTTCCTCTTTTTACCTCAGCTCCCTCAGAGAACACAATAAGCCTTTTTATTTTACCCCAGATAGCATCACAGCCTTTTTATTTTTATCTCGGGTCCCTTAGTTAAGACAACAGCCTTTTTATTTTTACCCCAATTCACCCAGTTAGAACCATAGCCTTTTTATTTTTACCCCATTTCCTCCAATTAGCATCTTAGCATTTTTACCTCATGTGCCTCAGTTAGCATCACAGCCTCTCATTTTTACCTCAGGTCCCTAAATTAGCCAAATAGCCTTTTTTTTTTTAACCTCAAGACCCGCAGTTAGCAACATAGCCTTTCCTTATCTACAATTGATTAGTTAGCACAACAGCACTCAGTAATTAAACATTTATATAGCAATCCCCAAATCTGTATTAAAACAAAATTTCTAGTGAAATAACTTCAGCTGCAATGCACTCATTCGAGATAAGATTCCTTTATATACATCTATACACACACATGCACTTTAAACAAACAAAAGTCATACTTAACCCTAAGCTGTAGAAAACTCTCCCAAGTAACACCTCACTTTCATGACCGAACATACCATCTTACACAAAGTGTACATTTATTACTGGTAATTCTTCTCATGCAGTACATAAACGTAGCCTAGCTAATACCCCTATCTCACCTACGCGGTTTCGCGCGGTGGCCATAAGTACGGTTCATCATGATTCACCGCGAGTTTTTGGCGCTGTGAGTACGTTTCCATCTTTCCGCGCAAAAAAATAAACATGTTTAATTTTTTTGCCGGTCCTCGCAAAAGCTTGTGGTCCTTACAAAACTTCGCGGAGCGCCAGCGGAACATCGGTGGGCAACTGCGGCGCCTCACGGTGCCGAACTCCGCATCTCACCGTGAGTCAAACCGCATAAGTGAGATAGGGGTATTAAACCTCAATGTCAGGCAGCATACCAACACAGTTACACAACCAGCATTAAATACGTTTTCACAAGGTGTTTGGGATGGGTCACGTACCTGTTTGTGCATTTCGATGTTGAGTCCATAGGACATCTCGTAGTACTGCAAGAGAAGAAACGGATGAGAATAAGCAAACAAACACGCACTACACATACACACAGACGCACACACACACCCCTTATCTAAATATAATAACTGAGACAGGAATGCAAAGAGGATTTGGAACACAAAAGACACAAATAGTTCAGCGGTGCATCGTATAACACCAGAGGTTGTTGCTGGATTGCACTGATGTATTCATGGCCTTAAGGAAGAATGGAAAAAATGTGCTCTTTTATTATTAACAGATGAATCACTGTAGCGTGTACACACACATTAACTGGAATAATTAAGGGATGATCATGACGTGCAAGTTATTGCCCATTCTTGTTTTTGAAACGATTAACCAGACAGCTTTATACAAAGATTTAATGCACAATAATACAAGTTTCTAACTGATAATTGTCCATGAAAGTCACCTAGAGCATCCGAAATGCTCCTGCCTTTTTTTTTTTTTTGCATTTCAAATGGTGTAATTTGTTTACCTTTAGTGTGTTTATACTAAGGAACACGGCAAGATGAAATTAACAATTAAGTCCTGTATATACTAAAACCAATGAAAAATGAGGCATCCAAAGTGATGTTTAATTCCCTTTCTGTCCTACAAACATCAGGTATTAACCCCCCCCCCACACACACACACATAAACACACTTCTAGTATATAATCCAGAGCTCGGTGTTAAACATAGCGACAGATCAGAACACAGTACGGTTTACTGTTCAGATACAGTCACTCAATTTTGCTATGAGTCAGACTTTGCACAAACTAATGGTTTCATTGACAAGTCACACGTTGTCCACACCTCCTCTCAAGGTGACCGCACTGATATCTGATCTTGCCCCACGTGAGCCTTGCGAGCTCATCTGTTCTCGAGTGCAGCTACTTTGACCGAACAAGCGAGTGCTTTTCATCAGCCTACTGGAATTTGAACCCGAACAAGAACATTCCTCAGGATTTAGAGATACATATCGGCTTAGATCTCTCCCTCGTTCTATGCTTTTGTTAGTGCACATTCTTAGAATACAGAAACTACTTTTTTTGTTTTGCTCCCATCACATTTCCATGTCCTCATTTGGCAGATGTTCTTAACCAAAGTGACATACAAATGAGGTCAGAATAGAAGTTGATCATTTGTGATTTGACCTCATGACCATTAGGTTACCGGCACGCAACCTTAACCTTAAGCCTCCATATGTAAAAAGTCACTAAGTAAGAGTATGAGTGCTTTGAAAAAAAAGGGAGTGTAAAATTAATTGCATTTTAATTGTGACATTTAATTGAGATTTGCCACCCTTTATTAATCATACACTCGATTGCGACACTTGTGAGCTTAGCTAAAGTTGGCTAATTAGTAGGTGTTTAAATTGCTAGCTTGTGGTGCAAGTCAATACAAACAGTTTAAGTGTACGTAGTTGCACAGTCTGGTGACAAATTTAATAGAGTACACAATGTTACACCAAAGATGGACAATTTAAAAAAAATTGCAACTTAATCGCAAAAGGTTATTCGTTGCAGATAATGTACGCAGTCAGGAATTTATATAGCGTTTGTTAATAAATTAAGTATTCTTTATTTTTTCTTAAATACTGTTGAGGTGATAAATAAATATTGGCACATATCCTATTAATGAGATCATTTGTCCAATTATTTGCTGTTAGCCTAGATCAATATGAATGGATACAAACTGGCACACTTAATATTTACATATCGGAGGTAAAATGGCAACGTGTGTCTAAACAGTTTTATTGCGATTTTTATCATCACATTGTACAGCCTTAAAATAGATATGGTACCTGGGACTTGAATTGTATTAAAATATAACCTAGCCTTCACTTGATCTTATGCATGTGTATGAATAAGGACTTAAGTTAAGTATTCAATTATATGCTCTTCCTGGGATAAAGTTCATTGTTTTTATTTTCGATCGATAATCTTGTGAGGTTATACTCATCGCAGGTTCGATACCTTTCAGAGATCAAGCTTATCTAGCACACAGTGTTTACTGGTTCTAGAGTATACACAAGTAACTCCTGTCAGACAGACAATTTCTGTTCAAAAACAAACTCAACCTCACTCTAACACTGATCCACTAGCATTACATAGCGTTTATTATAGCAACTGAAGTGTCGCGCAACACGCAACCCTTCGAGTTGTAGATATCTAACCTGTACTAGAGAAGGATGACCGTCACCCCAAACGCTAACATCAGCTGATTCTCTGAACACCAGGAACACCCCCCCCCACTACTGTCTGCTTCACCTTGTTTATCTAACGCTGCCCTTTACCCCTTTTCATCCGGCATTCCTACGAAAAATAATATTTAACCAAAGTACCGGTATGTCAAGTCAATCCCTGCATGGCCAAATAAGATAACACGGGCTGGTTAACGCTGTCCAACGCCTGACTGCAGGAACTGCTTTTCCTCTTGCCGCTTCCGAGTTTCCAGAAACACGAGATTGCAAACAAGGGTGAACGGTGAGCCATTAAAGTATCGATCGGGATGAAACAGCAT
>JAQQZS010000023.1:8176199-8190517 GCA_030068045.1 Platyallabes tihoni
AAATTACACAAATTATGCTCCATCCCAAACACTGACCCTAATTACCTTTATCACACACCTCTAATCACACCTAACACTCTGATAAAGCATGCGTATGTGTACATGTTTGGGAGTACACGCTGATAAAGAGAAACACATCTGGCTCTCACCATGACATAGTGACGTTGCATCTCGGTCTTCTCGTTGGCCAGTTTGTCATACTCCACTTTCAAGCTGAAGCAAACAGAGAAAAAGAACAAGCATGTGATGTGTAAAGATGTGGACAGCGCAACATGTGCCTTTGACCGTCATTAATATTCAGGAGTGCTTTACCTGTGATACTGGGCTTGCAGGAACTGGAACTCGTCTTTGATCCGGTCGCACGATTCTGCCACTGTGAACTTGAACCCAGGTTGGCCGGGCTGATGAGGCGCCTGCGAAAACCAAGATCATTTTTGTTCATGCAATCTGTCACAGAATCTAGCAATACTTCCAGGCTGCATCCTGCCACCGTTATCAAAACAATCACACCAATCTTTGCCATTAGGCTCCTGTGCAGTGGCTATGTTTCAGACACCCGGAGAGTAATGTGACTCATGGAAATAACTGCCGCTGGTGTAAATAACACATTTCATGCTTCCTGATTCTCTGGGAAATTATATTTCATCTGCGGGCTGAGTCGTGGTCTGTCAAAGCCGCCTGTGCGTTCCCCTGGAGCTCAGCCCGCTGGTCGTTTTCGTGCTGGTGGGAATAGCTGCCATCACTCAACAGCGTTCTCTGTCACACAGACGGGTCACTGCGTCTAAATGGCCTCGGAGAAAAACTGTAACCTGACTTACCCCCACCCTTCTCCTCCTCCTCCCTTCCCTCCCGCTCTCTCTCTCTCCTTCACACCCTCCCTGCCTGGTATCTTGTCTCAAACCCTCACCAGCTCAACACAGAGAGACCGTAACCTCTCATTGTGTGAGCTCAAACTGCACCAGGGTGCTTTTTATTTCATTTAAAGCACATAATCGGGCAATTGGGGTGCACTCGGGCACAAACAAGAAGCACCCCTTTGTTTATTCTGCCTGTGAAGAACAGATATAAAGAGGCACTTTGTGCTCGGAGGAGCCTTACACAAACCCCGCACAACAAAGTGCACATCACTGAGTTGTGGGAAGAAAAAAAAAAACACAGATATCAGACATTTCTTACCGGATGCCGGCCCTGTGGATACATCCTTTGTGATCCGCTGATCCCTGTATGAGCAGGTGGACAAGATCCCCCTCGGTATCAGAGGTGTGCTTCCACCTGAGGAGTCCTGCCCTCTGTGGTAGACTTGAAGATCACAAACAGTCGAAGGGAAAAGAAAACACACAATGTTGCAGCAGTGTGTTCATTAATGAATCATGAGTTATATGGTTGAATCAGAATGCGAAGAAACGATCTCTAACAAGATCTCGCACGAGTTCTGCTCGGTTACTCGGTCTGTTTTCACTCGGACAATGTAGCGACACAGTGTTACACGGATAAATCACTGATTTACAAGCGATCTCAAGTGAAAGCTGGTTATCTCCAGATGCAGAGCAATAACTGACAGCTCTGGAAAAACAACAACAAGACAGGGATCCTGGTGTTACTGTATATCCGTTATACCTTTTTTTAAGTCTCCACTAGTTCCCCGCAGAATGAAGTCCCAGCACTGAGGAACGCGTCCAAACCCAACCGTGCACACTCACTCCGTGGCCTGACTATATATATATATATATATATATATATATATATATATGTATATGTATGTATGTATGTATGTGTGTGTGTATGTATGTATGTGAGTGTGTGAGTATCTGTCTCAAGTCTTAGAGGAAATCACTCTCAGGCTGCTGCAACGCCTTCCCAGCCGCGCGCGCCGCTCCAACCGTCGAAGCTTCGTTTAAACTGTCGACTTTCTTGCTTCTTTCTTCTCGCGCGCTGACAAACAAACAAATAAGAGCTCAAATCCTAATCCCAGCCGTCGCTCAAAACTCCAACGCTGACATTCGAATATTTAAACCGTTCGGGTTGTTGTTTTCTTTGTTCGACGAATCAAATAAGAAGAAAGTGAACACCGGAACGCGTCGAACTTAGTCCTCGCGCACTAAAGCTCGCGCCCCGGTTCCACTCCGCACCGTACCGTACCGTACCACACACAGACTGCCCACTGACACAACGATTCAACTGCCGCGAGAAAGACGCGACACGGCCAATCAGAGCACAGCAAGGAGTTTATCTACGCGCACCAATCAGAGCGCGGAGTCCCCACGTGGGACAGAGCCGCCGCCTTGTGCACTGATTGGACTGTAAACATCTGACCTCATGTTCGCCATCTTGGATCTAAACGTGCTGCTTCTTCTTCTATTTATTTATTTATTTATTTCCTTCCCCCCCCTCCCCCTGCTTCAGACAAACAGCTTACACGAGATAGGATTGCTCGAAATCGTAACCACGGAAGCTGAAATCGCGTGAAGAAATTCGTTCTGATGGAGAAACTAACAGCTAAAACGACACAAGTGATCAGGCAAATTGTACGCAAAGCAGGGTGTTTAAACAGCGCTGAAGCAAAGGCACAGACACACTGATAATGTTCACTGCGAGCTTAGTGTAAACGTATTAAGCAATTCTTCGACGGTTTACTTCAGAGAGCTCAAATTAACAGAAAAAAACGATCATCCGCGATCACTTGATTCATGCTGTCAGCTCAACAACAACCCAAACCCGACGTGTCTGCGCGCGAGCAAATCAACCTATCACGAGTTGCTCGCGCTACTCCGCCCCACGTGGGCTCATCTCCGTCGTCACTCTGTTCCACCGACGAATAACATCACGATCCATTTCCGTGCCCGCACCTCATTGGTGAAAAGCGGCAAAGCCTGTCAGACCGACCGCTGGGTTGTCAATCAAGCCCACGAGGGGTAGAGCACTGACAAATGCCTGCGCCTCTCAGCCTCCCGCCTGCGAATAGCGCTCGGAATGGCTGCTTAATTAGCTTCGAATGGCTTTTCCTTCCAGCTCAAACAATCTGTCACTACCATGTGGTAAAAAAGAGAGCTTTGCGTAAAACAAAAGAGGGAAAAGCTAGCAGGGACTAAATATCAGTTTGATTTTTTTTTAACCACGTCTGCATTTGTATTAAACAAAGCGTTTATTCCTCTCAAGGCTGGCCCATTTCAGCCTTCACTAATCTAGTAAAAAAAAAAAAAAAAAAAAAAACAGTCTCATTTAAAATGCATAAAGCCCCCATAAACGTGTCGTTTTACGGGGAATCAACCTTTTGCAATCAAATCTGATAAATTCTCAAGAATTAAAAATGCCTCGTGAACATCTCTATACTAGAGTTTATGAATACACATACACATTCATTCACCTTCAGTAAGGTCTTTCTCCTGTTCAGGGTCACAGTGGATCTTTATGTGATCCAGAGACGCAGCCTGCATGGGCTACCAATCCATCACATGGTGGCGTTCAGACACATATCCACACCTAAGAGCACCAAATTCAACCTACATGTGTGTCGGAGGAAACAAGAGAACCAAGAAGAAACCAGAGTTCAGGCCCAAACCAGGGAGCTGTCAGGAGACCTTTTGTCATACATAAACATAAAGATTTAGTGACACCTAATGTCCTCCATCCCTTTTAAATTGCCTTAAATCGTTGGGATTAGCTAACTTAGATAGCAAGCTAGTTAACTAAATAAAAGAAATAAATTAACTGCTAGTAAACTATAATTTGGGTGGCACAGTGGTTAGTACGGTTGCTTTGCACCTCCATAGTTGTGTGTTCGAATCTCAGCTCTGTTTTGTGTTCATCTGGCTGCTCCGGTTTTCTTCCTGATTGGTCTTTTCAAATTGCCTGTAGTGTGCAAGTGTGTGAGCGCTATCCTGGGTATGCCGTGTGCCCTGAGTTTCCTGGGATTGGCTCAAAGCGCCATGTGAGCACAGTATAACTACTTTGGAAGATGAATAAATTAGTCCTTAATTGCATTGTCATGTAATTGATTTATAAAACAGTAGTGAAATGTTATAATATTAATAATAATTATGATTATTATTATTTATTCATCTTCATATATATCATATATACCTATATAAAACTCAGGGCACAAGACGGGGCACATCCTGGACAAGGTGGAAATCCATCACAAGGTACACATGCACACACCACACACTCATTAACATACTACGTTAATATACTGTTTGGGAAAACAGCTTTGCCTAATCTGCATGTCTTTAGAATCATCAACCCTGGTGTGAGGCCACAGTGCTAGCCACTATGCCACTATGCTGCCTATTATTATTATTATTATTATTAGGACACCAAATTACGTTATCAGAAGTAAACCTATTAAAAAAAAGTCAGTATTCAAATATTCCATGGAATTATCTCCAACTGGAAATGAAATGGCCAGATTCTGCATTCATTCATTAATTTTCTATACCGCTTAATCCTGTGTTCAGGGTCGGCCAGATTCTGAAGTTTGAACTAATTTTTTTAGACACATTGGTGAGAAACAGAACTCCATGTGCAGATCTTCTGACCTCTAACACCATATCAGAAGGATGTCTGTGATAGTTAAACACCGTAATCTACAGCTGGTCTGTTATTAATTCAACCTCCTCTTGACAGACATGTGAAAACTTGTGTGGGTGAAATCTGGCAAATGAATAGCTTGTAGTATAACAGAAAAAGCGAATGATACGTCAAATGGAAACATGGACTTGACTTTTGTTTAATCTTTGAACGCTCTCAGACCTTTAAATGTTTATGTAGCTGTAGGGTCGGTTGTCGGTGTAAGCCGAGTTCACAAGTTGATTAATCATAAACTGAGAGAGTGCGAAAGAGAAGAGAGAGAGATGGAAAGACTATAGTTAAGGACGGTAGAAGGTGGATGTTTTAGCCCAGACTGAGTGCAGACTTTTTTTACACCAGGATGCAGTTTTTGTGTTTTTTTGCCCCATGATATCACAATTTCTCAATACCTGCTCAAAGTTGCTCCCAACTGGTGGTACACATGTGGCACCCAGATTCTGTATGTACTTAACGGTACCACCCAAGAAATCTTTTTTTTTTTTTTTTTTTTAAATAAAGACAGTAGAACTGCTCTACTGCTGTATTGTAAAGACTGTATTGCTGATTGTTTTTGTCCTCCATGTCATAACGTATAACACAATCCACACAATCACATTGCAAATATATTTAAAAGAACATTTTAGATAACTTTTCATGACTGCAAATAAATAATAAAAATGGAACAGTTAGATGTAGAATGTGTGCTGTAAACAAAGAAGCAGATGCTTTTACCACTGTCACCAGTAATAATTTACAAACCATTACTTCCAGTGACTTTATTCCTATATAGTGTTGCCTCATGTCACTCACTGTCAGGAAAAATACTGTACAAGTGCCTTTATGATTCTGAAGGTACAAACAATATAAATTATAATTTTACCATCATAATGGTATATGTGTATTAAATTTACAATATTCACTTTGGCCAGAAAAAATGAACATACTGATTAACAAAATATGTACCGTTGAGGGTAACATACTCCAACAAGGATCTGTTCTTGTTTCAGTTAAAGTGTCAAATGATATTAGATGGCTCTGTTAAGAAGCTTAAACAATATTCTACATAAATGTATAAAATGCATAAAGTCCGTATGTCTTCCTGGTACTTTTGTTTCCTCCCATAGTCCAAAAACATGCAGATTGGAGTAAGTGGCATTTTCAAATTGCGGCTTATCCTTTGACCATGTACAGGATAATCGCTATAGAGAATGAATAAGAGTAAGAGAGAAAAAGAGTGTTGAACTTCCATTCCGGAAATGCAAAGTGTTACACTTGGTGTTCCAGTTCATCCCAAAAGTGTTCAGTGTGGTCGATGTTCCGTGTCGGAAACCCAAGATCTTTGACTCCAACCTTGGAAAACCAACCACGTCTTTACGGTGTTCGCTTTGAATACAGAGACATTGTCATGCTGGAACAGGTTTGGTCTTTTAATTCCAGTGAAAGGGAGTTACAGCATACAAAGACAGTTGTGTGTTTACAACTCTGTGGCAACAGTTTGAGGAGGATTTACACATGGGTGTGATGGTCAGGTGTTCACAAACCTGTGTGCTCATAAATCCCTAAATCATAACCATATATATATATATATATATATATATATATATAAGTGGAGGTGTGGAAATCACAATTCGCCATTATTAATGACATTGTAATGTCATTCTCTCTACTTAAACTGAACAACAATACAGCCTGTAAATAATGTCAAGTTTCAACCCTTATGTTTTCAATCAGTAGGATGTTTACTAATAGAACATTTTGTGGCTATTGTAAATATTAACATACAATGTTCATCAAATAAATATGTATTTAGGGGCCCTTTGAAATGTTTATTTCATGATTAATTTGGGGTTGCTACAGTTTGAGAAACTTTGCATCACAGCATTACAGCAGTGTATATACTTTGTGTTAGATACAGTCATGGTCATGTCACTTCTCATGCATACAAATTCTCATGCGGATTGCATAGAGAGTAGGTTAATGATTTCAAGATGGAAAATAAATAACTCACATGTCCATAAATGTTAGAACAGATTTTTATATTTAATTGGAATTGAATCCTATGAGAAGCCTGTACTGCCTTTCACAGCATAGTTTGTTGGAGGTCTTCTTTTCAGAAGAGGCCAGAAGAGACATCTGTCCCTACACAGGACCATGCAATGAATGGACATTTATTTTATTTGATTACCACTCACAGTAAATACTGCCCTGTGTGTGTGTGTGTGTGTGTGTGCATGTGCGCGCATGTGAGTGTGTGTGTGTGTGTGTGTGTGTGTGTGTGTGTGAGAGAGAGAGAGAGAGAGAGAGAGAGAGAAGTTGGCTTCCTAATATCTTGTGTACAGCCCTTTATCCTCCTCTATAGAAAGTGCTATTAGTGAAAACAAATGGAAACCAGGACACTCTGTGTGTGTGTGTGTGTGTGTGTGTGTGCGTGTGTGCACGCATATATAATTGCGACCCTAGTACTGTTTATTTACACAGTAATCCCAGATGCTGTGAAATTTCCATCATGCACACACACGCACACGCACACACACACACACACACACACACACTATATTTGTATGGTATTTCCTTTGACTTGTGTATTTTTCCTAGCTAAATACTTCTACCCTAAACCCAAACCATAACCTCAATAAACAAAAGGAAATCATTCTTTATTTGTCCAAATTAAAGCTTAATTTTTTATCATCATGCCAACACGTGATTCCCCCCCAAAAAATCGAGGTATTTCATTCCTCTGTGAAAAAATGCTGTCTTGACAAACTTAAAACAAACCAGGGTTTTAAAACAAACCCCGTTCTCAGCATGGCTGCCATTTGCCTGTCCTGCTTTTCTAATTACCCTCCATTTACACAAACCGTAGTGTAAAGCCAGAACACGAGCTCCATCACTTACAATAGGAGCCTGTGTGTCGATAGCTCGTTCTTCTCAAGTACAAAAATGACTCTTCGTCAAAGGAATCCAGGCGATTTAGGTGTGACGAGTGCACATCGGAAAGTGGCGATGCATACTGTGCATATCTAAGCATAATTTGACAGGATCTGTGTGGATGATTCACACCTCTGTAGCCTGTTGTAGCAAAAAAGCTCTCAGTGTGTTTGCATGGTAATGTGGTTCTAACTGATAGCTGGTAGGATTATCCTCACCATGGGGGGAATGCTCCTTTCTCTTCCTCCTCCTCCCCTCCCCTCTCGCTCTCTCATGCTCGCTCATCTTCGCCTGATTTGCCCGGCAGTGGAGCAGAAAAAAGGAGGCCTGACTCTGTGTGGCATGTCTGCATTGTGCAGTGCCGGTGTCTCAGGATTATTGACATGTTTTCATTCGTGGGCTCCGGCTCTGAAAAGAGACACATTCCTGTCCACAATAGCTCCAGTATGTTTCATCATGATGTCTTAAAATCACAACTGACTGCTGTTCATGATGTTACTTCATTACCTAATGCTATATGTAATTTCATAATTTTGAAATCTCCACTATTGTTCTAGAATGTAGAAAATAAATCACAGAAAAAGCAATGAATTACAAAGGTGTGTCCAAACTTTTGACTGGAACGTTACGTTGATTTATTTTCATGCTTGCAAATGGCATGGATTGATTATTTACATTGGTGTCACTAAAATCACCAGCACTGCCAGCAGGTGTAGGGAAAAAAACACATCAAGTCTGTGGCTGATGTCTTCCTAAACCAGACTGTAGATTTACGATGTCTCTTAACATGTCTCAAGTGAATACTATTATTGCTTCATTTCATTCCGTTGTGAAATTGGCTAAACCTTCTACTTAAGTCTTTTATAATACATTCTATCCTATCTGGCACATTTTTACACCTTCTTACACATTCTTATTCTGAGAGAGTGTGAAGATTTTGTTTCTGTCTTCACCTACACCTACACAGGCTTTCATTAAGTGAGATTCATGTAAAACTGGTTTTACTTCCAGAGGAAATGTTGAAACTCTTTACTGGGGTAATTGTGAGGAATTTATAGATTGAGAGCGCCCAGATATTTTTTTGTTGCCCTAATGTTGTGTCAATGCTAATTTTGCAAGTTTACAGAAGTTGTGACACTGCTGGTATTAGGTTGTTTTTGAAAGTTAGAATTGATGAAATGATAGTTGGTCAATGTTGACTACATGACGTGAAAACGTTGAATGAACAAACCCAACACTATGTTACACTTGTCTTTTCTGCAATTAAGCCGATGGTCTGAGAGGAACTCGAACTCCAGTTGGTACAGTTCAAGCACTGAATGGACCACCACCAGGACCACTAGGGAACATATTACTGAATAAGTAAATAAATAATACCGGATAACTGCACTTTACCAAAACATTCAATCAGAAAACCCTATTAATGTCCGAGATCTGTTGTGCGAAACCGGATGATATGCAGTTTGGATATTTTGCAAACACCATATTACACTACATAAATTTGGGAGCTAAAATGCACTCCAAGAAAAAAAGCTGAAACAGAGAGGCAATGGTACAACATTTAAAGATATTCAACCTGAGATACATAAAGCGGATGTTTCTGTCCCAATCTTTGATCAGAATTCTCTGTTAGAATCTTCGTGGCGGCACAGTGGCGTAGTGGTTAGCACTGTGGCCTTGCACCTCCAGGGTCTGGGCTCAATTCGTGCCTTGGTGTGTGTGGAGTTTGCATCTTATGCTTGGTGGGTTTTCTTTCACACTTCAAAAAAATGCGACTTAGATTAAATGGAATTCCCAAAATTGCCAATACTGTGTGTGTTTACCCTGTTTTGAACTGGCACCCTGTCCAGGTGTAACCCTGCCTTGTGCACAAAGTCTCGTGGGCTTTCCATGACCCTTTATAGGATACGCGGTATAGATGAATGAACAATGAATTCTGCTGTTCTGAGGTTGTATTTGCAACACTGTGTTGGAGTCACTCATTCAACGTAATCTCGACATTATATTAATGATTTAACAAAATAAAATTGTAATTTTATGCAAATTTAAATGCAATTTTAAAAAAGGTTTATTGTAATGTTTTGCCGAATACAAATGTAAGGTCAACGCAGCTTATGATGTATGTGATTTCCAAAAAAAACAAGAAAAATGCTGTTTAACACATTTTGCAGTGAAATCCTTCAAATATACTGTAGTGGACAAATAATAGATGACCTATCTCATTTTCTAAAGAATAACTGTTGTGATTTGTAAATGTCCTACAGTAGCTGAAGGCTCATGAGATCAGAGACTTGCAAGAAATTTTCGCAGCATCTTTGATGTTAAAATCAGAATGTTTGAAAATGCCTGCGCAGAAACATACAACTTTATTGTATTGTATTCAGTGACAAGTTCACTCTAACTTTCAACAACAACCTTGTATTTCTTTAAAAATATAATTACTGTATAATATATTGGCTCAAGAAACCACTTTCTGTCAGTATGGGAACTAAATACAGTACATTTCTATCTATTTTGTATATTAAGTATGCAGTACTATATTGTAATGCTATAAAAAGGATATGTTGGAATATATATGCAGTACATTAGATTCTGTTATGAAAATATGAGGATGAGGTGAAAAATTCACGCAGCAGGTTTCCCAGACCATCGGCATAATTTAGCAATACTAACAACAGGGAAGAGGTGCTGTGGGAAACCGAATGCGTAACGCTATCTACCTAGGAGAAATGGAGGATACCGGCTGAAAACGATTACGGAAGAAAAAAAAAGGATCTCATTTCCAAATCTATCTTATTTAAAGGACTATCATATATCTGGTATTTGAGATGTAGTTGACCAAGCTCTGTTCATCAAGTGTGAGTGATTGAGAGCGAGACACAGAGCGCGAGAGACCAGAGCTCTTTAGAAAGGTAGTGTTATTTTTGGTGATTGAGACACAAGTGGAAAGGCTTTAAAAGCAGGTCAACAAAGTGGTCCAGTGCTTCATGCTGAGTGTGAAAGCGTGGGGCCGGCCGAGTGGAGCACCTCTTCAGCACTCATGATGCCAACCAGCATTATCACCTGGCAGAGAGGAGGGAGCTCACATACTCTCTCAGTCCACACCTACACACACACACACACACACTCATGCGTGCTTGTACTTCTGTATACTTTACAGCGGCCCTTACAATAGCACTCGTCTCCGCCTGTAAAAATCTCTCTTTAAAAAGCTTTTCACAACTGCTTTCTCTACGAGTGGCTTTCACCACATGTGCTTCAGAGGTGCAATTTTTTTTTCCTTTTTGCCTCTCTTGGCTTTTTCCTTTTGATTGGTCACACTCTTCCATTGTCTTCGCAGCTCACCTGATTTTGTCCTGTTCCTTCCCATTGTGAAAACTTCAAAGTGCTGGCCAAATTGTCCCCCCGAGGACAATACTCAAATGTTAGGCCAACACAAAAGGGTGTCTTGGTTAATGTGTGACTGCTGTCCTTTCATACACACACACACACACACACATACACACGCACACAGAGACACCTACCTAATGAATGTTATTGTGGACACTTTGGTCTTTTTATTACGGGTGAATGACAGATGACCCTGTCTTTCCGAGTCTCTCAAAGTTGTCACGGTAACCATATATCCAATAAGACTGAGGTATCACTTCCCCAAGTGTCACAAGAGACACACAGCAAGCAGGAGTCCCTGAGGCTTGTCCTAAGAGTCTCATTAACACACACTCGCCTTAGGGCCGAGCGGTTAGAGCGCTCAATCTCACGTCCCTCACGGCACCACAGGCTTCTCAAAATGGAAATGATGACATCCGATGTAATAAATAAGCAGATATACCAGTTCTGACTGCTATGAAATTTGTGATAATTCACCTCAGCTTAAAGTATTCT
Source organism: Platyallabes tihoni (assembly GCA_030068045.1). Taxonomy (NCBI): domain Eukaryota; kingdom Metazoa; phylum Chordata; class Actinopteri; order Siluriformes; family Clariidae; genus Platyallabes; species Platyallabes tihoni. Next base: position 8,187,579 of record JAQQZS010000023.1, read on the forward strand.
ACAGAAGCCAAAAGAGAAAACAACTTCTCTCCTTCCACATTGTGGTTGCAACATGCCATGCTGAAACAAAACAAGAGCTGGGTTTTGGCTGCGGCTTTTTAGCACTGGGGGAAAAAGGTCAACGATCTTTTGTTGTTCAGGTCAGAACAGATCTACGGCCTCTCTGGCCCTCGGTACCGTTTCCAAGGGAACAAGAGAATGTGTTCTAGTCCCCAAAGGCCAATGGGTAAAATCAGTGCATCTCTCTGGAGACTTTAGAGTTTCTGTTAGGGGGAAAAATGGAAGTGCTTATTGTCATAGAGTGAAAAGCCAGGAAAGGAGGACATTCGAAGAAGAAGCAACAATAGCAAAGGTCAACAGCAAAGGGATGCAGAGCCTGAGACTGCATTTACAGCAAAAAATACTGAAAAGGGGAACAAAGCTAGTTTCTGGTTTAGTAACTGGATATGCTTTATGATAACTCACATGTCTTCTTTCTTCCACTTTCTGTCCTCCTACACCAGTGTACTGCACATGAGAAAATACTGTAATCATGAAAGATATAGGTATATGAAACACACACACACAATTTACACCAATCAGCCATACCTTTAACACGACCACCACCTGAACAACGCTGATCATCAACTATATTCCAGCAAACTGGTGAGTGGACCACAGACACCTAAGGCTCACCCATGCCCACTGGCATCATAGACCATTCTGTCCATCCCTGTCCATAGGAAAGTCAATGCTGCCCATAATAGGAAGGCAGAACACCCAGTGCACCACAGCTCACTGTGCACAGGACCCAGCAGGTAAAGCGTCCAAGGTCACTGACCGCCAACTAAATTCCCCAGATCCCAATCCAATCGATCACAGAGTCCCGACCCCGCAACCCACAGCACCTAAAGAATCTATTGCCAATGTCCTGGTGCCAGACACCACAGCACACCCCCAGGCGTCTTGTGGGTACACCAACCAAGGGTCCAGAACTGCCACAGACGCACAACAGAAATTCTAGATGCGGGTGTTTTTTAACGTTAATATTCTTGATATTATCCTCCACGTTCCCTAGTTGGACTACAGAGGTTCCTAGATGGATGGATAGATATTATATTAATAATATTATCATATATATCAATACATTTTGTATTAAACTATTTATGCAAGTTTTCTTTCCCTGAGGTGTGTATACATTTTTTGTGGCTGACTATGCATATGCATATACAAACTACCATATTTTGAAGCTTATTTATGAATTTAATTATTTACTTTTTGTGTTTGCTTTTGTGCATTGTATAGTGAACATATATCATCTACTTCTGCTACATACAGGAAAAATAATACGAAGGACAAAATTCTCATTCAGTACATCAACACTTGGATCCCAAGATCTAGTCTTATAAAAGTTGCAATGCAGTAAAAAATTAATATGCACCATATTTTTCAAGAATTATATTTTTTTACCGTAAAATAAGACAAGATCTACTCAATGCTGCTTACTTCAATACAGCCCGGACTGGTGCTAACCCAAAAACAAAACACTCGTCAACTTGTCTCATCCAGTACAAGTAAGACAATCAGAAGTCCCAAATGAGGGGGGATCAGGAAAAAAGGAAGGATCTACCTCTTTCTGGGCTCTACTGATAAGCCTTATTAAAATGAAGATTTTAAGAAGAAGTGAGCAGAACGAGAAGACCTCAGTGCCTGCAGCTGTACTGAGCATTTAACACAACTAAAACCAAGATAGATGACGGCCGCCTGCACAAAATGAATAACTCAATCATTAAAAGGGCGATAATGTGGTTTTGTGATTTGAGAGAATCTCAGATGAATGTGTGTGTGGCTTATTCACGCCCCTGACCCTGTTCCAACCAACAGCTCTCAGCACATTAGCATGTTAATGTGGCTCTAAATGGGAGCTGGTAAGATTATCCTAGGCTTGGGAGAATCCCCATCCCGCCTCGCTGTTGACTTCACTGAGTGCTGCCGCTACCCAGTTATCAGTCTCTAGTCCTCTTATCAAAAGCCTGGAAAACTGCCCAAGGTCCATCTGGTTCACTCAGAGGCTTCTGACTGCTACTGCCTTTATAATACACACACATACACACACTATGGCCATTTCATGCTACATCCACTTTCATTATATTCAAATATCCCCTTACACATCACTCCAAATACCATTATTGGCACTATATAAATTTCATTATAGCCAGACTGTAAAGTAAAACTCACTTTAGCTTAGCTAAAGATCCGAGGAACTCCCACTGAGCTCGATCCTTATTTGCCCAACCTACAACTATGGTCTTATGCCCTATGGGTGATTAGTTTATCAATAGGGGCCTGAAATGTTTGCATGGCTTCCATTACACAGCAAGACTTACTTCCCAAAAGCTGACCACAAGAGGGGGACGCAGTAGGAGCACTGAGGTTAAGTGTTCAGTAAAAGGACACTCATTACCCACTTAAACTCTCATTTTATATGTTTAATGCATATCATTAAGGTGCTTCAGTGAAAGTAGTAGGAAAATTATGTAGTTATGAGAGTGAGGAATGTTACCCCGGACGCAGTGATGGATCCTTAGGGAGTTTAAGTGGTTAATTTTATTTATTAGGCATATTTAAAAAGTAAATGTTGATGTTATACGCAGTAATTAAATACATTGACATTTATGACCTACATCAATATAGAAAAACAACCTGCAACACAGACACATGGCCACCCTGCACCTTATTATTCATTCATTTTCTATACCGCTTTGATCAGGGTCGCGGGGGGCCTGGAGCCTATCCCAGGAGACCTCGGGCACTAGGCAGGGTACACCCTGGACGGGGTGCCAATCCATCGCAGGGCACACACACACACACACACACACACACTCACCCACCCATTCACACACACACTACGGGCAATTTGGGAACGCCAATTAGCCTAACCTGCATATCTTTGGACTGTG
>JAQQZS010000023.1:8191906-8205608 GCA_030068045.1 Platyallabes tihoni
TGAGGGTTAAGGGCCTTGCTCAAGGGCCCAACAGTGGCAACTTGGTGGTTGTGGGGTTTGAACCTGTGATCTTCCTAGCCGTAGTCCAATGCCTTAACTACTGAGCTACCCCTGGCCCCATAATGATAGACACTTAACATTTCTAAAATTTACGGAAAGGCCCTAAGGTTGTAACATGGCATCTTATTATTGGTAGCTTTTAGGTGAATATTGTATCAGTGCCCAAAATTCCCAGAATCATATCTCTCTTTAATGGCAGGGACACTAACTTTGTGATCATGGGATAAATCAAATCTGGTGTTTGGTGTATTGGTGAGAAGCAGGATGTGGTTACAGGGAACCGTTTACGAAAGGTAAACATAACATTAAAGAAAAACTCAGGACTTGGCCGTGGATTTGTAATAGCCATTAGCATAGCATTAGCTTAGCCTTAGCATAAATAACATCTGAGCTAACATAGCATTAGCATAGAATAACAATGACGCAAAACAAGAACATCTCAAAAACAGGGTTCTTAAACGCTTATACTCATGGCTGCCTAAAAACAAGACACACCTGAAACCGATTAAAAACGCGAACAGGAAATAGCACAGGAAATGAACCATGACCTGAAACATGGTTCATTGAAACCATGAACTGAAACATAGGATGCTGGGAAATGAACGCACTGTCTATTATCCCACAGGTCATGCATATTGTAGGACCCAAAGAGAAATATGTGACACACTGCTTAATGTAGCAGCCTGACAATTTAAATAAATTAGTGTAGAATTAATGTTATTACTAAGTTCTGCAGATAAGTAAACAGGGCTGATTTGAAATCATTGGACTAACCTAAACTAATAATGTTGCAGTGGAGTCATTCTATTGTATATTAACGGTATTGTAATTTTCATATAAAAATTGGTGTTTCTTTTGTATTTCGTTTTGGTCTTAAGGCACACTGTACCTAAAAAAAGCTTTTAATAGCTTGTACTGAAACAGCTCTAAAAACGATGACTTACTCATAACCTGTTGCCGTTAGTGAGCTCCTGCCGCTTGCATTATTTATGCCAAAAAAATCTATTCAATTGCTTTTTAAAGCTTGCATTATGTTAACAAGGTTAAAAAGTCATGGCGGCCATGTTCATCAGGCACAATAAAGAATTGATCCGAGCAAGATGGAACGCTTTTAACCTTCGGTTTTAAAGCCTCCATTAATGGTCGGCGCAGCACTTTTCCTAGCATGCATGAAGCTCTAATGGCACAGTGATGGAGGCTCAAGCTGCAATGTATCACAGACAACACAAACTCTCTCTCACACACACGGTTTAATCACAAATGGGGTATTAAATCGAGTTTAAAAGTAGCTCGGGGCCATGAGATAACGGGAATTCCTGATCACTGGTGTGTTTACAGACTCATGGAGGTGAGAGATGAAAAATCAGATTTCAGATCAGGTTCCTCGCCACAAGATTAATTCTTAGAAGCCCACTAGAGTTACCAGAAAAGAAGAGCCTGTGCAGGACCGTGTCCTCGGCCATGAAATCTGATTTGCGCCTTACATAAGTGAAATTGCTCAAAAATTGTTAAGACAAAAAAGACAAAGTGAGTCAAATCAATGTCAGTGCATGTAACCTCAAGTGGGAAGGGAATGCCAATAGGCTACAAAGAGGCTCAGCATTTTAGAAAAATGGCAACCTGTGTCTTAAAAAGATGTAGAGGCAAACTTTGTACTCTGCACACTCCAGCATCCCATACTGAGGTAAATGCTTCTTCAGAAGTGCTTTTGAGAAGCACCCAAGACGAGCTCCTGAAAGTCGATGACGATTTTCAGAAAAGTAGGCAATTTTCATGCCAATAACCGAGTGAGATGGAAAACAGCATGTAGTAATAAGTGAAAGCACATTTCACTCTTATCTGTCTAAACCAAATAGTGGCACGCTTCAGCAGGGATGAGGATGTCGCAGTTTATATTGCAGTTTTCCGCTATTTCCCCAAGAAGATGATAGAAAATGACACAATCCCAGCAGTGTTTGTAGAATCTATTGTAACAATGTGCTTAGCCAAGTTATAAACTGCTCTGACAATTCGGCTTAGGTATATTAAAGCTAGCTGTTAAAGAGATGTAGCCGGCGACATTACAGTATATGTACATTTACAGCATTTGGCAGCCGCCCTTATCCAAATCGACTTAAATAAGTACTTTTAAGTCGCCATCAATAAATATGTCCTTACACTGGTTCACTAGGTTACTGAATAGAAGTACCATCAATCAAACACTGTTGGGATTTTTTTTTTACATGTTACAATGCAAAAGTCTTTATAGATTTCATGCATCTTCAGTAACCTTGGAATCACTTGGAGATTATCCCGGGAATACTGGACACAATGCGGGAATAAACTCTGGATGGGGTGCTCAATATAAGCTAGTAATGCTAGTATATATATTTTCATTACCCAACATGCAATTAAAATTTGGTCTATTGGACCAACTCCATAAGTAAAAGCTTCATTACATAGCCCACAGCTGTAGCGAGAAATGGTAAAGATGATGAGTTTTCTGAGATGGCAAATTCCTCCAGCCATCCTCTGAAATGCTTTTCCAACTTTCCAAAGTATATATATCCAAAGTTTAGTCCAAAGTTTCAAAGTTTACACAATAAATGTCTGGAACAGTTTGCACAAATAAGATTTAAAACATTTCTTATGTACTTTGTGGATTCTCTTCTCATTTGCACCTTAAACTTCATATAAAATAAATTAAAATCCAATTACATCATTCTTGCTTGTACCACTTCATTCAAATTTCCCATGAGCTCAGGATGGATGAGATGAAGTGGTAATGGAGATAAAGAGATCTTCAGGGTCTGGTGATTGAGACAGAGTGAAAAATACAAGTCTAGCCTGCTATAATATGATCTCTGCTGCAAACAATGTATAGAAAACACTTAAAAGTCATTTAAAAGGAAACAGCACGCAGAAACAATTCATTTCCTTTGTGCGTATCCGGCTTTAGTGTTTCATCTGGCAACCCACACAGAAAACCGAGAGAGGCCCGGGTCTGCGTGTCCGAGTCCATGTCTGTTAGACAAGCAGTTTCCAGGGGGATGGAGAAGAACAATTAAAGTACGTCTGTCGAAGTCAAGCACCTCCTCTCAGGCTTTTTGCTCATTAATTGGGATTCGGGGAGGCTGAGGGCATCAGGGTTCGAGTGGATCCCTATGAATGACAGAGACTCTCACAGGCCTCTTCAGAGCCTGGCCAGAGCAGATGAGTTTCAGACAAAACGTGATCAACAGCATGAGGTCACAGCCAAGAGCCTCTCTGTCTGGCTATCTCTCACACACATATATACACTTCAGCTGCGTGAAGGGTGTTTCGAGTAGGAGGGAGAGCTGGGAAATATCGACGGAAACACACACACACAAGCATGCAATTCCTCAAAGCAATCTGTAGTGAGCCCTAATTTGCTGCGTATGTATCTGCATGGAGTAGTCTGCCGCTGATGGGAGCGGAATGGAGCTGCCACAGCGAAGCGGAGATTTGATAGTTTATATATAGATGCTTTACTAACATCTGCATCTCATAGCACTGGCTGTATGTGATAATTTACAGGAAGGCAATTCCTCGGGATGGGTTTTAACTAAGTGTTAAACGTGTGAGTTAATTTGCCACCTTCTTTTTGCACCTTTCTCATAAAGGGCCAAAGGAGGAAAACTAAGTAGTTAAAAATGGAAGTGTCTCTATGATCATGTGCACGACATTCAATTGTGAAATAATTAGATGAAGGAAGTGTCACAATCAAAATTTCTACCAACTGATGGATTGCTTGAGTGAAACTTAATATTCATAATAGATTTCTCTTTACTGAGGAAAAACATGCTTACTCAAACCTTACTTACACGATCATATAACCATAACCATAAAACTCACAACATTACACTTGATATTATGTAAGTTCCCCAGCTCTGGCCCCTCAAGGCATGACTCTACAAGACCTGTGCTGTTGTATCTGTCACCAGTACAGTATGTTACTGTAGCAACAGATCCTTTAGTGCTGTAGGTTGGGGCCTCCGTGGATCAGACTTGTTTGCAATGGATGCCAAGGGATGCTCGATTGGATTGATGAATTTGTTGGCCAAATCAACAACCTTAAACCTTTTTCCTGCTAAGCTCCATATGTAGCGGGACATGAGCACTGGCAGGATTATATAGTGCATATTATGGATATACTGTATACATATATACAGTAGAATGTATATTTCGTTTTATTCCATAGTATAAATAAGAATCGTCTTATTACATACCTTTAATGTCTGTGCCCAACACATGCAGGTATGACTACTCAGGGAGGGAGGGAGTTTTTTTTGCACTTTACCATAAAACTCTGACTACTGCATGCATTTCAAAGCCAGACTCAGTGCTACCGCTGCTCTTGGCAAAATCATTCTATTTTCAAAAACTGAAAAAATGTTCAGTTGTTTTCTTTTGCTAATTTCAAGGCTACTTATTTGCCAACTAACATACAAGGTAAGCCAACTGTGAAGTAAAGAAGCTAGAAATGTTCATTGAAGCCATTGACGTTATAAAAAAAATGTCAGGAAAAAAAATTATTATCTTACAATTTACGATTATGGACTGGGTGTTCTGGTACCTTTCTGTCATAGCCAGATTTAACTTTGTTCCAGCCAGTTATGCTCCATTGGGTTTTCTGTGGGATCAGGCCACACGGGCTAGCCTTTGGTGTCCACAGGCATGGGCGCCCATGATCCTGTCACCATTTTACTGGTATATAATTAATAACCAATGTTATTCAATTGACCTGAAGTTGGTGATATTGTTATGGCATAATTGCAGTTGTTCAAATCTGTGAATAAGCTTTTATAAACAAAATTAGATGTTTATATAATAGCACAGAATAGAAAGTTGCACATGACTGTTTTTATTAATGCAGTTGTTCTTTAATTAATTAATTATTGTTGTAACATAAACTGAAATCATCATATGTTAATATGATGAATTTTTTTGTAAGCAGATGTTGATTGAAAGCATCTGTATGGAAGGATCATCCAGTGTATAACATCTTGATATAGTCATTTTGATAAAGTGCTTCATTGCCTTGCCGTAGTAAATGACATTAGAGCATGAGGAAACCATGGGAAGCCATTCATTCGTTAATTCATCTTCTAGACTGCTTATCTTGTGTACAGGGTCGGAACCTATCCAAGGAGGATTAGAGCATGAGGTGGAGTACACCCTGGACACACACACACACACACACACACACACACTATGGGCAATTTGGGAATGCCAATTATCCTAATCTGCTACCTACACAGACCTGAGGTGCGATGCATGGCAAGCCACGATTTTATTATTAGAGTAATTAGTTACAAACATCATAAAAATGGAAACTTGCATTAAAGCAACCAAAAACAGCTAGAACTGCATTAAGAGTATAACATTTGGTAGGGTTGAATCTGTGTTATACTGTATAGTCATACTTTTCAAATGGTTAATAAGACTTTTCTCAAAATAGGAGAGCTGAATTTATCCGTGAAGATCAGATATGTATGCTAAATGTGGTGGACGGAGATAAAGGTGAAAAACATTGGAGTGCTCCTTTAAGCTGGAATTAGTCCAGTGACTCGTTATAATCGGGGATTTATTCCTTTATCGAATTTGAACTACCGCATTGTCTTGTGTGTCCCGCAGGCCATTTCTCAGGCTGGACGCTGTTTAGGAAGTATTAATGTGCATGAGCAGAGAGGAGACTGGAGCAGGCTGACATGGCAAGACAATCAAGCCCAGTGTATTTCACTCTCAGTACCAGGCAGCATGCTGCACATAAGGCTATCTGTCCCTGCAGGGCTTCTGTCTGTCAGCCTTCCTAGGTTCTAATTTTGTGACCTTACCAGAATAAAGAGAGAAAGAAAAGACGGAAAAAGCCGTCTTTCACTCTGTTTCAAGCCTCCCCCCACCACTCACTGTGTCTCATCCACACTGCCGTGCTGAGATCGAGAAGTTCCCCTCCAGGCGAAATTGACTTCACACGATCACTTCCACGTCTGGTGACTGACATGAGCTCTCTAAAAATATCTCCTTCACCAGCAATGGATTGCTTTCGAGCTGCACCTCCTGTCAGAACACACTCGAATACAGAATGAAATGTGTATGTGTGTATGTGTGTGTGGCGGGGGAGGAGTGGCAAGAATGAGAAAAGGAACGAGAAAACTGACAGCAGTGGGAAAACAGTGTGCCCTCTGAACATGGAGTTATCAAGCAGCACCAAGCAGGGGTTGAGACACAGGATCAGACAAGCCCGAGGCTGCCTCACAGAATACACACACACACACACACACTCAGACAGACAGACACACACACACAAAACAAAAACCTTCCACTCATTCTTCTCAAACACATACTGAAGGACGTGGGATTGATGGAAATGATTTGTGCATAGCAAAAGTCTGAGTATGTTCCAAGTTCCCAGACGCAACATATTTGGCAGTTAGACAATGCGTGACTGTAGTTAATGTAGTCTCTGCTTGTGTCTAAGGAAACGACTCTCCGTACCAGGTGGTGGCAGTAGTCTGCATTTGTTTTTAAAAAACAAAATCCAGAGATTGTCCACCTGCCAGTATTACTTTTGTGTACAGTTTGATAATTATGTGGGACATAATCATAATGTAATACATCATCATAATGAGTCCCTACTAACATGGTTGTATATGCTATCCTGGTTGTGAGTTATTTGGATAATCTGGGGCTATTTCCAAGAATTGTACTAGCAGTCATAACATAATTTACAGTATAACACTGAATTATAGTAGATATAATGATATTTATTACACTATAAGCTAACAACAAGTGATTCTATTATTCTGTCGATGGGGTCATGGGGTACAGATGACCCTGGCCCAGTGGGGCCCATGCAAAGGCCTATGGATGATCCTTAAATGGGATCAAGTGCAGCAATTTACTTACTGATGTGTATAAGTGTCAAAACAATGAATATGTATTTTTACATGATGAATAAATGTTTTTGTTATAATTAAAATTTGTCATCTCATACCCCTCCTGTACTGTTATTGTGGAAATTGTGTGGTTTAAACCCTTTGCCAATCATATTGTCAATTATTGGTCCAAGTGTGAGCGTGCATTTGACAACATTAAACTACAGTACTATATGCGCCCATATTAAAACTATATGAAAACCACACTTAGCCAGTAAACACTCAAGGGATTCCCATCCATACCACTGACAAAAAAGGTCCAAAAACTACACTTCAATAACATTATTAGAGAGTTCGATGCAAGAAAAGTCAAGTAAGGACTAAAACTTTTACTTTCATCTAATTATTATTCTCTGGTCCATTTTTGCTACTCCTTGTTTTGTTGTCTGGTTAAAAGATTAATGTTATTGTTATAGATTAATCTGAATTATTTTTTTCTCTGTGATTTGAAATGACAATTGACTTTAAACGTGTGTTTTCTAACCATATTGGGTATATGTCTGCAAAACAGAGCATGGTCTGGATGGGACTACCACATTGAATTTGTAAATGGGTGCTGGCCACACTTATTTGAAAATGACAGTACAGCTAAGGCTTGGTGGTGGGGTTGCTGGAGTGAGAGTGAATGAGGGGCCCAGTCTGGAAAATGTTGTCCCCTGTCCATAATGTCTTTTGTTGCAAGCCATCACAGAGCACAAGCAGACACACACACACTAGGGGTAATATGGAAACACCACTCAAACTACTATGCATGTCTTTGAACTGTGGGAGAAAAACCACCAAGCACAGAGGAAACATGCAAACTCCACCCAGACACAGGACCAGAGAGGCGAGATTTGAAATACCCCACCCTGGGAAGTGTGAGGCCACAGTGCTAAGCCACCATGCCACCTTTTCCTGGGGCCCTCTGAAGGTTTTACTGAGTTAGAAAATGTTTAGTTACAGCTTTGCCTATTATTTGTGCGAACTCTGACACTGGAGACTCTTTCCATAATGTTCAATAATCAGACTGTTTATTCAGAGATTCAACGTACATGTTTGCTACGTTAGAACTTTATAGAGAATTAATCAACACATTCTGACCAGTCAGATTTAAGTGTTTAACATAGTTGTGGTAATTAATATACTATTTTAGGTAGCTACGGATATTTAAAGGTAAACAGCTAAGGGTCGGAGTCAATTTTGCTAAGAGTTTATATAACCGCAGTGCTAGTTAGCCTGACTGTGCATGCAGTGAAAATGACAAAACTAATTCACAGCTTGGTATTTGCACATGACAATTAGAGCCTAAAAATTGGAGCATGACCTGGCAATCCTAGGTAACTTTAAACTAGTTGCTCATTCTCATGTCTCTCTGCTTCCTTCCGAATCCTTTCCCTGGGTTTTAACGTTGGGGTTATGACCTTGTTTGAGCCATTGATCTACAACACTCTCCTCCAGGCCCTGGCAGGGAAAAAATGATTCAGATATAACCATATTTTCCTGTAAGGCAGCACTATAATAATCATTCTATGGTCTTTATGTGAGAGACAGAAAGCAATTAGCCAAATCAACAGAGATTAATGCTTTGACTGTGTGTGTGAGGCAAAAACCATTAGTCTTCTTTACCAAAGGAGATTAAAAATGTGCTTTCTCTTAGTTCTCTAATTACAAGCCTGTGCATGTTAATGTCTCTCCAACTAGCCTGCGGTTTCTTGGCAATTAGCATAAGTAGCACTGATGGCAAGCTATAAACAAATAGAATACTCAGTTTGCTTTAATGAGATAAAGTAATGTAATATTCAGTTACTGCTCTGAAATATGTGAATTTAATGGCAGCTCTTTCATTGTCTGATGTATAAATGTTTTAGCCTGGCTTTGCCCTGGATATCCATTAAAGCCCTGTACACCATGATGGTGCAATAATCTTTTAATGGCTGTATGCCAATCTCATTTTACACACGACTTGATAGAGTATGGTCTCACCTCAGTCTTTCAGATTAGCATGGGCAAAGGCTGTGGAATACACCATCAGAACAATTTTCTACAAAGACTTATGATGCAGAATATATGATTTTGGAGGACGGCCTATATTTGGAAGAGTTTGCGCAGAAGCAACAACCGCTGATTTACAGGGTAATAAATGTCACTGTTTGTGATATATATCCTCGGTCCACGTGTTGAGCTGTGAGGCTTGGCAAGAAACAAGCGGTTCAGTTAGGTTTGGAGTCCAATTGTTGCTGTTATGATTGCATTCACAGCTAAATGATACCGAGCCAGGCAATGGATGTGACATCATGCTAGAGGTACGACTCTTTTAATCATTGCTCTGAGCAGTGATATGTGTTGGGTTACGTCCCAAATGGCAGTTTGGTTTGGGACGCAGCCTTCTACTTCTCCTTTTTTTGTCTCTACTGGAACAAATCGGTGCAGCCAAAACAACTTACATGGGGAAATGAACCACAACCGCAAGCCGGGGTTCATATTAGCCCTGCTTTTGGATTGTACAGTTTTCAAGTAATTGATGGGGGATTTGAACAGAGTTGAGGCAAGGATTATAACTGAATCAAGCATGAATCCCCAGTTCAGCAATGCTGTCGATAATACTTTGGCCTTGAATAAATGCTTAACTGTTACCAAGGCTGCGGGACTCAGCTGGTAATAAGCTGCATGCAGCTGTTGCCCTGGAAACACAACTGTCCGGACTGAGGAAAGAGAGAGCTCCTGGATCAGACAGAACACATTGGTGTGGGCAGCTGATTACTGTGTGATGACCTTTATTAGGATGTTTTACTGTTGGCTAGGTCAAAACATCGCACACACAAGGTCAGTCAGTCATCTTCTATACCGCTTCATCCTTGATCAGGGTCGCGGGGGACCTGGAGCCTATCCCAGGAGACATTCGGGCACGAGGCAGGGTACACCCTGGACAGGGTGCCAATCCATCGCAGGGCGCACACACAAGGTGCTATTACATAATGTAGTCTTTATTGGGTACCATTTGAGTGTCATGAGCAAATTTCCTTAAGGCCGCATTTAAGACATTCCAGTGACTTTAATTTTTCTTATTCAATACATTTACATGCACTGTTAAGTCAAGCACACTTTATTTTATGTATAAATTAGAGGCACACTGTCACCTCTAGGGTCAATGGTTTGATTCCTGCCTTGAGTCTGTGTGTATAGAGTTTGCATGTTTTCTCTTTGCTTTTAGGCATTTGGCAGACATCCTCATCCATTTCTCATTATACATATGAGCAGTTAACGGTTAAGGGTTTCTCTCGAAGGCCCAACAGGGGCAAATTGGTGGTCACAGGATTTGAACCTGGGACCTTCCAAACCGTAGTCCAATACCTTAATCACTAAGCTACCCTTCTCTTTGATTGGTGGGTTTCCTCCAGGTACTCCGATTTCTTCCCACAGTCCAAAGCCATGCAGATTAGGCAAATTGGCATTCCTAAATTGCCCGTAGTGTGTGTCTATGCGTATACCCTGCAATGGATTGGTGTCCCATTCAGGGTGTTCCCCACCCTAAGTCTCCTGGTATAGGCTTCAGGCTTTTTGCAACCTTGTATCCAGGATAAAGTGGTATAAACTATGATTGAGTGAGTGGGTAAGACGCAGACTATCCCTTGTGGTTATGGTGTTATCCAAAGGTGGACAAGACAACACCACCGTATTGTTAGGGGTGTCTTCTTCTTGTCCACATTTCGTTCAACGTCCGGGTCAAAGCCCATAGCAGGAACTGTGGAGCATGCTCAGAGTGCCTAGTCAATTTCTATGTCTGACTGAGATATACGTACAAGAGTAGCTTAACCAGACTTCAAAGCTTAGAGACTGATTTTAGCTGGACTAAAATCAACAACATCCATATTCACAGATCATGCAGTTTATGTGGTACATATTGAAATGGAGTTAAAACTTTGTGGTGCTCTGCCTTTATGGGTTTGTGTTAGCCTACAACTTCTCCACTAGGTGACTGGGAAATTGTTTCCCAAGATCTAATACATCTAATACCATGGGCTCATAAGCTTGTTAACCCTTAGGTTGCATCTATATCTATGTTCTATTACAAATATGCAATAATTTCTATTTGGCTTTAGTAAATATTATACATGCTAGTGCTAGCAGCTATTTGGTACCTATTCTAGAAAGCCTGGACATGTTTATGTTTAAGTTTCTCCTCCTCTCTCTGCACAAGGCATCAGCTGCTTGAAATATGGTTCACAATATCTAACACACTCATATTCATTCTGAGAAGATATTAAAAAAGCAGGAGTTTTTTCCCCCCCTCGAGGTAAAACGTACAGTATAAATTAGCAAGAAATTGTAACTTGATAATCTAGTAGGTGGTTGGAAAGCAAGACTATGAACGAGGCTGGGTGAGGATGATTCCTAAAGCCCTAAATAACAAGATGGCTCAAGTGGACCCCATTCTGGAGACTTTAGGAAACCCATAGTTATGATATTTTTACCATCTAAAGTAGAAATGCCATAATATCTCTAAGCATAAACTCACAAAATAAGATATTAAAATTTTACATCTGAAGTAAAAAAAAAAAGTGTTTTTGTTTGTTTGTATTTTCTACTCTATATCTTGATCAATATTCTGTTCTATACAGAACTGAAATACTCCAAATGTTAACTTACACTGCACTGGGTTTTTTGACACTGACTCGTCAGTTGGCTGTCAGACTAAATTGCCAGCACACTGGAAAAACAACGGCATGATGGGTAAATTCTCCGCTTTATCCCGCTGCATGGCAATCACTGAAGTGTGGAGTGTCTCTGTCAGGTTGAGGTTTCTCAGTTTGACACTTTGCATTCAACACAACACACACACACAACACACACACACAGAGTGTGACTCAACTGTCTATCAAATATGCAGGCCATCTTACTGAGTCCTGACCACATGCCTATTAGCTGCATCAATTCACAGACACACACATTTGCACACAATCTCACACATACAGGTTCTGTGTTCTTTATGTCCCTGATGTCCCTGATGTCAAATAATCTATTTCTACTGGTATTCTCCCTGAGAGACCTGCATTCTGACCTCCCCAAAACACTGTGTCACCCCTAAGATGTTTGGTCTGAGTACTCTCTCTCTCTCTCTCTCTCTCTCTCTCAGCCTCACTCGTCCCTTCCTTCCCCCAAGGGACAACAGGCATGTCAAACCCAGATCTGAAAACACATTTTCAGCTCCGGTGAGCAATCGACTGTAAGGATGTGCTGAGCTGCTTGTCTCTTCTCCTCCTTTCCCAAGCCTTTTTTTTTTTTCACTTTTGGACAGGCCAATAAATCCATATCGCCCAATGACACAGTACTAACACTTACCACAGCTTTTTACACATGCATCGCCTTCTCATTTCTGGCCAGGGATGTTGTGTTCTGTGTGTGTGTGTGTGTGCATCACCGGCAAATGCATTGTTTCAAGAGGACGCTGTCTACACAACAGCTCTATCGATAATGAGCTTCAGGGACCAGTGAAGGAGCAGCCGCAAAGAACTGCATTAAAACCACTCACTGAGGTCTGCTAATTAGTTACTGGATGTAAACAACTGTATTTTCTCTAAGAGATGCTTGAAAATAATATGCCATAATCCTTCCTGTGGAATCTTTAGGCTGTGGGCTTTTTAATTTGCTGACTTTTTATATGCGGTTCTCCTTATGTTGTAGCTGATAAAAACAAATATTTAAAAAATGGTATCTTTGGCACCTTAGGTTTTATATATCCATCCACCCACCTACCCACCCATCCATCCATCCTTACACAGTAATTCCAGTGCAAGAATTTCAGTGATAGATTTCTATTATGTGGCACAGCAGCTTAGTGGTTAGCACTGTTGCCTTGCACCTCCACGTTATAGGTTCGATTCCCACAGTCCAAAGACATGCCAATTAGGCTCATTGGCGTTCCCAAGGTGCCAAATTGTATGATTGTCACCCCATTTGTATCAATGCACACATTGTAATGCGCTGTAGAAACTCCTTCTCTGAGACTTGTATGGAGGAGGTTTTGCTTAATCTACGCCTAAGCCTAGTGAGAGTAATAAAATTCCATTTTTAACAAGGAAAACTGAAACGGTGACATTTTCTTTTAGGAGATATTTATTGAATCATTTAATAAGACACTTTAATAAGTCACTTTTTATGCATATTTGCACACTTCCAAATTTTTTACAAATTTATATTTTTTTCTTCTATATTTCTATATTTTTATAATATTTTTATTATGCCCTTATTTGTACAGTATATTTTAGTAGTTAAATTTCTTTTCTTTCGTATTTCTTTTTATTCATATTTATTTCTTACGTATAAGCTTTTATTTTTTAAGATCACTGGCCGGTCATATAAGCATTTCACTGCATATCGTACTGTGTATGACTGTGTATGTGACAAATAAAATTTGAATTTGAACATTTTTATAGTAAAGAGAATTTTATATTTGAGTCACTGAAAGTTAATTGCCTCAATATGAGGAAAAGGTTATCAACACACTGTAAAAACTAATCTATAGAATTTACCCAATAAATGTGAGGTAACAATTTGCATCGACTTTGGTGGGGTAGATTTAATCCCATATATTGAATATAAACTATCTGAAGTAAAAAGCTATTAAATACTTGCATAAATTGGGTAACATTTATGTATATATTCAACAGCTACTTACTCATTAAAATTAGGTAAAAATTATCTCTTCAAATCAAAGTTAATTA
>JAQQZS010000023.1:8235470-8245530 GCA_030068045.1 Platyallabes tihoni
TTATTTGATTCCTGTTCAAGACACTTCGATAAGAATGGCTGTATATTGTTAATATAGGCTACAGAGTTTCATTTTTTATTTATTTTTTTTTTTTACAGTTTCAGTTGTTGGTGTGCCTTGTGATTTTTTTTTTTTCAATTAAAAATGTACCTTGGCTCAAAAAAGGTTGAAAAACACTGCACTAGATGCAGTGTTTGTCCCAAGCCTGAATAAACTGCAAAGGTTGCATCAGGAACAACATTAAAAACAATGAGAGAATTTATTTTTCTATTTCAAGGCATCTTCAGATAAATTGGATGATGAAACTTAATGTCATGGAAAAGTCCAAATAATTCTTAGGGGTGACTTTGTTCACGTAGCAGCATTGAGGGAATGTTGTAAAACATTAATAATCTATATTAGAAGGTATCTTATATGTTTAAAGCATACAATGCGACACAAATTCACAAATAATATTATTGTGAAGCATTTCTTCTCTTTTGGCTGGAACAGGCAAAAGTGCTGATCGTGTACCTCAGTGTTGTAGACTTGATGGAGAGATGTTTAATATGCTTGTGAGTACATAGCTTGTTGTGAAGGCTATATTATATATGTTTCAAATGTGTTTTAACTTGACATTATGTACATAGTTGTGAATACAGTACCAAAACCGCGGAATCACCCTTTTATCAAATCAGACATGCTACACAAATGGATCTGTGCATTTCCTAAAAGCTCTCTCGCATGAGAACCTCAACCAGGAGGCCTGTGCCGAATTATCAGCTACCTGGAAACTGGAATAGTGAAGTCAGATGTCAGAGAAGATGCTTTAATTATTTAACAGGAATTTTATGCACAAATATCACAGCTTGCCAAGCCATTTACCATGGATTCCCCAGGGGATCGCCTGTCATCAAAGATGGAAATGATATATTTATAACGCAGGATATTGCAGCAAGTTTTTTTTATAGCTTTATCCATTTTCTAGGGGTATTTTAAAAGAAAACATCCAAGCTGTCTACCTTTTATGCCCAGGGCAGAGAGAGAAACACACACACACACACACACACACACTAAGTAAACTGAAAGAGCAAGTTTTCCATTATTTTCCAGGTTTCAGCCACGGCCGTTCTATTTCCCTGTATGTGTGTGATTGGACTACAGAATGAGAAATCGTTTTCCAAAGAATGTGTTCATCCACTCATCATCCATGTGTCCGAGTATAAAGGTTATGCCATTGCTCTAAAAACCACGCTACCAGCCCAGAGCTAAGTATTATAAGGTACTAGGTACTTGTTGAGAATGAATCACAATCAAAACCCTTATAAATCTAGCCAAACAGTGTGATGATGATGATGTTGATGATGATGATGACGCAGAATAATTACTCTTTAAATGAAGATTCTACACTCTTAATTCAATTTAGGCCCCAACCAGGATTAATCATTAGCAGGTCAACTAGACCTTAGATTACAGGCGCACTTTCACATCACATGCATTATCTTTTATCCTTTTTCTCTTCATCCTGAACATCTCACTCTGAAAGGCAATTGAAACGCTGGCAGAATTACTATAACCAATGAGGCAGAGCCTATCAGGCAGTAAAGCCAAATGACGGTGACACAGAAATTTTAGCCTTCAAGAGAGAAATTAACCTCTAAATATCACACCTAATGATGCCTTAAACTCACGGAAAACTGTAGTTTCACTACATTCACTGAAGCAAAAAGACATCTAATGGGCCGGCTGAAGTTTCCTGCTTCCTGATCTCAGACTGGATTTTATATATAGGTCCACCCGAAGGAACAGAACAATCATTCTATCTGACTATCCAGAGATACCTTTAGAGATTTAGGAGACAAAAAAGGTTATGCTTTAATACTTTATGGAAAAATGGATGCTCTCCAAAAATATTCCTCACCATTTCCACGAACAGACCAGTATCTTACCTTTGAAGGGACAGCAGTAAAAATCAGCCAGTAGAATTCTGACAGATGAATCAGTCCAGGTCAGACAAAGAGGCCAGACATTAAGATGAAGGCTAACACATCGCTGTCTGTAAAGGAAGCTTTTAGATGGAAAGAAAGAACCGTAGGGAAAAAAAAAAAACAATACACTGCACCAGGACCATATTAGAATTAGCTCCAAAAGCACACAGAGCAGGTCTGGTCTATTTATCTCTTATGGTAGGTTAAGATCAGTTCTCAGGTACCTCAGGCAGGTCTTAAGAGAATCCTGAAGTTATGAAGATGGCATCATTTTATCAAAGTGTGACCTTTGATATTCCTAAAATATGGAGGAAAGCAGGTTGTGGACATGAAAATTAATTCGGATCAAACATAAAAAAAGAAGATGTATGTATGAGACTACAAAGAGGAACAGTAAAAATTTAGCAACTCAATATATCTATGCATATTAATATTTTTTACCCTAAAACAATCAAAAGATACAAATAAATATTTAACACATACATCAACTCTGAATAAGAGAGAAAAAAAAAGAAACTGGTGTCAATTTTTTTGATAGACCCAGTGACAAACCCAGCTAATTAGCTAGCTAACAATATGACTAAGGTAAACATGTAGCTCACTCACTTATCGTCGTTACCCTGTATATCCCAGGAGACTTCGGGCACAAGGTAGGGGAACCAATCCATCACAGGGCACACACACATACACACTTACATGCTCAGTAACACCCAACAGGCAATTTAGGAACATCTTCCTATCTAGCTAACTATTTATTTAAGTTCCTGTATTTTCTACAATAATATACTAACTTAGCATTTAAAGGTGTTTAGATAACTTTTAGCTTTTCTAACTGTTATCTAAATAAAATATTTCTGTTTCTGTGAATGCAACTTTGATAAATAGCGCTAACATGGCTAAGTCACTAAGCTAGCAACATTGCTTGTCTTTATGTGTTGTTATGGGTCTTGTTGTAACTGAGACCATTTTGTGATACTGGAAAGGTGTAAGTACTACTAGAAAATAAGATATCTGTGTAAAAATGAATAGAAAAACTGCATAGCTACTTGTTCATTAAAATCTAGAACATACCCCTGATTTTCTAGATTTTCCCAAACAAAATAATCCAGCTGTACTGTATGCCCTTCCTTGTCTTGTCTGCGATGTCTCTGCTATGGTGTGGTCTCTCCTATTCTGACTGACACAGTACACACAAGGTCAGGGGCACAGGCAGAGTGCTGAATCGAAGTAATGGATGCTTGGCGACATCTTGGCCGTCCTGAAACTAATCTGAGCTGGAGATGTAATTGTCCTCTGTCACCACTTGGCCTAGGTTGAGTGACTAGCGCACAACTATTATCTGCTATAAATTGTTTGTGGTTCAATGAGCATCCCAGCGACATGATGACACTTCACTGACATGATTTTTTTAATTAATTTTTTTCCTTAAGCGGAACGAGTAGAAATCACACGCATGTACAGTATGCTGACCTTTTTTATGATTCCTATTATTTATTCAATTAGCTGTTAAGAAAATGCATATGTATATATTATTTGTGCTTGAGCAAGAAAAAATAAAGTATGTACAGTTTTGCTTTGTTGGTAATATTGATGGCTGAAAACGATGATCCCATTCTCTGTAAAGTACAGCTTTGAGATCAGCCCATGATCACCCAGATTAGCTCCGTGGTTACAGCGATTTGATCCTGGTACAGCACATTCCCATCCTACCCTGCAGCCAGAAGCAGTTTAGTCAGATTGATCTGTAATTACTGCAGAGAGCCAAAGACCACTCATCCTCCCAGTAATTAAGATTGAAAATGTTACCAATCAGTTCGGCTTAAGGCCATCAGCCTGTGCCAGGGCCAAGAGCTTTCAGCTCAGTGTTGTTATCTCTGTCTCAAATACAGCGAGTCTTTACTAATCACTACAGATAGGCTCCTCATCTACGCCGTTTTCAGTCTACAGCCAGCTGTCGTTAATTCGGAACGGAAAACTGACACCTTACGTTCCATTACATAAGCATGGCTGCCAAGCAGGAGTAAACATGAGTGGAGTTGCACGCTTGCACAATTTAGCATCGTGTCATGATAGCACAGGAGTTGTTCATTAAAAGAAATGTATATTAAAAAAAAAGAATGAGTATTCGCTTCACGAAGCAGCGTCTCCCGCTTAAAAGGTCATCCTTTGGTGTTTCGGCGAAGCTTCACGGATGAGTTTGTTTTATGAGACTCCTCAGAGTGCGCCGGATTACTGACTTGTACACGCAGCACATTTGAGCAGAGCCAGTTTGATTAAGAAGGTGATTTTGCTGCTCCCTAATGAAGGCTAATGAGAATTACAACACTCTAGCTCAAGGGGCATTGAGCTCATTAAGCAATCAAAGAGAATCTCTCTCTCAACTCTCTCTCTTTCTCTCTCTCACACACACACACCAGCATTAAAGGAAATAAATATGGCTTGAACAGGAAAGACTAGATTGCCTATTCATTACCTATCATAGAACTGAATCCCCGTATGCAGATTTGTGCTGATGCAAGGCCAGGCAAGGACATCAATTTGGGAAGGAGGACACATTTCTCATAGCACCCAAGTCATCCTATGATTAAATTATCTATAATGTATTAACTGACTTTTCATATTACTCTAGCCCAGTGGTTCTCAAGAGGTCTGGTTCTGGAGGACCCCCACCCCCACCCCACCTCACCCAACCCCACCCCAAACCCCTGCTCTGCACATATTGGGTTATGTGTCAGCCTCCAGTACACCTTGTTAATGCATGCAGTTCAAATTTTTTCTGTGTTAAAAGTGATTCGTAAATGTTACTCAGTCTGACCTAATGAGATTACCATCATAACGCCTACAGAAAAGCGGGCAGTGTGCTCATTCAGAGACATGACGCTGACAGGTTTAGATGCCGTCAGATTAATGGAAAGGAGTGCATGTCTGAAGGGGGTTTAAGAATGTGCTAATAATTCAATAAGCAAAATATTCTTACTCTGGACACTGTACTGTAATTCTGCTTTAATGTTATTGTGTATATCTCTTGCTCATGAAAGCTAGCCAATGCTAGTGGCTGAAAACTGATCAGGAACAAGTTGGTGATTGCCTCATGATAGCGTACTAGACTTATTAAGTTAAAACAATAAAAGCTTTTTCTTTTTTATTTCTAAAGCACTCTATATAATCTATTGCTGTAAGTTAATGCAATTAAATGCAGCTGAAATGGAAGTACTGTAAAGGCAGCAGAGAAATGCAAATTTAGTTTCGAGTCAAACCGGAACTTGTGATGAAATTGATGAATGAAGGCGTAAAATTGATCGACATTTACAGAAGACTTCATGCACAGTACCGTGTTTAGACTCTTAGCTGCAGTAAAACATCTGAATAAGTGCAAATGTTTTAAAGAATGACGATCCTGGCTGAGGTGGCTCGAAGCCCAATGCAGTCATTCCAATGAACATTCAGTGAAAATCGACGGATAACTCGTCAAAAATCTGTAGAACATTTTTCTTTAGACATGATCACATGATCATTCATCAGTACCAATTGTGCGTTACTTGAACTCGTCTTGAAGTTATTGTGACTGTACAATCCCCAGTACAGTCCTGACCTCGCTTCAAGCAATTTCACTGTTTTAGGGTCATTAAAGGAGTTCCTGGGCGGTCAATGTTTTAGACATGAAACAAGCAGTCCAATCATGGCTCCCGTGTACTGAGAAAAACGTCCTACCTTGATTGTATCCAAGCATTAGTGAAACACTGGGATATGTGCATTAGTGTAGGAGGTGATTATGTAGAGAAATAAAAGGAGTTTTTCCTACAACTGTGTTCTTTATTTTGTGCACTCAAATGTCCCGGTTTGACTTGAACGGCCCTTGAAAATCAATTTAGAATGCATTATGACTATAGCGTTCATAGAATGTGTTAGTGAACACGCTAGACACTAACACAAGCCCATCAGTCATCTTACAGTATGTTCTAATCTCCTTAAGCGCAGATACGAACATCCACAGCAGTTGGAAAGGGTGAAATGATGCAAGAGGACAGAAGCTCTGCACCTACACACTTCCACAAAGGCTCTTTACAAACTGGCTGGCATGCCCTCTGGGTTAAATTTAGAGACGCAACACTTCTTCTGCATCGCATTACGCACTCAGCGCAGTAGAACAGCGTTCAAATGCACATGCTGTCTCCTAAAGAGCGGTCTGGGAGATATGACAGGCATAAGCTGTTGGTTGAATAAATAGATGAATAAAATAGCAGCTAGCTGTGCAAACAAAGATGGATACACGCTCCTCCTGGCTGCGTTGGTGCTGTTGTACACATTAAACCTTCATGGATGCGTGTATGTGTGAAAGTCGGCGTGCATATGCTCACAGCATAGATAAATTTAATAGGACATTTCCATTGCAGATGGAGTGGAGCTTCTTATGTAAAATATGTGCTGAATCCAAGGCTGGGTTTTTATTACGCATATGGAAGCAGGAACACAGTCTGCTCATAACCAGTTAAATAAACTGTAAATATTTCACACCAGCTTGTTTTTAAAACCGGCCCTAAGTTAAATTATATGGTTGTAAAAATCCTTCATGATTCGTGAAGGTAATTTTTAACATTTTATAGACTTTGGCAAGCTCCAGGATTAATGAACTAGGACATGAATCCAAACACTCGTTAACAGCAGTTACTGTCAGCAACACATTAGGTAGAGGCTGCATCAGCAAGATACTGCCAAATTACACATAAATATATATGTGTATATATAAATATATAAATATATATATGTGTGTGTGTGTGTGTGTGTGTGTGTGTGTGTGTGTGTTGGGTGGGGTGAGGTGGTGTAAGGCGTAGGTTCTTTCAAATTCTCCCCTCAAAATCAGTGTGTTGGATGGCAGAAATTACAATTTAGCATTTTTTTAACGTCTCCATATTTCACTGTTTGATCACTAGATTACAGAGCATGTCTTATGTACATAATAATACGGCAATCATTATAACACTACACAAACTGGAGTCACACACACACACATACCCCTGCTAGCCAGGATTCACAATTGTGATCATTGTCCCGTACCCAAGTACACTGGTATATTTCCACTCCTCCACACAGCAGGTGGCAGTACTGTATGTGCCTAGTTTGTTTGCAATCTGCCAAGAGACACAAAGAGAAGAAGAGAACAAAAAAGTCAACCTTTGTGCTATGACTAACACTACTGCTATTATTGCTAAGTCAAGAACAGTGTTGGGTGTAACACACCACAAAGTAACGCATTAGAGTACTTGGATTACTTTTTTGATGTAACAAGTAATCTAACGCGTTAGGTCCACCATTTAAGTACTCAGTTATTTAGTTATATTTTCAAAAATGTAATCCGTTATTCAGACAATTTAGGTAATTCGTGAGCCAGACAGCAGTGATTCCGTTAGTGTGTGTGTGTGAAAGTCGTCCTACAAGAACAACCCTTCCTACAGTACCATATCAGCTATGATTGTGTAGGCTAGAGAATGAGACTGGTAGATGCTGCATGCAAACAGAGATTTCAGATGAGACAAACAACACTGATGACATTGTGTTCTAAACATCTGAGTACCTGAGTACACCATACTATGCTTGAGACTGCCTTTTCGAGTACATTATGCTGATCCGGCCACAAAGTGCAACAACGGGGTCAGGTGTGCTCTAGTCCAGACCCAGGTCGTTAGAGAGTTCCTTACGTGCTCTTGTTGGCTTCATCCCTGTTCAAGACAGCATGAGGACACACAAAGTAAATTTATTATATTTTTACACTAGCTAGGCAAGCACATGTCCAATGAATCACAGACACAAGTTTTAGCAAGAGCTCTTGCTTGCTATTTCCTTGTCAGGTCACCCAAGTCTATGCTTTGCTGATTGAATCTCGAGTAAACAAACAAAATTCCTGGAAAGTGATCAACAGTTCAGAAAATCTGTGTTTTCTTTTAATTACTTTCGTCTTTAGTCAGTAGAGTGAAACAACACACTTTACCCTCAGCATTAAGAATGTAAAGAATTACGCAGACAAAAAAATTGGGATATAACCCACAAACAGTTGTGTATTCCTACAAGCTACTGCAAGTGTCAACACTTCAGCTTCATTAGCTCTTAAAGATTGAATTGAACTTCACATTCCTTGATATTTGATGGTTGCTTGAGAGCAGATGCAACAAGTACATAATTATCTTCGTAATTAAGCTGCCAAAACAAGCGCACCACCAGAGCACCTTTGAAACACTGAGTATTCCATTCATTAGCATCTCTGTAAGCTTATTAATCATCTAACAGGCAATTAGCCAGCTGTTACCGTTCGCGCCTGGTATGTAAATATATTCCTGGGTTAATTTCTCCCTCTGATAATAAAGAAAACATTATGAAAATTAGCTCTGTGTCTATGTAAATGATCCATGCTGTTAAACGTGGAGCAGGGGTATCACTCAGCACCACTCAGCCGTGAAAAAGGACAAAATATGGCTTAAAAGGAGAGAATTCCTGTAGAGTCTCTTAACCCTTCACTCAGCAAGAGCCAAAGACCTCCACCAGGTAGACGTATGACCTTGCAGTGGGTCACGTCTATAAGGTTGCTACTGCAAGCAAAAGGCCAACCTGTGATGTCTTTGAATGGATCTTACTTTTAACAGCTTTTTAAAAGCAAGCCTTAGACAAACCAAACAATGCTAAGTACCCAGTAGCAAATTAGCTTTCTGTCAGGCTGCACACTGACACTTGCATAATCTTGTGCCTGAGAAGGGTGTCTAGCATAAATGGGATTTTCTGCTCAGCTCATGCCAAAAATCAGCAAAGATCACAAATGACACAAGAGTTCTCATGCTCCTACGGCCAAATCGTTTCTCCCACTGGACGAGCAGTTAATGCAGCCACTGAGAGGGTTGAAGCCTAATGTTTAGACAAGCTTTCTTTATTTTGAATGCTCTTCCTGAGGGAAGATTAGAGACTCAATACTCAAAAACTGAAAATCTACTAATCTCATTAAATGTATTTAAAAAAGCAACATACCGAACTAGTAGGGGATTTGAATAATTATATACTAATACGCTGCTGCATGAAGACTAAATAAGCAGTGTACTAGAGCAACAGTTTGTCATTATTTATTCAATCATCATTCGACCCGGAGCCTATCCCAAGAGACTTGGGGCACAAAAAGGGGTACCTCCTGGACTAAGTGCCAATCCACCACAAGACGCAAACACAGTCAACACGTACTGCATCATTAATACCTCTTTATCCTGTATACAGGGTCACGGGGGACCTCGAGCCTATCCCAGGAGATGGGGTACACCCTGGATGGGGTGCCAATCCATCACAGGGCACACACACATACACACACACTCAGACTCAGTCAATTTGGTAACACCAATTAGCCTAATCTGCATGTCCTTGGCCTGGATTGAGGAAACCGGAGCACTGGAAGGAAACCCACCAAGTACGGGGAGAAAATGCCAACTCCATGCACACCCTGAGTCGGGACTCAAACCCAGACCCTCGAGGCGTGAGGCCACAGTTACTTTTGGGCAAATCACAGTTATGATGCAAACATTGACGAATTGGCCTCCCAGTTAGTTGAAACTATTATGCCTAGTGAGTTGCTTTTTACTGGAAAAGGCATGGAGCTCATTACTGGGCTAGAAAATGTAAACAGAGACCTGAAATGAAAAATCTTAAGGCTTAAAGAATGCCAAATGTGTACCACTGACTCTAAGGTATGATTTAAATTAAAGGTCTAGGATAACATTAACACAAATTGCATTCTTAATAAGTCTTTTATGCCCAGATCATGCTAGCATTTGTCCTGTTAAAAAAATACTTCAACAAGAGAATTCATCAGTGCTGTGATATAATGCAAACAAAATAATGCTGCACATATAAACTGGTGACACAGGACACTGACACTGCTGGCTACAAACCCTGTAACCCGTATGTGAAAAAGTTAAGTAGTACCAATAGCTGAGTGATGCGCGCGCGCACACACACACACACACACACACACACACACTCTCTCTCTCTCTCTCTCTCTCTCTCTCTTCCAGATGGATACAAGAATGAAGGATTAGCAATCACTTTCTTTCCTAATGGCAGGA
>JAQQZS010000023.1:8266970-8283816 GCA_030068045.1 Platyallabes tihoni
AAAATGTAAACAAAGTAGCACCATTTTGGCTCCGGAGCGGCCGCTGCGTGCTACAGCCGCGCCGCCATCTTGGATCCATCCCAGGTTAGTATATACTGTAGTTATAAATTAAAAAATCGTCTTTGAATTTATCTTTGAAATAAAGTAAATATTCCAAACCTATAAGGATACTTTATCCAAAGCTGCTAGACCGGTAGGTCTTAAATGGAATTACAATCTGATTGTGATTGGGTTGCCAGTCCATTCCAGGGCATCACACACAAAATTTGCATGTTTTTTCACACCTAGTGACAACCTAGAGCCACCAATCGTAGGTTACAGGGAGTTGGGCGGAAACTGGAGAGAACCCAGGGAAAACCCACACAGAGTCAGTGAGAACATGGGAAACTCCTGACAGTAATCTGAGCTAAAGATTAAACAAGGGACACATCTGCTTCCTGAACATAACAGTATCTTGAAACTTAATATCAAAACAATCACATACTATAACTAACGCATTTCTGCGTGATCAGGCCGTACTAATCCTCGGTTCATAATCCCCGGAAGATGTAGGTGAAGTCCATGCGTATGTGTACCTTTGTAGCCCTATGTGATGTAATCCCTTAAGTTATACCAAAATATTTCTGAATCCTAGCATAAAAAGTTCTGTAATGTTGTAAGGATAAATTTGCCCGAATTAGACAGGTGCTAAGAGCCAACACCTGATCCCTGATGTACCTTTTTTTTATATTGTATATGTAGATGTCTGTTTTTCAGTAAATAGTAAAAAGCAGTAGACCACCACAAGATACAATAACTAAAGCTTTAGAGGTTGGCATGGAAGCTGTTCGTAAACATGGTACCATTTGCAATAATGTGCAACAAGTGAAAAATATTGCTAAATAATATGTGAAAAAGAATGATTTGGGAATCAGCATGTGTAATACAAGCCAGTGATTATTTCAGTAACAGTCTATAATAGGGTGGATGGTCTATTCATATTTTCACACTGACAAATTACCTTTTCATACAATATAGTTGTATGAACTACCCTCCTTCCCCCGGTCACCATGGAGAGGCATTTTTCCCCCGAAAACATCCAATATTCACATTTATTACAGTGACAAATCTGTTTCATTAAAGGCGGTCTGAGACAGTTAGGATCTCAGTGCAACCTCAAGTCTTGGCCTAAGACCAGGGAAAATTGTTTCTTGATAATTCCTCTGTGTTGACATCAAAAGCATAGCCACTGGTCCTGTTTTTATTGCTCTCCCGTCTCTCATCACACGGAGACATGCACATCAAAGCGGTCCTTTCCATATTGTAATATTGCGACGGGATTCACCCTAAGGCTACATGTTTGTGCGGTTCGTACAGTCTAACGCACAAGTCCTGTTTCATCTCTATTCAAAGACATGGGAAAAAGAAGCAATCTGTTGGAGGAATGGGAAATGAAGGGCCTGTTTTTCTTTTCTTTTTCTTTTTACCGCCCCCCAAACCCCTTATGACGGGAGGGTTGAAGCTTGTGGACTGGGGGCCATATTTAAAGAAGATCTCCCACATAAACCAAAAGCCTCTGTGGCTTACTTATAGACAACATTCTCTCTCTCTCTCTCTCTCTCTCTCTCATACACACACACACACACACACACACACACACACAGTTTCTCTCTTCAAACACACATTTCCTGTCAGTGTTAGCCGCCCTCAGGGAACCAGACAGAGATGGGGGTCAGTCTAATCGCCCACGCAAGCCACTGCATTAAATCAGGCAGCTTGGGCCGCAGGGGCCATCTTTAATTGTCTCTGCCATTTCAACACACACACACACACACGCACACCACAGCTACTTACAAACCACACCATAAACAAGGCCTAGCTGCCCAAAGCTTCTCGCCTCACAATCACACAGGTCCACTGATAGTTGATTACTTTCTAGCGCATCGATTCTAGGAAACACTTACAGCACAAAATAAGACTTGTGTGGTTTAGCGCCTAGCATCGACTTAGCAGCTATGGTAAGTGTAACAGATAGCAAGATTGAGTGTGGTTTTGTAAAGCAGAAATAACACTACTGCAATTAGGGTGGTTACCACAGCCTTCACTTACACAGCTGCTGAAAAAAATAAGGAAGTCGGTTCCTATAGACCGAAAGAAATGAGAACGAGAGAGCTCTGTAACTGTAACTTTCCTCACATTCACCATTTTTAAAACAAGATGTAAAGTAAAAAGAAAAAGAAGTTGCACTGTGGTCACAGTCAAGGTGTGGTTGTGAAATTCTCGGTGATCGTGTAGTTAATATGCAACTGAAAGTGACTCACTAGTTCAAATCCTCACAGAAATAGTGACAGCACCTCAAGTAAGGGACATTACCCCACCAAGTGTTTTTTTTTGTCTTTGATCACAAAGCAAAAGCAGAAGGACACTTCCTAGCCAAAATACTAGGAAAAACATATGGCATGATGGTGTAAAAAAAATCCCTTTCCCTCCATCAGAAACACCCGGATCTCACCTCACTCCCCTGTCAAAATGCCTTCTCGCATAACTGAAAAAAAATCTTCCCTAAATTCTGAATTTAGCGTCTTAACTCCTTCTCTATAATCAACCTCCCTTTCCAGACTCATCATCCCTCAGTCACAAAGAAAAAGGGGCCGTCTAGGCACTCACTCGAGTCCCATAAGCGACAACAGAGCACTTCTGTGCCTGTAAATCTTTAACGACAAAAAAAAAAAAAGTTGTGGTATTTATTGATGGCAGCTAAACCAGAGTGTGATGTTCAGCACGTGTAGTGCTTTTGAGAGACTCAAGCCATCACTGTTCTTCTTCTGGTAATCCTCCAGGCGTGATCAGGACAGCCCACCTTGGACCATAGTGGTCCAGTGGTTGACCCCAAGAAAAAGTTCCTGGAAAAAGGAAAAGAGGATCTACTGAATCAAGGGCATAGGACATAAGTTGATGACATGAGGAAATTATCTAAAGCTTTATAGAGAATTGTGGAGGGTAGCTAAATCGAAACATATTTACAGCATTTGCCGTTAAACAATAACAACAACAAAGGAAAAAAAGATTCACAGAACATTCCAAGGAGCGGAATTATGATCCACTGCATCTGATGATCTCAGTCTGCTCGTAATGAATTTAGCATGCTTCAAATTAGTTTGACAGCACTCGGGCTGTCTTCATCAAAGTGGTTTGTGTTAGTCTTATGCAACAATCTGAAACGCCAATTGATCGAAATTATTAACAAATGTAAGGTTTTGCTTCGCCTCTGTTTACTATTATTTACCACAAAACACAGATAGAAAAAAATGTCTCTCTTTCTCTAATGAAGTATTATATACAGTATGGCGGCATGCTGGTGTCGCCTTGCACCTCCAGGGTCCGGGTTCAATTCCTGCCTCACGTTTGTTTGTATGGAGTTTGCATGTTCTCCCCATGCTTGGAGGGTTTCCTCCTGGTAATCTGGTTTCCTCCCACAGTCCAAAGATCTGAAAATTAGGCTGACTGGTGTTCCAAAATTGCCTGTAGTGTGTGAACGCATGTGTTCACGGTTTTGAAAATGGGAATTAATTCAGTGGTCACTATTGGCCTCCACGGTCCCTAATTGAACTACTAGATGGATGGATAGACATTTATATATACATATAAATTTGGCAGATATTTTTCTCTCGTGTGACTTTTCAATAGAGGTGAGTGTTAAGGGTGTGGTTCCTAGGTTCAACAGTGTGGTAACTGAACTGACATCCTAACTGTCAAACTACAACTGGTAACCATCCAATGAACCCATAAGGAACCTGTTTTTTTTCTTCTTCTTCTTTTTTTAGCACATTCTAAAAATGTATTCAAAAATTGAGTCCAACATCAACATCATTACTAAAGACCCTTAACGGGAATCCCTATCTGTATGTTATAAACAAACCAGTGTACAGCAGAGAGAAGAGGAAAGCAGCATAAGCCAAAGCCCTATCAACAACCTCCAGGCCACCCAGCTTGTCATGGTCTCGTTACCCAACTATTGTGCACATCAAAACCACCACCACCACCACACGTGACGCCTGGTACATCCATTTCCGTGACTGTTACTATAAAATCTGAACAGTAAAGTTCTTTCAGTCCTCTCCAGAATGCTAATCACTGCTATTTAACCTTTTTTTTTTTTTTTTTTAATGTGTAATTCCCCACCACACAAAACCACTTACTGAGTCATGTGCAACTTCCCTTAGGGAAGGAACGAGACTCCCGAAAGAAAGAAAAGAAGAAAGAAAGAAGGGGAACTGTCAGCAGTGTGTGAGAGAAAAAGAGTTGCAATCATTCTCTGGGGGGCTGTAGTGGATCGTGTATACGCAGGCTGTGAGAAAACTCTGGCTTTGTGGTTTGTAAGAACAAATCATCCATTGGATCGCTGTAATAAACCCTACTCCGAGGGTCAGAATAGCAACTTCATATAATATCACCCGCAACACAATAACGAGCCCTGAAACCACCACTCGAGTCATTCGTTGTTATTATACGAAGATATTCAGTTTAACAAACGGCTCTTCACATGTAATGCTAAATAATGAAAAAAGCACAGTGCTGTGCAATGCTCATACCGTCACTGTTGGGAAATTGACAGTGCTACAGTATTTGTTGGTTATTCGAGTCATGAAAGGAAACCGCAAGCTGACTGAGCTGTCCTTTATCTCTCACTCATCACCACAAAGGCAGTTTATAGAGAACTACTCGTATCTTTCTTCCTCAAAAAAAAAAAAAAGTTTAATGTAGTATACTCTTAATCAGTGTAATCAAATGTTAATTGATGGGAACCTTAATAATTTCATCATTTTAAAAGGGCATAAGTAAAGCCTTTGGCTAAAGAAGTAAATGAGTCAGTTCTTAAAAAGCGCTGCTACACACCGCTGTTAAAAAGGAAACAAATGAGCTCTGAAACCCTCAACATTTGACACTCGAGCATTGAAAAGTCAGGTGGGTTTGGATCTAACAACCACGTGGGATCCATTTCATACTCCATTATTGTCGGGGTTTCTATTCCTTTCCCAGCTCTTTAAGTTGCGCAAAGTGTGAGAGAAAAGAGTGCTGAGATCACATTGCTGCCAAGGTTGTTAACCTGCAGGCATTTGTAAAGCTGAGCCGGGGTTGCTTTATTAGTGGAGTGAAATAATCTCTACCAAAGTGGCTGAAATGACGACAGGCACTGATTTACAATCGCTGTAAATCTGCCAAGATCTGAGCTGCTCCAGCATGCATCATGAAAACTAATAAGTTGTGGGACACACTGCCAATGGCTCTCGATTCATGCAGATTTCGATCGCAGAACATCTGCCAGAGCCAAATAATTTATGTCTTGAGCTCCACAAAGGGGCCTAGATGCCGTTTGATACTCGCACTCGTTCTGCTCGGGGAAGAAAGGCACGGCCTCGGGTGTACCTCCGTCATGGGAGCTCTACCTGTCAGAGTCGAGTCCAAAGCCACAGGAAGTCGGACTCAGATGGAGCCCGATCGGAGCCAAATGGAGGCCTCTGGCTTGGTCTTCATCTCTAAATGACTGCTTTCTCCGGACCACATCTAACTACACTCTTGAGTGTTGTGATCAGATAGAGTAAGAGCTCTGGCAGGATGTGTGACTCAAGCAAGAGGACTAGAAACACAGACATTATGGATGAGATTAGATCAGTATTGCAAATCTTTTTTTTTTTCACGTAAAAAAAAATAAATCATTAAAATATTTTAGTTTAGTCTGTTTTTCTTAGTGCAGCCATTATAGCAGAACAGTAAGATCTTTGGAGTTGAAATGTGTTCTGAGAAAGCTAAGTTTGATTTGTAAGGGAGAACATTTTGTAACAGTGCAGAGATCAAACATCTGGCAGGAGAATCTGTATTCCCAGTGTTAACATTACTCCATAATAGACAGCTTCTGAATCTTTAAATGAAGAAATCCACTCTGAAGGACTTGTATATCATTATCATCATCAATATCAGCTCTAACGGTGCAACAAAAAAAAATATTTTACTGTTAAGTACAAGTTGAAATTTGTTCTATATTTACTTTTTTTTTTTTAAACTCCCCCTAATGTTCTCCATTATCAAGGTGATAGAGTGATGCAGCAGATCTTTAGCCAGACAAGATCTATCATCGGCTTATTTGTTTAAACAGATAAGGTTTTAAATCATTCAATGCTAATCTTTTATGCTAATACTACAATATTTGATCACACTTGACATGCTCACCAGATGAAAAGAGTATGCCATAAGCGTAATGCATTCTGGATCTTTGACTTGAATCTGACACAGAATTCTGAACATTAGCATTAATTTCATGTCATGTCATGTCATATATGTCATGCCATATTTAATGAACAACTAAAATACAAATCATCACCTAAAGACGACACCAAATTTTCCATGAAAACATATTCATACAGGATGACACACTCAGGATGTGATTTTTCTTCTGAACGACTAATTTCCTTTTAGCCAAATTCACACCACTCCCTATTGCAATAACTTTAAAAAAAATAATAATAAATTTTAATACACACTTATACACTGTCTTTTTCTCCACTCAAAAAACTCAGTGTTGTTGCTCTCATTGGAGCAGCTTTGCTCAGGTAGAGTAATTGAACAATGATTAGTTCTGACATCTAAGGGCAAATCCACCCAGCAGGCACAGTCATACCTAGCCATGTTTACTTTTATAATCAGGACTGGCAGTCTGCCGCCGATGGAAACATCAGCCCAGGAAGTGCCACAACTATTCCAGCAGACGTCACGGCTGCAGCGGCTGGGTAAATATCTCGAAAGTGTGATTCCGACTTGTGCTGCCTGTGAAGCATTGCACCAATCACCTGGCAATGGTGAAGCCAACAACAACAGAGCACTAAATCACACAAATATTTGACGACAGTCCATTTCACCTGAGTAAATATAGACCCAGGGCCAAAATATTTAATGCTGAGAGAGAGAGAGAGAGAGAGAGAGAGAGAGAAGTAAGTGTCTTCTGGTGAGATCACAGAGATTTCTCCTAGAATGCTTTCAATGCTTTCAGATAAGAGCCAAGTCCGTATTCATTCCATCAGATGGATGAGTAAGATTTCTTCAACTTTGTATAATTAGACACACATGCTCGTGATGTCACTTGGGTCTCAACAAGGACGTAGGAAGAATAGCCAACACTTCATTCAATAAAGGACAATAATCTCTTGCATCCAGTGTGGTTTTGGAAATTTCACAATGCAAGCACCCCCTCTGCAGGAGAAGGTGAGAGTGGCACCGATCACAACTTCATTCCAAAGTACTGGAATGGTACTGATAAGTTTGTGCCCTTAAATAGCTTATATAAACGCCAGGGTCATACTGCTCCAATCAGATCTGTTCGGAAGTGCAGATTTGCCCCAGGCAGTGCTTCAGCTTGGCTAGCTATGCAGATTACAGCCCATTTCCCTGGCATCTCTTTTGCTATTAGCCTGCAGAAGCTAATGAGGCAGTAGATGGTGAATATCTAATGGAGTGTGTTAACATGGTAATTAGAGGGGGCTAGTGGCTGAGTGCAGAGAGGGAGGGAGGGGTGTAAAATTAGAACCTTGCAACACCATCCATTTACCTGACATGCGAGGTGGAATATTTCCCCAAGATGACAAAAAAATATAGATATTTTTAAATTTCAACTTATAATGCGAGAGTGCAAAAGTTTGAACACCTCTGCCATAGATCCTGGATATAAACGTGAGAGGAAATGTATTGTATGTATATCTAAAATGATCAATTAATATAAACTGTGCGTGTTATTATACACTTAAACATCTATTAAATATTCATTATTTCAATAAGGATGACTCATACTGCCAAAACTCAAAAAGCTATTTTTATATATATATTTATATATATTATATAATATAGGATAAAAATTATTTCCTTTTTTTTTCATTATTACTATCTTAAAATGTTAAAACTTAACAGTGATCATTAAGGAACACTTGTAACACCTAAAGTTAACGCTTTCCCGTTGTCATTCTGAATGGGTGCACACACTTTTGCACACACCACCACCTAGTGTTATAAATTCATTTTCAATTTGTGTACATTTATATGATTAACCAGACCTTAAATCTTAATGTACAGCTTTTTTCCCCCCCCTTTAGTTTTTTGACCCTGCCCTTTTCATGCACTTGATGGACATTACAGCAGTGCTATCTGCCTCCAGAAGCTGTGGCTCATGCTTAGTACTCACCTGGATATTTGTTGTGCAGATCACTCATAAATATTTCCCTTTGCCATCTATTGAAGCCAGATTTGAAAGGTTGTGACAGAGTCTCTGTGAAGTCGAGACATGAAAGCGTGGACTCGCCTGTGCGTCCTGCAGACCTTCAGCTCAGCTGTAAAAGCAAATCAGATCTGTCGAGCCGAGCCTGCCAGGCCCCATTCCCTGCAGGAAACAAGCACCTCGTACAGGGAACCGTCCGGAAAACATCTATAATCAAGGCATTTGCATTATGATTCAAAGACAAATTTAAGGCTTAAAAGGAACAATCAAAGTCAGACAGCAATCACGCAGCAATCACAGCCATGCTTACCGGGGAGAGGTCCGGATAAAAAGACGTGAGATTAGTGAGATTTAAAGCAACATAAGAAGGAGAAACCCCAGCGCCTTGTTTAATGATTGAGAGGAAAAAACAAGGAGGGAATTTAATTAGAATTCAGCTAAAACAGCTAAAAATGTATAAGGGAAGTACAAAATCAGATTTAATTACATTTTTAATTTATTGTTTTTTATTATTATTTATTTGAATAATCTGAATTATCTCAGCAGTTAAGCAACTATAATAATATAAATCAGATTCAAAGGACCCATCTTAAATTTGGTGTGATATCCAAGGCACATGGTTTGTATCTAGCTCTGTTTCCATCCTCCGAACTGTTCTTGATTATCCTCAGGACTCCTTGCTAAAGATTACCAAATGTGCAAGGATTTCAGAAATTAATTTTTACGGATGTAGGTTGCCCTGCTTTACAACCTGCTTACATCTTGTGAATTCCTTCCAGAGCACAGAAGGAAAAAAAAAGGCTTTCATGTCTATAATTGGGCAGCACCATGTAACAAATGCACTTTCTCCATGTTAATGATCAGCAGTCACACCACTCAGAGTTCACCTAAAGCACTCCAGTTAAGAACCGGGGGAATAAGGAGTAAACTAATACCGTCTGCTCGGTTCTGCTGAAATGTTCAAGAACATTAAACATCTTGAACACCTTCACCGGAGCGCCTCGGCCCGGCAGCCGACTTCCTGCTGGAGGCGTTATTAGGAAGTAAACACTTGAGGTCGTACATGAGGGAACGCTTAATCAAAAGAACAGCTAAGCTGTGAAGTGTATGTGTAAATAAAATTAGCTGAAATAAAAAAGATGCCAAAACAGCGAGTATTGAGGAAAAAGAGCTTTTTTTTTATGTTGTAGGAAATTATGACAGTTTTTAAAACAAGACCTAATTATGATTTGAGCAGTACTTTACTTTAATTGCTGTGAACCACATATTGAAGGAATACTGACTTTGGAAAAAAATGAACTTATCTTTCAATGAAAACAGGTTTTTTTTTTAAATTATTATTATTACTTCATACCATTATGGTCATCCACAGAGTTTAACTTGGAGGTGCACTAACATGTTAATGTCAGTATCAGGAATACGATATAGAACATTGGAGTCATTTGCTGCCTCTTGAACCTGATCTCAGGTTACAGTCTACGGTCTTTGGACTGGTCTCTCTCTAAATTGCCCCTAGGTGTGAATAGTGTTTATGCCGCGGTGCCACAAATTAGCACCCCATCCCCAGTGCTCCCAGGATAAGCATTGGATCCACCTTGACTAGGATAAAGTGCTTACAGAAGATGAATAATGGAGTGTGCCACTTAATTCATTTTCATCCTAAAATAAAGCTTATGGTTATTCCTAATGCAAAAAGAATTTTGTCCTGTAGAAGTGTGTGTCCTGTAAAAATCGACATGATGTAAACTATACTGTACATGATCACCTGTGAAAAACAACTACATAGGATTAGGGTTAAGATGTTAAGATCACTGAAAACAAATAACTCATGTTAAAAATGGCACGGAAATAAAAACATACTACATGTAAAATAGGAGATGTGACTGAGACAGATATACATTACTATGGCCCTGACCAGGTGGTTACTAAGGAAGAATGAACCAACGCTGTAAATACATTGTTCACGTTCACATTAGTGAAAGTTGTCCTCATATCTGATGGCTTCCATTAGATCTAATGTCATCTACAGCCTCCTGGTAAACTCCCTGAAAGAGGCTATATAAGATGCATAGTCTATAACTATATAAGATATATAGTCTATATAAGATAAGATATAAGATAAAATGTGTGTGCATATGTTGGGGCGTGTGTGTAAAACATACCATGCGATATGTCAAAAAACATGTAATGTTCCTCATAAGCGTATAAAATAAAATCTTATATTACCATACAGTAGTATTTCATAAGAAATCACCAACTGTGCTGAAAAACTCTTTACTTTGAATGAAAACAGTGACAAAACAGATCGACAGACCACTCGTGTAGACACAGATGCTTATAAATAACAAAGAACTTTATGGAAATCAAAATCTTGCCACATAGAGAGAGAGAGAGGGAGAGTGAGAAAGTCCAGAGCAGGAGTCACAGATCTCCTCCACTTCCAAAATTTGTGCCTGCGGTTCCCCCTTACCAAGCCCGTAAAGAACCACAGACCTTCTCCACAGAGCTGAAAACCAGGCCACCACAAGCAAAGCCTGCCTCTTTAAGACGATGAAAAGCCAACACTGGTTTCTGCGCCGATTCCAAACACCCGGTCAGTGATTCGGCAAGCTTATTCTGCTAAACCGCGGATACGGCCTCGTGCTCTCAGCCCAGAGCAGACATGGGAAACGCGGCCCATTTTCCGTTCTGGCTTTGGAATTATTAAGAAGTTGGGCTTGGAGGGGAAAGAGTCGCATATGGTTTTGCTAAGTCCTTGAGTGAGAAGAAGAACAAGGGTGGGGGAGCGAGCAGATACACTGGGCATTAGTGGTTAACCAAGAGCTAATGAGGGAAGAAGAAAAACAGTGGGCTCAGATGAAACCATTTAGTGTGCAGCGTATAATGTCCTTATTGCGTTTCAGGGAAAAGATGGTGTGTCATGTTAACCTCCTCTAGTGTAATTACTGTGCGGTTTTAAAAGGTCTGGTTCGAATCAGCGCTGACAGCTTCAGATTCTTAAACCTGTGTGTTCTAATCAGAAAGCTGAACGGAGCACCGGTTACGTTTATATAAGCACGTGTTCCAGCTGCTTACTGGTGCAATTTAAAGCGCAAGTTATGGGGGTAGATCTGGGACAGTTTAAAACAACAAACGCTTTCGCAGGATGCAGTACTGGTGAGGCGAACACGGCTCTGTGGTCTTTGCTGGCACATAAAAGCCGATCTCCTGATACCAGCAGCGCTGAGGGTTTGGCTGCAGTAATGGACGACTTCTTCCATGGCCAACCAATAAATCCTAACAAATGAAAGAGGCTTTCTGTCCGTCTCTCTCTCTCTCTCTCTCTCTCCAACCCCTTTTCTCCACATCCCTCCTCCTCCTTCTCCTCCTCCTCCTTCTCTATTCCTCCCTCCTCCCAGGTGGAGTGGCAGGGTCAGGCCAGGATCAGAGCGGGAGACATGTTGAATCCATTCACCCCAAATCAGGTCCACGTGTCCTCGGGAGTGCCATTATGCTTTAAATGAACTTTATAGGGGCAACAAAGTGTGGGGAAGTCTGCAAAACATTAAGGGTGGGAGGGAGCACAGGGATCATCTCAGAGGGGACTAATGAGAGAGGAAGAGAGAATGCAGGAGAGAGAGAGAAAGAGGGGAGCACATTGGCTGGCTAATAGTCCATTAAGAACCCAGACACACACAGCACAAGCCCAAAGAGGAAGCAGAGATGATGGTAAACCTTTTAACTGACCTTCTAGACTTAATGGAAGGAGCATGAGAGGGAGAGAGAGAGAGAGAGAGAGAGAGAGAGAGCAAAATGTGATTCGATCTCTCTCTCATTATAACAAGGTGTAAAGTGTAAAAATGCATCATGATTAAAACTGTACCACCATTATAACCAGAAATTTAAAATGCAAACTCAACTAAGAGAGAAGGGTTTTAAGTAGATATTCATATGCAGGTTGTACATGGAATACAACATTTCTATTAATATACTATTAAAACACTCAATGTTCCCAGGCAGATTAATCATGCATAATGATATCAAGCATTAAAGTTCCTCCAACTAAAACCAACATTGTTGATAGAAACGTTTGATGTTTTGTTAGAACAATTAAATGGGGTGAAAAATCCGCACTCCGGGCACCCCGAAAACCTCACAGATTCAATGATCTTGTACTTTAATTTAACAACAACAAAAAAAAAAGCAAGAAATTACTGCATTCAGTGGGGTCTACAAAAAAAAATTAAATAAAACAGAACCTGAAGTATAAATAGAACTGTAGTAAGGGAGAGAGAAAGATAACAGAAGATAACAGGACATGAGCAGAAAGTCAAAACATTTACAGACCAAAAAGCAGCTCGGATTTGTTTGATGTGGATGGATCTGCAGACACAGTGAGGCTAATAAGCTGCAGCCCTGCTATGAATCACAGCACAGACACACTACAGCGTAACTGAAGCAACTAAGCGCATCAAAGGCACATGAACAGGACGATGCCCCCCCCCCCCTCCCTCCCTCCCTTACCATGACCGCCAGGGGAGCCGTTAACCAGCAGGCCTACGCTGTGATCCTTACAGCAATGATTAATGAGCACAGAGAATGAGAGAGAGACACACAGACAGACAGACGTGTGTAATAGAGAAAGGAAAGCAACTGTGTGAGAATGAATGAGTGCGAGCGAGGAAGGATGTAATAAAGGAGGAAAAGCAACAGAAGGAGAAACTGAGAATGAGATTCAACAGATTCAACAGATCACTTGCTTAAACAACCAAATACAAGAGAAATGTTGGATTCATGAGAAAGTATAAAGCATGAGGTTAAAGCTCAAATACACTCATAGGATTTTAGTTCAAAGCTCTGGAATGTCCTCCTTCCCAAACAGAGCCACATGTTAGCGCTGATAACATTCACAGAACATATGGACCGTTTCACAGCACAACTCCTGAACAAGCTGAAGATGATGACAACATTAAATTAATAATAATAATAAATAATAATATTAATAATAATAATAATAATAACAACAATAATACTTTCATATCTGAGCAGATGACGAGCCGGAGCACAACAAAGCAAAACAGATACAGAACAGATAAGACCGGCATCCCTGTCTCTTGAGACTCCTAAATCCTTTTAAAGGAAGTTCAATATTGTATCTCCACCACACGGTAAGCCGTCACATCAGGCTTTATACAGTAGGTATTTGTGGGATACCAGAGCTTCCAGCGAAACCCAAAAGTATAAATCAATGCAAGCCACGAGATAAAAGAGGAGCTTTCATGTAAGAGAGCTGCCTGTCATTCCCACCATGATTGTGTTTAAAGCAAAACCACATGCACTGACAAACATGAAGTGAAATGAAATGAGAGAGAGTGGTGTATCCGAGCATGATTCGATTAGTGGGATTCGGACTGGAGGCTGAGGGCATCCAGTGGGGGAGCTGAACCCTGGATTATTCCTTATTCCTCTTATTATTAAAATAATTGTGTTGGCTTTTGTTTTATTTAGTTTTTACCAAAAGTCTGATCTAAATATTATAGTTGGTTTCCTAGAGGCTGTTTATTTCTGGTCAGGGTTGTGGTGGATTCACAAAAACGCTGGACATCCATTTCAGGGTACCATACACATGCACATTCACCCATATGGGCAATTTAGAGACGCCGACTAAACTGTGGCATGTTTAAGAGGTGGGAGAAACCCCAAGAACCCAGAGGAACCCACACAGATACAGATACACCTCACATAACCTCACACATAAGCTCACTGTCAAACCAGGAACTCTGGAGCTGTGACGAGACCCCTGTCTCACACTCACTCTCATCAGAATCATATCTTTAATCATAACTGAACCGTGTGAATGTTTCTTTGTGGGCCAAGTAAACTATTAAACGTTCACAGAAGAAAGAAAAAGAGGAAACCGCACGGTCTCCCAAGTAAAAGAATTTAATCTAAATTAAATCTAGGCTGAAAAACTAATAGAGGAACTAGGACACCCAGTTTATTTAGGTACAATCCCACAAAATGTACATTCCAAAATGTGGAATAAATCAAGCTGGCGAGTATGTCAAGCAAAGGTTAAGGTTTAACTGACCCCTGAAAGGAAAAGTAAACGTGATTACAGATTAAAGTTGTGCTAGGTTCTCCCACAGATCTGCCAAAACACAAACATTGCTTGTTGTTCACCACATCTAAGAAAGACTGCGCACCAACTGGGGTAGGGGGATGCATTTCCTTTAGGCATGAGCAAAATTGCTACTGCTGATCAGTGGAGGAAAAAAAAAGAAGAATTTATTAATTTATTTATAAGCCATTTATTAATATATGTAATATTTATTTATTATACATATATATTTATTTTGGGGCACTGGTGGCTCAGTGGTAGGTGTTTCACCTGCCATGTGGAAGGCCCGGGTTCGATTCCCAGCCAGTGCCCAAACCCCAGCCACTGATGCAGTGCCAGTTCCCAGCCGAAAGACCAACAACATACATTAATATTCTATATAAAATAAATATGTTTTATATTTTATATAAATAAATCATCCTAAATGGTTGAGGTTTTTACATGATATTGTCTTTGCACAAAAAAAGTGTGATCCTGCATACATACTGTAGATAAGTAAGATACGCTACACTGAAATCTCTATTCTGGTTATATTAAGTGCTTACTTTACTAATCATAGCACACCACAAAACTGTTTTACAATGTGGAAAGAAATAAAAATCAGGAAACACTATGGCATTAGAAGGTGTGTTCAAACTTCAGCCTGATAGTTTTACAATGTAGAAAGTTGTTCACTAAAAGAATTCAAAATATGCAATAATCTCCTTTGAACATCTGATCTTGAGATGTGTCTGCTACTTGCATTTGCGCTGTAAAGCCTTCATAATGGCTCTAATCTGAGTTTCTGTTAATTGGTGATGTTTGAGGCTGGTAACACTAAATGAACTTCTCTGTGGGAAAGGTAAGTTTTGTTCTTGTTTTCCTGGGAAGGTCTTCATGAGAGCCAGTTTCATCACGGTGCTTGATGGGTTTTGCAAATGCACTTGACAATATTGTTCTTGCAAGAACTACTCCAGAACAGCCGACCTTCATGTCTTAAAATAACAACCGACTTCTTGTTGTTACTTAATTCCCTGTTATTTCATAGTTTTTAAAATACCTCTTCTAGATCTCTTGTTCTATAATGTAAAAAAATAATAATAATAAAAAAAAATTATATGCAACCACCCACTGAATTAACAGACAGACATTTTATTGTAAAGCAGTCACTTTTATTGATTTTAGATTTTACCTATTGTTTAAAAGAAAAAAAGGCAAAAAAATAAAATAAAATACAATTTTTGGAGCAAAATACAAACTACCTCATGCTCAAATAGCAGAATTCATATACTAGAATTCATAAGGCTCATCGTATAAGATTTGGCGCTGTCTATACAGAACTAAAAACTTCAGTTCATTTAAGTTAGTAAAAATCAGTAGCCCTTTTTATGCAATAAATTATAATCAGTATAACCAATTAGGAGTACAGTAAATATGTGATGATAAACTTAATGTCTGGTTAATGTTGGTGCTAAAGCTAAAGTTCGGCCAGTGGCTTCTAATATGTACTGTACTATTTTAGAAGGGGGGGAAAAGACATTAATAAAATGAAAAAGTTCCTTGAATAGGTATAGTGTCATTCTAGTCCAGTCCTGCTGAATAGTATTACCATAAACATGGTGACCATTAATCAAAAGTAGTACAAAGCCTGATAAAAACATCAGATTTTGAAAGCACCAGGAAAAATATATATATTGCAAATGTATCACATCTGCAGCTATACAGTAAATCCAACCACAGAGTTATTTGTCATCAAAAACTTGGCCAGCCAAGTTCCACCACAAGAGGGCAGCATCTTCCAGGCAAAAAGGAGCAGATTATCCAGGATGTGTCCTGTTTCATCCAGCACTATTAACATTCACTGACTCAAATCCATGAAGGCACAGCTGGCTACCAGCACATGATCAGAATGTGATTACGGCTAATCTGCACTAAGGCTATTTAAGAGCTTGTCAAATCATTTGGACCTTACAATTTGTCCCTGACAAAAATTGAAGAGGAGACCTGCTCCCTGACCTGTATGAAAATACTTAAAATGTAGCTCTCTGTAGCTCTCAGTGTAGGATGTCTAGAAAAATCTTTTAGCATAGGGTGGAATACGAAATCCCACAATGCACTGCAGCTTGAGGGACATACACACGTTTCTGCAATGAAAACTGCAACACCAAGTACCAAACCATTCAATGATTCCTGCTAGACATATTCAAAACAAGCAGGAAATACACTCTCGAGCCAAGACGTCTTCTTGTACATCGTTTGTACTGGTAGCATTTGTCTTTTATGTGGTAATGTGAATGTGTGATACTGATAAGAATGAAAAGCTGTTATTAAGGACCACTATTGAACCTTAACTTTAGTATTTAGGGTTATAATTAGGGCCGGGACTCGATAAAAAAAATGTATCTATTTAATTATAGGCTTTGTAATTAATTAATCAA
This sequence comes from Platyallabes tihoni, assembly GCA_030068045.1. Classification (NCBI taxonomy): domain Eukaryota; kingdom Metazoa; phylum Chordata; class Actinopteri; order Siluriformes; family Clariidae; genus Platyallabes; species Platyallabes tihoni. The sequence goes on from JAQQZS010000023.1 coordinate 8,283,727, forward strand.
AATTAATCGCATTTAAATATTTGACCTTATTTTATATCACCCTAGGTGATACTTGAGGCTCGATGTGCTGCGGTGATATGCAAATTCCTT
>JAQQZS010000023.1:8285272-8295350 GCA_030068045.1 Platyallabes tihoni
ATCATTTGATAGGTTTCTGCAGACCATCTCAGAAATAACCTGAGACAGCGACTATGTAGGACAGAGAATCTGACACTAATAAATATCCCTGAGATGAAAAATAGAAAAAAAAAAAATCTGCCATGTACAGTACGTAGACACGTGCGATCGGGACATACCTGTGCGGCACTGAGAAGATGAGTTCGATAAATTGAAACCACCTCTCGGTGTTGCCTCTCAGCATCCTGTGACAATGAAGAAAGAACAGATCAACAGTGAGGTCGTGAGTAATGAGGAACAGATGTCTCTTGTGAACATGTCTCAGCTGTAAATAGTGGCTGCAATTTTCCCAGGGAGTGTTTGATTGCAAGAGTGAGTCAGACAGAGTTTGTGTTATTGTAACTCTATTATCTTCATGTCTTACTGTATGAGCTCAGAGGAGCATAAGGCATCACTTACTTGCTCTCTCTCTCTCTCTCTCTCTCTCTCACTCAAGCTCACTAGCCACAGCGATTCGTAAACACAGTTAAATCCATCCACAAAACATCCACTTATATGAAAAATGACTGCTTTGTGGATCAAATGGATCAAACGCAATAAAATGCAAATCCAAATGTAATGAAGTTGGGAAAGGGCTTCTAGTTAGGCTTTTTCGTGAAATTCACTTTCTCCTGAGACTCGGGTCGTCCTCCTTCTGGGCCAGTTTCACTCTGGTGACTCATTCAGGGGCATCATAAAACATGGATTTGGACATAAATATGAGAATTTCATTAACATTTTGCTTTTTCCGGCACACCAAGTGGCCTGGCGGGAAAAGAGGCGCATGTGATCTGTGTGTGACTTCGTGGTTACTTTTACTATAATTCTTCATGAACTGATTTATTGTTTATGTGTATAAGAGTTTCTGGACTTGTTTGAGAAACGGGCCTACTGATATTCTCCTCAACTGTTCTTTAAAAAAAAATTATATATATATTGCTTAAGTACTATATTAATAGAAAATATTTTTAAAAATACATACAAGATGTTACCACATTTAGTGTCACTTTGCCTCCTAATCAGATTACACAATATTCTAAATGCTAATTTAAGGAGTAGTGTGCGGTTTCATACAGTATATGCAATATACAGTATACAGGACATGCAACACTATTCCATACACACCACATCAGTCATCACTCACAAGGAGTTTGCTGACTAGAAAATATAAACCCATAACTGGCAAAAAAAGAAGTCTGCCAGTCTGATGCTTTGCATGATCCACTGTTTTGCTATTGTTGCATAGTTGAGGCAATTGAGTCCAATTAGTACTGAATGGCATGTTTATTTTCATTTGAACCAAACACTATTGTTTTATGCCAAAACTAAATCATGTTTAATTACTGAATCCCACTGTAACGTGCCCCACGTTTCTAGATGCAAGGAAAGTGTTTAACTGAAAGTGCTACTTACAGCCAGCTGCTGCTGGAGGCTCTTGACCTGCGCCTGGAGTGTGTCAATGTGTTGAGCGTGTCTCTTGTTGGGAGTGTTGCCAGTGTAAGCCAGCTGGGACAGGCCATTGAGAGCCTGTTTCAACCGCTCCACATCTGCCAACAGCTCTGTGATCTAAACCACACAGATTCACTTACTTAAAACATTCAAGTAGCTGACAAACAAAGGTTTCAAGAGCAGGTTCACTGGAATGACATTCTGGTAACGTACGCCAGTTAAAGATCTGCAAGAATGCAGACATGTCTTAGTCCAAATGTTTTTTTGTTTTTTTTAAAGGAACATTATAATCCTCACCCTTTTGTCTTTGGCCTCGGTCTGTTCTGAGGAAGTCTGAATTCTTCTCTGGAGGTCACAGATGGTGCTCAGGGAGTCATCATATCTTTCTTTTAGATCATGGATCTCCTTCTCAATTAAGGCACTCTTGGTCTGCAAGGACTCCGTTTCCATCCTTGCTCTATTCTCCCCTTCTTTCGCCTGGTTTGCTTCCTGGTATAGTTCCTCACACTGCTCTTCTAGACCCAAGAGCCGATCACTGAGCACCTCTAACTCGTCCTCCAGCCTCTGCTTCTCAGCTTTGAGCTCTACCAACTGACCTTCATGGCTGCGAAGATCATCCAAGGCATGTGTTGCTCTGAGAAGCTCTGTCTGCAGAGTGGCTACATCCTCAGCCCTCTGGGCACTGGTCTCCTCTTCTTCCCTCAGGGCCAAACGAAGCTTGTCCAATTCCTGCTCCAGGGCCATTCTGGCATGGCTGTGTTGAACCAGGATGTCAGCATCAGTTCTGTGGTTCAGGAGCTCATTCTCCAGATTGTGGGTGCGCTGGACCTCCAAATTGTAGACCTCACTGAGGCGCTTGCATTCCGCCTGAGCCTCCTGCAAGCTGCAGGTCAGGGAGTTCCTTGTGGCCTCAAACTGCTCCAGATGAACATACTCGTTTTTTATACGCTGCTGGAGGTTCATCATTTCAGCATTGCAGAGCGAGTTCTGTTCCTCCAGTTCAGCTCTCTGTACAGTCACCTCCATGTACTGCTGCTCCAGTTCCACTAACTTTAGACTCAAATTCTCCATCTGACCCTTATAGTCATCTTCAACTTCCTTGTACTTTTCACTGGAGACCAAGTTAGCCACCAGTGTCTTCTGCACAGATTCCATCTCTAATTTCACAGTCTCTTTGGCTTGTCTCTCGTGTTCCAAATCAGTCTTTGCACTTTTGTATTTCTCCGCCATTTTTGCTAGCTCCCCTCTTAGATCCGTCACAGTGGCATTAAAGACCTTCTCTTTTTCCTCCAGCACACTCACTGGCACAAATTTAGAGATAATCGCTTCATGAATAGTGTCCAGCTCTATCTTCTGGTCTTCAATTTCTTTGTGAAGTTTTAAAGTACCTTCTTGAATAGACTCGTATTTGGAGAAGGCATCTTTAGCACTTCTTTCTGCTTCAGCTACAGCGCTGTTCAGCTGGCTTTTTATTGCCTCATGCTCAACAATGCTGATATAGTCCCTTTTCAACTTGCCCTGCAAATTTTCCATTAACATATCGCTCCCCTCTTTCACCTTCTTTAACTCAGACTCTTTAACTTTTCCGTCTTCCTCCAATTTGTGAATGTCAGCCTTAGCTTTCTCCAAAGCTTCATGCAACTCTTCCTGCATTCTCTCAAGCTCCTTCTCTTTATCTTTGTACTTCCTCTGGAGATTCTCCAAATCCTTTTCCACCCCTGCTTTACAGGCTGAAAGTGCAGCCACCTCACTTTCATACCTTTCATTGGGTACATGAGTGCGCTTCAGGTTGCTCATGCTTTCAGCCAGAGACGCCTTCTCCTCCTGAAGCCTCCTCAACTGCTCCTCAGCATGATTTCCCCTCTTGATAGTCTCATCAAGCTCGTCCTTAAGCTCTTCCATAGCAAGATTAACAGTCTTCTTAAATCCCTCATGAGTCTCGACAGGAACAAACTCCATCTGGAGGTTCTTTCTGAGCTCATGCAGCTCTTCTCGAAGCAGCTCCCTCTCATCCTCACCATCCTCGACCTCACAGATTAGCGACTGACATTTCAAAGTAACGTCTGCCAGTTTTTTCTTCAGGACGTCACTCTGTTCCTCCAGAGCCACCCTGAGTCTCTCATGCTCCTCCAGGGGGACAGTGTCTTGGTTGTCCTCCTCTCTGTGGAGTTCAGCCACCTCCTCAAGAACGCGATCGTAGTCCTCCCGCAGTTCCACCAGCTGTCTCTCCTTCTCATCCACCGCATTGGTCAGAAGGTTCTTCATGTTGTCAAACTTCTCTCCAGGCACCGTGGCAAATAGACGTTTTTCTGTTTCTTTAACACGAGTCTCCATTTCTAGCAGTGACTTAGCCATCGCATCACGCCGTCCTCTCGTTGCATTTAGCTCACTGGTCAGCTTCTCGACCTCTTCAGCCAAGAGGCTTTCACTCTTTTTATACTCCTCCAGAGCTTTCTCACTCTGTTTCAAATGATTCCTCACCCGGCCGACCTCCGCTGACGCACCTTCATACTTAACCTTAACCTCACTGAGCTGAGCTTTGAGGTCATCTAACATTTGGTTGCCAAGATGCTCCTTTACTGTGATCACATGTGCCTGTAGCTGCTTGACCTTGGCTTCAGAGTCCAGCATCCTCTTTTGAACATCTCCCAACGCCCCCTCTAGCTCCTGAACCTGCCGATCTGCTTCTCGCTTGGTCGACTCACGACTCTGAAGCAATTCTTCACACTCCTTGGTTTTTCGAGTGAGTGCAGATTGGAGGCGTCCTATTTCTTCCTGAGCAGCCTCCTGCAGTTTACGGGAGGACCTTAGGTCCTGACGTAATGTCTCCACCTCATTAGGGGTTGCCATCCCTGGGTGAGAGAGCTCCAAGGGTCGGGAAACAGAACGAGATGGGACAGAAGGCTGCAAAACCTGCCACCAGAAAGTGCAGATATCAAAATTAGGCCAGGAGCTCAGCAGGAGGTGTCCTCCTTATTCAAGAAACAAATAAACGCTGCACTGAAAATGGTACAATTTAAATCTCGCCCTAAACACAGATGCATATTTATTTTAAGCAGACAACACAGTAAAATGAACACTTTCCTGTAACTGAAAGTTTAACCATTTTATTACTACACACGTCATCAGAAAATCCTGCCTCTTCATTCCTACATGTAGTGTCTTGCTTTAAAAGGCAATACATCAAATTTTCACCATAGTAGCAACAGGTCACAAAAGAAAATGAGAAAGATTAATCAATTTCCACTAAACTGAAGACCTCTGACAGTGTCTGTGTATACAGTAGGTCAAGGAAAGACATATTACAGACATATTAGAGTTTCAAGCAGAAAATACTCATACCTAGATCAGTAAAATTAAAAATTAAAAAATTAAAAACAAATGTACATCTTAATGCTAATGCTCCAGTTAAACAGGTGTTTATGTGTGCATACATTAATGCTTACATCATATGCATCTGCTTATATAGTAGTAACTGTATTGAAAAGTAATGAGAATCCCAAACAATATTTCACCTGAGCTGAATCCAGACTTTGAGCTTGTCTGACGAGAATCGTTTCTTTCCCTGCATTTAAATAAAACAAGTCTTATTTGGAGATTCAGATTATTTCACAAAAATGCATTACGGATATTTCTCAAACTCAGCTACAAGGCCCAAGCCTTTACTGTAAATCAATCACATCACCAGCCCACCTTTAATCACAGAATGGCTCGAGTATTCTCCCTGCAAAACAGAATCATGCAAATATATTAATTAGAGGCATCTTGTTTATGTGTTTAGAACACAGGCCCCATGATGCTGCATGTTGTCTGGTTATTATTTGCCCTCGGCTAGACGCTCACCAGATGGCTCCGGAGCTGAACCTTTACCGTCTCTGCCGCTGCATTCTCTTTCTCGCTGGCAGACAGCATGCGCTTGAGATGCTCCCTCTGATCACAGACAGAACAAGATAAGAAAGTTAGAGCGAGTCAGTCATCTTTCATGCTTAAGAAATGAAAAAAGGTGGTTTTGGCGGAGACGTGCTGTTAAAAGAGCTGAAGAGAACCAACGATGAAATGCAAATTACCTCTTTGTGAATGTCTTCCACTATCAACTTCTCCTGTAATGGGGATAAAATATAGTAAACCATGAACTGTAATTACAGAAGTGCACACTTGATTATAGAGAGAATGAGTTTACATAATTATCAAAACATTCAATGGCAAACCTTTAAAATATGTACTATATATAGATGTATAAATGCATCTATTGTGATCATTTGTTGCTTTTACCACCTTTTTATTTTTTTAAAGAGTTAAATTTCTGGAAGTGCTCTTTTTTTTTTCTTCTTTTTTTTCCTAATTTTCTCCCTAATTTAGTCGTGTTCAATTCCTCCCCGTCACTAGGAGGCTCCCACATTAAGGCTACCATTACTGCTCAGTCGGGAGGGCCGAAGACTATCACTACACTTTACCACTGCGCCACTCGGAGGCCCCTGAAGTGCTCTTTCTTAAACACACTTTTAACATACAGTACAAGTCAAAAGTTTGGACACATGTTTTAACTTATTTTCTACATTCGAAAACAATACTGGAGATTTTAAGACCATGAAATAACACAAATGGCATCATATAATTAAGTAACAGCAACATTATCAAAAGTCGGTTGTTATTTTAAAACACAAGGGTCAGCTGTGTTTACACATTTGCAAAACCCATCCAGCACCATGATAAAACAGGCCCTGATGAAGACCATCCCATGAAAGCAAGGACTTTTTTACCTCGGGTGTAGAGAAGTTAATTTAGAGTTACCAGTCTCAAAAGTCACCAATTAACAAACAGCACCTCAGATTAGAGTCATTATGAGGGCTTTGCAGAGGATAAGTAGATTATTGAGGATAATCAATATTAACTGTTCAAAGAAGATCACTGCATATTTTGAATGCCTTCAGCATGGTTTTACAAAGTCGAAAGAAATAAAAATCAGGAAAGACTATGGAATTAGAAGGTGTGTCCAAAATTTTGACTGGTAATGTACATCACTAGTCATAGGGATTGACTAAAATTGCATTGTAGTCCTATAGAGTGATAACATGCATTTAATTAAAACCTGTGACATGTAGCATTGTCTAAAATGCCCATCTAGAAAATGTATAGTTTAGTTAGAGGAGAATTTCTGGGACACAGCGCAAATAATCATATGAGAATGTGACGTAACTGCACAAGCTCTACAGAGACTACGTACTGTACTGTATATAAATATGTTACAACCAGAACTACTGTTACATAAAATTAATCCACACCTTCTGACCAATCTGATTTGAGAATTCAACTGTGCTGGAATATATAAAAAAAAATTAAGCTAAAACCTGTTTTTCTAACAACAACAAAAAACCCATGTCTGGCTCAAATTCGACCAACATGCGTGATAAACAGTGTGTTCTATTAGTGATGTGCTATTTGAAAATGAGTCAGCTGATTGATATGATTCCTTTCAGAAAACTTTGAGAGCCAACTCATATACGAGTATCATATATATTATTATTTTATATTATATTGTCTCCCCCCCAAGACAATGGTATTATTGTTACAATGCAATTTATTCTAAAAGCTTCCAGTGAAACCTCTTTTCAATATCGGAGCTTTCCATTAGCATGAATTCACTCATCTTCACTAAGTGCTTTATCCTGGTCAGTGTCAATGACGTTTGATGTTACGTTCCTCAAATAAATCAAATAAAAGAAAATTTCCTCTTTGTCTGGCCAATCAGTTCTCAAGTGTTTCAAGGCATTAGTTCTTATTGGCGAACTTGGAGAAATATTTTAATTCACTGAAAAGAAACAATTCCCATGAATATACAGTATTATATTCTGCATAAAAAGACTACTTGGTTTATACTAGGGCACAACAATGAGGTTCATGGATTCACTGATTGAAAGTTCACATAGAGTAAAACTTCATGCTAAATTAAATGAAATTAACTGTCACTACAAGCAAATGCATGTAATTCACAGTTAGCGTCTTAATTTTACTTTTCAGTAAATCGCCTGATCCACAGGGAGAAATTCTGTAACAAAAAAAAAGCATTTTGGGGCGTCAATTGTGGCGGCTTTGCATGGAGCCATAAAAATGCTATGGCTAATCACCACTGCATGATTGTCTGCACACGTGTCTGTGTACGCATGTGCATCTGTGTGTGTGTGTTTGTTTGTGTTTGCATGTGTGTGTGTGTTTATGCGTGTTTGCGTATGTGTGTGTATTTGTGTGTGCACGTGTGTGTATGTGTGTGTGTATGTATGTATACACGTGTATATGTGTGTGTCTATATGTATACATGCGTATGTGTGTGTATATACTGTATATATATGTGTGTGTGTGTGTGTGTATATCCACCTGACTGAGTTGCTGTTGCAGCACACTGACTTTGTCCATGAGGACCCTCTGGTCATGATGATATTTCCTCAGAGTCTCCTGCTGGCTCTCGTTCTGCTTCTCAAGATCCTGAAATGTTATCGTACAGAAATAGAAGATTATTGCATAAATATATATAAAAAACACTGAAAATCAAAAGCTTTAACTTCATGGACAGTCAAACAACTAAATATAATTAGCTGCACTTACGTGAATAATCTGATCCCTGTTAGCTGCAGTCTCAGGGGCCACGTCCACAGACAGCTGTAGACCAGAGAGAGAGAGAGAGAGAGAGAGAGAGACTCAGCTGAGCTGGATACAAATCACTGCCAACCCTGATCATAACTGTACACCCGCCAAGGCTTAAAAATGAACACTGTTGGCCTAGTTGTTTAATAACGTCATAACAAATGGTGAATTATTCTAGCCCTAATACACTGCAATTCCTTTCTCTGACAGCAGGTGGAAGCACGGTCGAGCTTTAAAAACGGACCACAAGTCGATCTCCCTGTGCTTATTCTCATCACTCCTAGCTTTAGATCTAATCTCAGGAGCTGAGGCTAATAATAAAAGCAAATAAACAATATAACAAATGTGTTGGGAATTTATGAACCGTACAAAAAAAAAAAATGTGTGAAAAAAATACTTAATTTCGGCAGAAGCGAACTATTTAAAATAAAACATACTTCAAAAATGATAGTATGACTGAGTTCACATAATTTTTTCTTCCTGTTGTCGGACTCTTAGTTGAATACACAATAACGGGCAAAGAGCACACATCTAAATAAACAACTAACTGATAAAAATGTGAAACATGATTTCATCTCCATCTTATCAGCAAACTGGTGTTTCATGTTCGATGACCCATCAGTGTGTGATTTTTTCAGTACCTGTCTCTTTTTCTGTTCCGCCCTGCTAGCTTCTTTTGCTGTGAATACAGAATACAGGAGGGTTAAAGTGTAATTGTTAATAAATATTACATAGTAAATCATTAAACATTTTAATAATAAATGATCGGAAAAAACTGAATTACACAAGAAATTTAACAAAAACACATACATGTAGCCTCATTTCCCCTCTCGTCTATTACAACCATTCAGCATCACCAGTACACTAATCACCAGCCTGATCATCTGTCATCTTCTGCACCCGTTTCTCACCGATTCATGTCAAGAAGCCTGGAGAACAACTTCTCAAGACTCCATCATAATACAAGAAATTCTGCATCTTTTGAAGAGAAATATGAAATGAATGATGAAATGATGGGCAGCTCAGGACTTTTGCACAGTAGGTTGTAGGTTTGCGCGCGCACCCAACCTACACCCACATACACTCTCGTACCCAACCTACACCCTCGCACCCAACCTACACCCTCGTACCCAACCTACACCCTCGCACCCAACCTACACCCACCTACACCCACCTACCCAACCTACACCAACCTCCTTCATGCTGTAAGCCCCTGGTTGGCTCTGCTGCACAGCTTGACTTTCTCGAGTCCCTGCTGTTTCTCTTACACAACACCACCACATCACATCCTCATCTATTTCCCTTCTTCTTCCAGCCTCCCTTTTAACAGCCTTACTCATTTTCCTTCATCCACCCTTCACCAGTTCCTGTCAGGGTACTGCAGGGTAGCAATACACTAACCCGGGCAAGTAGACATTAAATAACAGTCGGTTGTACACAGCTGACAAGAACATCTTAGCAGGCAAAGACGAAGCAGTGGACAAACAGCAATTTTTTTAATTATATTTGTTTTTCGGCTGTGTACCAGGCAACAGTGTAAAAACAGACCAAACAGTCACACCCTTGTGTACTGGCTGACGAGACAGCAGTTGTGAGTCTATTGATCACCTTGATGAAATTTTCCAGATTTTCTCCTTAATTTAGTCAAAGCCCTGTCATTAGGGCACGACACCATCCAGGCTGCAAGTCAGCGAGACCAGAAGACTGAAACACGTTTACTCCAAACCACGTGATGCCAGTCAACTGCATCATTTTCAAACTGCGTAACTAATGTGTTACGTGAGCTAACATACTAGCTTACGTGCCTCCCATCTCTCCCTACTGAAAGAGCTCGACCAATCAGTTCTTTCTAAGCCCCCTGGCTGTAAGAAACTACAGCATCACCTGGGAATTCTACTACAGTGGAACCTCGGATTACGAGCATAATTCGTTCCGGAAGCGGGCTCGTATTCCAAAACACTCGTAAACCAAA
>JAQQZS010000023.1:8369829-8380425 GCA_030068045.1 Platyallabes tihoni
TTTTTTTTTCTTATTTTGTCTCTCATAGTTGAGGTATACCTATGATGAAAATTACAGGCCTCTCTCATCTTTTTAAGAGAGAGAACTTTTGGTGGCTGACAATACTTTTTTGCCCAACTATGTATATACTGTATACACTACCACTTGAATTAATCTGCATTTTGTTGTTGAGTATTTGTACTGTGCAATGACAAATTTGAATCAAACCCCTATCTCTTTTTTTTCCTGAGACTAACTCAGATATTCTCTGATGTACTCCAAATGTTGATGTACTCTTTTTTTTTTTTGTAATTATTATTATTTTCAAATTTATATACATTTTTGCACCTGAGATCCTACAGGTGGAAGCTACTAAAAAATTGACAGGCAACACAATGTCCTGTGTGGTATGAGTGAGTTATTTACTAAGTCTAGTTTTTTCATAATTGTTACAAAATCTAAAAACAAAAATAATCTGGATATTTATAAAATCATGATATTAAGAGAATCGATACAAATCGAATTGTCACCTTGGCATCCTGAAAACATCATATAGGCTGGTCCCCGGTGATTCCTGTCCCTACTTATTTGTTGGTACACAATAAATTTATCATAAACAGATCAGAAATAGGAGAGAAAGTTACCATCTACACCGTTGTATGAAGCAGACACCTCCTGCACATCCTTTTTTGACCTCATGGGGGCCCAAGTGCCATCTTCCTTGAACTGAATCTCATCACAATCTACACAGCTGTTCAGGATCTCCATAAACAAACTACACACACAGAAACAGACACAGATTTAAGAGCGGTATAAAGAGCTGCCATTTCTTCCACTCTTGGTTTATGCCTCTATTATACTTTGTTCCTGTTGTTGTCAATAACGTACAGCTGGATTATGATTGATAAAATGTGACAAAATGTTTTACACAGAGAAAGAAACAAGTAACAAGTGCAAGTGTCGTGCTGTGTTTTTTTCTGTCAGTTTTGAAAGATAATTTTATTCCATCATTCATATTCATGCTTCATGCCTTTGCTTTGGAAACCATGAAATATAAATAATCGTCATGGCAATAAATCAATGACGAATCAAGACACATTATAAACTTGGTTTTGGAAGTATGCTGGTATTAAGGGTCTTGTTATGTATTATAATAAACGGTCTTTGATGTGCAGGTGCTGTGAGTAGACCAACCCGTCGATGATGAGGTGTTCGTACGGCGCCTTCTTGTCACAGACAGGACACACCCAGGTGGGCTTCTTTTCGTTCATTTGGATGTAGAGTGTGGCGTCGAAACACTGCAGGTGGGTACACGTCAACGATCTGCACGGGATCATTAGCCGCATCTTTCCCAGCTACACACACAGACAGACATTGAGGCAAAAAAAGATAGCCTTGTGCATGCATACACATACATAAACTTTTGTAGACAAACTAAACAAAAGAAACATCAGCTCCACCCAAAACACACACAACTATTGGAAAGTATTTGTGGCGAGATAAAGGTTAATGTGGGACGATTCGCATGCATGAAACACCGTTTTACACATCTCACTTGCATGCGTCTTTTAAAACAGCGTGTTATTTTGACCTAAAAGCAAACCAGGCTTTTCAAAACAGTGATATGAAATTTAAGCCTGCAGGTCTGATAAAGTTCTGGGATATAATGCTACAAGCCTGGACTTGTAAAGTACTTATTAGAAGGGCGTGTATCACATTGTTTCTGTGTAAGTGTGTGTAGGCTTACCGGGCAGAGCAAAGACACTCGCAAACTGGTGGTGGCAATTTCACTGTCAGGATCTGCTGTTAGCTTTTCTTTGACTGCAGAATACAGGAAAGATTAAGGATGAGAATCAGAAAATGATTCAAAGTCAAAAACACTCTGTATTAAATTGAGCTAACGCTCATTTCTTCATATTTTGCTTCCTTCATATTTTGCTAACCCGCCAACCCCCTCCTTTTTTGTCAGTCCAGTCCCTGAACCTGAGCAGTTTCAGAGGAATGCTTTTTATTTAACCATTTAAGCATTAAAATATTCAACTAAATGCATGAACCAGTGAGAAACAGGTGCAGATGATGACAGATTATTAGGTTGGTGATTAAAATACTGGTGATGATGAATGCTGAGCGGTCGGAACAGACGAGAGGGGAAATGAGGCTGCTGCTGCTGAGGTTGTTACATAAACAACTTTTTTAAAAAAAATTATCTTTAGGCAGTTTGCTGCCTGTTACAGTAAAACATATTGCTTTGATTTAATCTCCATAATTTAAATTTTATATGAAAAAATTAAATTGGGGCTCAACAGTTCAAAAATTTCAGGTAAAGTTTTTATTTGTATATAGGTTTTTAAACTCTAGACACAAAGCAATTTTACAGAAATAGTGATGGATCCCTAATGAGCAGCTAAAGGAGATAGTGGCAAGGTTTTTTTTTTAGTTATGGACAAGTGTACCACTGTAATGAGATGTATACCTGCAGGTTATTCATGTTATGTATTTTTTTTTAGTGCAGGTTTATGTGTACTATAAATTCACAATCAAATTCAGATTTATGGAATCTGAAGTTAATGGGGGCCTATTATGCAAAATTTACCTTTTTTTATTCATTTTTAGCCAATCAGATGGGTCTCTCTCTCTCTATCTCTTGTGTGTGTGTGTGTGTGTGTGTGTGTGTGTGTGTGTGTGTGTGTGTGTGTGTATGCGTACACGAAAACAAAAAAAATCCCTTCCTCCTTTTCCCATTTTTGTATTGACCAGGTTCTAAACAAGCCAACTAAATTTTTCCATATTGCGATCTCATCGAAAAAGAGACAGGTCAGCTCTGATGGGGTGTGGCTCAACAGGAGCTCATTTACATAGACACTCGTTTGATGGAGGAGTGAATCAGACGGAGTGTGAGGTATACAAAAATGCATTATCTGATCGTCATTTCATCTAGAGCATTAACACACACACTTTGTAGGAGCTCTGAGACCTGTATTAAGAAATATGGGACCTTTGAAACTAAAAGGCATAGGACCAGCCTCATCAGTGTATCCACACGACATGCTACCCTGCTAACTTTTGCAGTTAACGCATAAATGATAAAGTAGTGCAAGAAAAAAAAAAAGGGTTTCTTCAAGATGCTTCTTGTACCATGCCATTTAGTAGTTTACTGCATTATGAGTTAAAGGTAAGGTCAAAACAAGGTCAAATTTGGGTTTGATTAAGCTTTAATTATAGCTGCAAGGCATCAAATCCAAAGCAGGACAGACCAGCCTCCTTATCTCTCTCTTTCTCTCTCTAACCAGAGCAAAACAATCCTGTTGTTCATCCTCCATTTGCAACCAGCCCACATTCTGTAGGTTTGCTCACTGTCTCATAAGAATGCTGTAAAATTTATTTTAAAGTGACATGTAATGCAGTGTATTGCAAAAATTTAAAAGAACTGCCCATAACTAATAGGCAACAGATTAAATAATGTCCCAGTGGGATCCTTCATATGTAGTGAATGTGTTATTACCATAGATAATAATTTCATGTGTAATGGTGCCTCTGCACCATTCATTTCTCAGTAAAGAAAAAAATAATCATTGTTAGTGCTCATCACTCCAATGTATTTAATTCTATTAAAGAAAAAAAGTAGGATGAGGAGCAATGAACGTGACCCAAAAACATGCCAATATCCCAAAAGAGCATAAATAATAACCAGCTGAGAGTAGGGACGATCATACTCGGATATTACCTTTTACCCTCAGCCACAGCAGCAGAATCTTGCTAACGCATCATTTATCAAAGTCTCATGGCAGCACAGTAATAAATTAGAGGAGCATGCTATTTTGTACAACTACCCTCAGCCCAGGTGATATTAGTCTAGGATTTATAACCTGCTGCAGCAATTACAGAAGCATTCTTTTAGCACTAACAAGGCAGCTCAGGCGGTTTATAGGCCGCTGCATTCAATACGTGGCCGTTTGAGCGTTTCCAGGATGAATAAAATATCGAATTTGTTTACACAGACCATAATTAGGTTAGACGTTGATGTGGTACTTCGGACGGGTCATATGAATATTTATCACAGTGCCACTGGATTCTTGAACGTGACTGGCGCTCATTTTTTATAACGCTTGTTCTATCGTATGTTATTGTTTCTATGGTAACGACACACTCCCTTACAGTATATGGCAGATTCAAAATTTATGTCTACAGCAGTTTCTAAAATGAGACATTTAAACAGAACTTTATGATAAAAATTAAAATACCATTCACAGACTTGAAAAAAGAAAAAGAATGAACTGCTTTCGAATTAAAGAGTTGAATTAGAGTTGAATTAGTGAGTTTTTAACTCCTGAAATTAGCTAGACTTTTAGAAATTATATTGAAAAGTAAACTATTCTACATTTTTGGAACAGCCACAGCAGAAGCTTGTCCCTAGGTACATGTTTTAAAAAAAAACTGTCTGGATGGTCTACGTGAGCGAAATGAAGAGTAGTGTTGCAACAGATGAGCAAGGTACTGGAGAGCGAAATAATTTGAAACCTTGTAAGCAAACTTAAGGAACATAAAATCAACTCTAAAAACGAACTGGAAGCCAGTGAAGTGATGCCCCGATCAAGGTTTATATGCTCTCGTTGAGCAGCAGCATTTTGAACCATCTGTAATCTGCTTAGGGACGATTATGATAGACCATCATATGAAGCATTACAGTAATCTAACCGAGAAATGTGGAAAAGACAGAACAGGCTTTACCATTCTACAATCTGTGTTCATCTACTTTAGGCAAACTGATAAACACAAGCCAACAGGCTTAACAAATTTTTAAAAATGTGTAATCACAAAGAAAATTTTTGTAAGTGTATACTTAGTTAAGTTCTTTTAAGAGTTAGGAATCTTCAGTGGCAATGCTTCGAGTCAGTAATGTAATAAACTGCGTCTTATATATCTTATAAACCTCAAGAGAGGAGAAAAGAGAGATTGGTTAGGAAATTACCATATACAGCTGCTATAACATTAATGCTAACAGGACCCAACTTGTCTAAGAGAAACTTTAAAAGCAGTTAAAATAGTTCAAATATATGACATGCCATTATTTTATAAATTGGTGTTAACTGTATTTCCATCTCAGCATGCCTGTCATGTTTTATTCCTTACGGTTTCCTGTATTCTAATTGTTGACGTTATATTCTGTTCATATTCCAGACCATTTATTTAATGAAAAGTTTTCATCAAAAGGACAAGTTTAAAGCAAACAAAACAAGCATTTATTTTCTTTTTTTCATGCTTTTTACTCTTTGGCATGAATCTGTCATCAAAAGAGTCACAGCAGTCATGATTATTTCAGGTGTAAACTAGAGGTAATCATAGTTACAATATCAGTAAGATCGTAATTATCATTAACAGCTGTATCATAGTTATTATTTTAGCTCCCATTATCAGTTCTAAGTTGAAATCATAGCTACACATGGTCAAAAGAATAAATATAAATACAGTATGCACTAAAATACAGTACTGAAACTTGCGCGTTTGCGTTTGTCAGACACACTTGTTCCGAGGAGTGAAAGGGAAGTTGTGTTGTGCAGTTGTCGTGGGAAAATAGGTCTCTCGACGGATTAAAACGGTTTCATAGTTGAGTATTATTCCTGCTCATACGCAAGTGGTTGTGAATGGGGACTGAGTTTGAAAAAGGTGGCAGAACAATTCCGTCCCATACCCATCTCATTCTCCTGATCTTACCCCACCAGACTCCGTGTGAACGATATGTCTACAGTAAGGTGGTGCACACACACTTTAAATGCATACTGTGGTAACTCAACACACTAATAGTTTGTATGTTTTTTTTTTTCAGAAGAAAAAAGCTCACAGATGACAACAAGGTGATATTGTTCATCTTTTCATTTCAGTATTGTGTATTTTGGTGCATACTGTATAAGAGTCCCAATAAAGACATCAGGGGGGACACAGGTCCTGGTACGCGTGTTGATGGACTGTTTACATGCATTGACCATTAGATTCAGCACCACTTTAGCGCCAGTGCAGCAGTGGCCATTAACTAGGGGCCACACTGCAGCAAAGTGTATTGATTTTCCTTCTCACAGACACTGGATTACTACCCCTTCAAGTTAATTAGCCAGTTTAAACCGGGGAAAATCATCAAACTACACGAAATGCCCTAGGGCTGAATTTGGGCATTGCTGCTCTAGTTCATGTTGAATAAAAGCTGTGTTTCCTTACTGAGTGCTCTGGAGTGGTCTGGGTTTCTGATGCCCTTGGAACGAAGTCTCTGTAAGAGCGCTTTAGATGACTGCTGCTTCACCAGATACACAGCCATGGAGTAACTCTGTGGAACACAAACAGCACAAAAACATATGACTGTATAAGAGGTGAAATCTGTGTTGTACTAAAACAATTAAACTCTATCTAGATGGTTTTTATCTCATCAACGTGCAGTCTAGAGATTCTGTTACCAATGAGAAGATTTCTCTTTCTGTATTATCTACACAAGTGTCTCATTGAGCAGCTACAGTCATCATCTTATAAGCAGCAAGGCCGTAACCACAACAGTCATAATGCACAAGCCGGCAAATCAAAGAAGCAAAATGCCTGCTTATCTGATACACATCGCACTACGGCATGAGCTAATTGCTTTAACAAAATACTGAAAGCACTACAGGTCAACATGGGTTATTTTGCACATTGTGCCTCACACTTTCTTTACAGTAAAGAGAAAAATATCTGAGGGATTTTTTCACACTGAAGGAATGTCACATGCATGCTCAGACACATGCTGTAATAAACATCAGAGATAAGGGTGTCTACTATAAAAAAAAAAAAAAAAAACAGTTGGAACAGAAGGGAGCAGATGAGAAGCTGTGTGACGTGCAGATATCTAATCTGAGCAGTAATGCGAATAGGAGGGACTTGCTCGATTTCGTTTAGATTTGTTGATAATCAGGGAGAATTAATTCATTATGGATGAAATTAGGCTTCGAGTTACGATTGGAAGACAAAAGTTTTTCTGTCTGTGTGCTCATATGACTAAACTATTCATCGTGTGGATAATGAATTTATCTGTAGTGCAGCATGAAAGATACTCGACAGCACTTTGAACATATTTCAAATGAACAAAAGAATTTCAATCAACATTCAACGAATTATATAAAAATCACAGTGTATTTTTTTAATCCTTTGTGGAGATGAATTTAAAAAAATAATAACTTGTGGTGTTCAGTAACTGCTTGCACACCATGCTATTGGACAACTTCCTTCCTGTCAGCCACAAACACCGTGCAGAACTGTAACAGAGCTATTTTAGTTTCCCCCTTTGTTTATGGGCCTATAATGAAATGCATTTTTTACATAGTGATCTTGTAAAAGTTGTCTTTTTTTTTAACGAGACAACAAAATGACACTGCCCTAGTTTCTTAAGCCACTGATTCTTGGTTTCACTTTGCAGAACATCTGGTGCTGAAAACTGTCTCTTTTTTTTCATAAGCACTGAGAAAGGATACTGGATACTGAGAAACGATATTTCCTAGCTGCTGAAAAAGGCTAAATAAAACCTAATTTTAAGGAACAACTCCTCACTCTTGATGCATCTGACTCAGCTGTACCGTTTGGCCCCTGAAATAGTCACTGTGTCTTTTCAACCAATGTGCTAGACTGGAGTGCAAAAAACAAACAAACAAACAAACAAAAAAAAACCCCAAGCACCTGTGTCACTGCTTTATTATCTAAATGTAAAACAGATAGTGGAGATATGCTGAGATGTGCATTAGGGATTTCAACAATGCAACAAATGTACTTACGAAGGCATTACACTTAAGACAGGTTCAAGGAACATGATGACAGGTGCAAGACATCAACCCTGCACCAGATACAGACGCTCAGTGTCTCTACAGTACAGTGCACAGTTTCTAAAACTCTCAGGGTCTCTACAGTACAGTGCACAGTTTCTAACACTCCGTCTCTACAGAGCAGTGCACCGTGTCTAACACTCTCATTGTGTCTACAGAGCAGTGCACAGTCTTTACTGTGTAGAGACACTGAGAATGTTAGAGACTGTGCACTGTACTGTGTAGACACACTGAGAGTGTTGGAGACCGTGCACTGTAACACTCTCAGTGCCTCTACACAGTACAGTGCACAGTCTCTAAAACTCTCAGGGTCTCTACACAGTACAGTGCACAGTCTCTAAAACTCTCAGGGTCTCTACACAGTACAGTGCACAGTCTCTAACACAGTGTCTCTACAGAGCAGTGCACAGTCTCTAAAACACTCAGTGTCTCTACAATACAGTGCACAGTATCTAAAACTCTCAGTGTCTCTACACAGACCGGTGCACAGTCTCTAGCACTTTCAATGTCTCTACCGAAGACTGTACAGTCTCTAACACACTCTGTCTCTCTATAAAACAGTGCACAGTCTCTAATGATATCTGTGTATCTTTAGAACAGCGACGATTCTCTGATATCTGTCTCTGCAAAAAGAAAAAAGAAAAAAGAAAAGGTGCAATTTCTCTAAATACATATAATTAAAGCCTCACCCTCCCAATCTCTGCAGTCCAGGACACCACAATGGTGTTGGGGACAGTGGTGGACAGTCTGACCAATGAGGTAATGTTGATGGGTCTGCTGGGACGCTTTGGTTCAACTCCATTTTTGGTAGGAGGAAGGTAGCCCTGAGGACAAACAGATACACGGACTGCATAAACAATATAATAACTACACCTTTTTTTTTTTACTCTAATATGATTCATCAGTGTACAATTATTTATCTGTTTTTCATCCTAATGAGTGATCACATGGATTTTTTATTCTCTTTTCATACCGGAAGGTTGCATGGTTTCCCGTTGACTTTTACACAGAGGTTAGGAGGGAAGTGGTCTTCTTGTGGACAGCTGGTTTCTGATAAGCAAAACCTGTAGATGGAGGACATGAATACATTTTTTCATTTATTTATTTGTTTTACATTTGTGCTTCAAATTTAAAGCCTGCATCAGTTCCTTGATATAAACAGCTTACATACCTTAACTGTACTTGTACCGTAAAGTCGCATTTGGGCCCAGAGATGTCCCTTGAAAACAAAAACCCAAAACTATCTTGATTAATATTTCAAATCGAGTAGAATTAATAGCTTTTTATACAGAAAGAAAACAACTGAAAGGATGGCAGTTTAAACTAAGAGATATACAAATCCCAAGCCTGAAGATCAATATGAGAAAATTAGGTCCCTTTTTTTTTCGTATTTTCCTGAAAATCCATTAAAATATCGAAAATATTTATACAAACTTCTCCTAATTACTTTGTATAAATATTTTCGGAATATCCTCATTTGAAGGCAGTTAGGTATTAGTCCCTTCCCAAACATTCTCCTTTCTGAAAATTAATTTCCACAGCTGTCAGCTGATAAACCGAGACGAAATTACAAAGCCCACGATGTTACAGTTTGGGTCTCAAAAGGCTATGAGAAAATAAATGGTATTTACACTGAGCATACTGATTTTATAAGCGCAAGAAAATCAACCAAAATCCAAGTAGCTTTTTTTCTGGTTTTGGATCAACCTTGCATTCAGAGAAATGGAAAGTTTAACATGTTTAACATGGCGATGGAAAGGAAACATGTTTATGTTGAGACAAACCTAAGCTCAGAAATATAATTGTATAACTTCACTGTACAACTTACATAGAGCTGCTGATCTGTTGGACTTGCTGTGGTGTTAATGCAAACGCAAAACACGTTTCCTGAAAGCGCTGACTGCTGTCTGAAGCTGAGAAGGAGGAAAAAAAAGACAGATGTCATTATCATCTGAATGAAATTATTTTAAAATCACATACATAGTAAAAAAAAAAAAATACATAAAAAGTGACTCTATAATTTATCTGTTGGCTTTATTCCCCGATGATGATTTATCACAAATAACAGAAGAAAATACGGAGCTGCATCAGCATCAAATACATTCTCTTTTTTATGATAACATAGGACGATATTTAATCCTCTCATCCCAAATACTAAAATGTTTCCTAATCCTGACCAAAAGTATGCGATACTAGAAAAGTATGCGTTTAAAGGTATGTGCGTTCTCTTCCAGAAAAACTCTTGCCAAAGCCCATTATGAATCAAGATGAAAAGAACAAACAGAGGAGAAATGACAAATGATGTGCATGTCTGAGATTTGTTATTGTGTCTCGAAATACTTATTAGACTATAATTAATAAAAGCTCTGTATTGTGACATATTTAAAAAGCATTGGTGGAGAGGCGTTCCAATCCTCTCTTATATAAACAGAGCCATCACTTTCCATCTTCTCACTCCGGCAGAAATATTGTACGTCTTCAAGTGTGAATCCAAAAGGAGCCAATATTGAAGGACTCCATGAAGAACCGCACTGAGGCTTATTGCCATGCAGCCCTACTTTGAACTGGAGATTAATAATTCATATAATCTTCGGTAAAAAAAAGTTAAGAGTATTGAGGGAGGAAAAAAGGAGAGAGAGAGAGAGAGAGAGAGAGAGAGAGAGAGAGAGAGAAATCAAATCAAATCACTTTTATTGTCACATCACGTTACTGGTACAGTACATGTGAGTGAAATTCTTATGTGCAAGCTACACAAGCAATAGTGGTGTACAATTATAAGAATAAA
>JAQQZS010000023.1:8420704-8431548 GCA_030068045.1 Platyallabes tihoni
TTTGCGATATGGTTATCGCGTATGCCATTATCGCGATAACGATATTTTTTCGATATATCGTGCAGCCCTAATATATAATACATCTATCTATAGCTTTTTTTTCAGTTAGTTAGCTTATTATACACCATAATGCTCTGTAGTGTTTATGATTCACAAATAATGACTCTTCTCAGTCAGAATTTTTCTTTTGTATTTTCTTTCTATTCGTATATACGAAATACGGGTGGCTTTTTCACATTTTATACAAATTTCCATAATTTTCTTTTAATTGTGTAAAGTTGCTTTTTTCGATGATGACAATTGTTTAAAAACGCTATGAAAATAAAATTGAATTTAATTTAATTGAACTGAATTGAATTAGTGGTTAGCACTGTCGCCTTGCATCTCCAGATTCGATTCCTGTCTCTGTGTGAATGGAATTTGCATGTTCTCCCAGTGCTTAGTGGGTTTCCTCCACGTACTCCGGTTTCCTCCCACAGTCCAAAGACCTGCAGATAATGGCTAACTGGCGTTAACAGGCTGATTGGCGTTGCCTGTAGTGTGTGTTTGTGTGTGTTCCCTGTGATGGATTGGCACCCTGTCTAGGGTGTACCCCGCCTCGTGCCCCAAGTGTCCTGGGACAGACTTCAGGCCTCCCATGACCCTGAATACAGGATAAAGCCGTATAGAAGATGAGTGAGTGAGTGCAAGTGTTTCAAATATCCTGAGAAGTGAATTGTAATTCGTGAATCAAACTATTAAAGCATTACTTTTAAAGCTACAACATTTCACTCTTGATGACAAGAGAATCAAAGATCATAATCATTAACAATGATCTTTGACAGTGACAGTACAACCCACACACACACAATTGCTGGAAAAAATGCTAAGGCCAAGCGGTTATAACTGTGCTCATGTGTAACACCAACAATAAAACTTTAAATCAAAAAAGGCGAGATAAATACAGCAGAAAGTTTAAATTCAGAAAAGTAAATTTTAAAAAATTTAACTGATAAGACATTTTTAAATCAGGTTCAGTACAAATTCTTGAGAAAAAGAAATCCAAATGCAGCTTTTAAACAGTGAGAAATCATTTCCTCTACTGTTTCCCTGCAATCAGCCTCTACAACCTGTTCAGTGTTGCCATATTAAGCAGAATCCCCCAATGACTGCGCTATTTGTAATCACCTTGAGCTGAAAAACGGCCTTGAAAGTGTAATTCATCAGAGGTACGTTTACAGTGAATGAGTTTGGATGTTTCTCAACGGCACTTCCAATCAAATCCTATACAACACTACACTTTAACAGGTCATTACTCCAGCGCAGGGCTTTTTTTTAAATAAAGTTTCCCAGGCAGCAGTAGCTTAGGTTAAGATGTTGGACTACGGATCGGAAGGTCATGAGTTCAAACCCCAGCATCACCAAGCTGCCACTGGTGGCTCCTTGCGCTTGGCCTGTCACCCACAACTGCTCGGATGTATAAATGAGATAAATGGAGGTCTCTCAGGACGCCAAATGCTTTAAGATGTGCATTTAAATCCGTAATAGAACAATAATATACTTTAAATTATACATATAAAATAAAAAAGTTACTTCCTTGTAGATTCAGTTCTGTGAATGCAAACTTTATTTGAAGGCTATTTTTAGACTTCCTGCTGTATTTATCTCGCCTTTTTTAATTTAAAGTTTTGTTGGTGTTACACATGAGCACAGTTATAACCCCATTATATTACCTGTAAAGCATTTTTTCCAGCAATTGTGTGTGTGTGTGTGTGTGTGTGGGTTGTACTGTCACTGTCAAAGATCATTGTTAATGATTATGATGTTTGATTGTCTTGTCATCAAGAGTGAAATGTTGTAGCTTTAAAAGTAATGCTTTAATAGTTTGATTCACGAATTACAATTCACTTCTCAGAATATCTGAAACACTCGCACTCAGTTCTGTGAATGCAATCTTTATTTTCTATTAAAATGGTGAACATACTTCATTAAACCTGCTGAGTTTATTACAGTGAAGTCTACTCGCAAGCCTCGCAACACTTTACATAAATTATATGCCAAATAAATTACATCAGATGAGTTAACTAAATCAACAATATATCGTCGGGTGTTTATTAGAAGTCGGACACGCTGGCCATCGGCATTTCAGCTCCCTGTGTGCGTGTTACCTGTTACGCTGTCGCTAGTTTATTAATGGACGCCTGAGATTTGCCTCGGAGCTCCAGTCAGTGCTGCTGTTTTAGGAAATAAATCAACATCTTCCGAGCAATCAGGTTCAAGAATTCAACAGCGATAAAATATGTGCGAGATGGCCTACTATTCTCATTCTGACTGATGCCAGCCTAAAGGTTTGTGCTGAGATATTAAGGGGGAATTTTCATTACGTTCTTTGACAAAATGTCGTAACGAAAAATGTTATTATAATTCTGTTTAAATTCATTAGGAAAAAAAAAAAACCTTGAAACAGTACCACAAATCTTGTTTTGTGTGTGTGATACTAACTGAGAAACTGAGATGACTCAAACCTGCTGTTATAAAGAAAATGAAAGGCTCAGTCTCCTGTATATTTCTATCAGGTGCCCGAGTCAACCTGCAACTCATCCTTCTGTACGTATGAGATTTGTCCTAGTCGTTTCCCACCGATCGCCTCAACACATCTGGACAGATGATCACTCTTCTCTTTTTCCACTGCAGTAATGTTAAGAGGTGACAAAACTGATTAGTCCCAGAGATTGTACTGACTAAAGCCTGCAGTCTCACAAAAAGGCCTTCTACAAACATCCCCTGACTAGTTTCACCTGAGGCAGGCTGCAAAACAGAATTTTAGACACATAACAGAAAAGGCTTTTAAACAGGAGATGGAGACAGCTCAGAGAGAAAAATAAAGACTGGATGTTTCTGAAGACATCATTAGCGGCTACAATCCGTGTCGGATCTCTTGGTGCGATTCACACATGAGGATCGCAGGAAAAGCAATGAATCTCAGGACAGAATTATGTCCTGGTCGCATTAAGAAGAATCGAGATTTTATAGTCGCAGGTTTCGGAAAAGGACAAAGTGGGAGACCTAAACGAAGACATCTTGGATTTTTGATCTCACAGTGTGAAAATCACCACGAGGGTTAAACCCAGTAAATTAATACAGAAACCGCTGCCAGGTAAAAGTACACACTCTCTCACACACACACACACACACACCTCAGAATAATGACAGAGAAAAAGTGAGAGAGAGAGAGAGAGAGAGATGGAGAGAGAAGATGGAGAGAGGGAAGGGGAGGGGATAGAAACAGGGAAAGAATATATGAGAGAGAGAGAGAGATAGAAAGAATGTGTGAGAGAGAAAGGAAGGGAATTGAAACAGTGGGGAAGGAAGGGGAGGGGGTAGATATGAGAGGGTAGAAAGAAAGAGAGCAAGAGGGAAGGTGATAGAAATAGGTGGAAGGAGAGGTAGAAAGAGGGCAGACAGAGGAAGGAAAAAAGAGAGAGAGAGAGAGAATGTGGGGGTGAAAAGAGGGGTAGAAAGAGAGAGAGAGAGAGAGAGAGAGAGAGAGAGAGAGGACAAAAAAGAGAGCAAGGTAGAAAGAGGGGGTCAGAGGTAGAGAGAGGATAGAGAAAAAGAAAGGGAGGGAGAGAGAGACTACACAGTTAAATGCAAGTATTATTATTTAGATTTTACATTTATTCATTTCTGTTGTTCTTCTGTGATTTGTTTCTGAGGTTTGGCAAACGAACATCCATATCTGCCGTGCTAATAAAGCATCCTTCGTGAAGAGAGAGAGAAAGAGAGAGAGAGAGAGAGAGAGAGAGAGAGGGAGGGAGGGAGCGAGGGAGAGAAAAAGGGGGGAGAGAGAGAAATCTTAAGTCTTGAGAGAGAGAGACGGACTGCGGTGATGAATATGTGGAATGTGTGCTGTATGTGTTTTATTTGGCCGTCGCATTTCAGGTCCACAAACAAAAAAAGAAATCAAAAACAGAAGAATAAATCATCTGCTTTACAGAGGTAAGTTCATCAGTATGTGGTCGAGGCGAGCGCACACGCAGCTTTAACGTCTCGGCCACGGTGATAAATGAACAGCACAAACCTCCCAGACGCTTACAGAACTCTACATTGAATCATTTCCTTTTTCTGATGAATATGAGGTGAAGCAATGAGGTAGAAACCACTTCTTTAAACTTTTTTTCCCCCCTGCAGCTGTTGTGGGTGAACACTGATACGAGTGGGCAGATGGAGCCGTAACACCAACCTCAGCACTGAGCTCAGCCTGGAGCCATGTTTCCATATTACACTTTCAATTCACAGTGTTTACGCACACCATTTATCCTGCTTTATAGCATCGGCACAATGCTGTGTTTAAAGATCAAGAAATCATTAACTGGAATGCATTTATTTCTCAACAGAACTTGAATAAATTACCGAGGAAACAAAAACAACAAAAGTCGAATGATGAATTCATCAGCTAGAGCCAGGCAGGAAATTAAAATCTCTAGTGTGATGAAAACAAATAAATAATTAAATAAATAAATAAATGACCTAGCTACGTAATATTAACAACATTTATACTACAAACGTCCAGTTAGGGTCATTAATAGCGGTAACAAAATTATTTCATAAATGCCTTTTTCTAATGATTTTTAATTTTTTTTTTTACTATAAAACACAATGTTTTTCAACCTCAAAAAAAATAGGCAGATGGATGGAGTTCATCAAAGCAATAAAGAGAAGAGCATCTCTATTTGTCTGGTAATTAAACCTACATCAATTTAAACCTTGACGCAATAATGTCATTAGGGAATTTAAACTACGATACCTGACTATTAAATGTACCTTTTTGTATTTAAACTTATTTATCTAGGCTAACAGCAAACAATGGCACGGATGTTCTCAATTTAAAAATGTAACTCAATTTTTTTTTCAAAGCAACATTTAAATTATTGAAAAAAACTCCCATGTGTATATTACCTGTAATAAATTGCAGCCTTTTGCACAGCTCCATAATTTGATTTCGGTTTGATTTATGCAACTAATTGTGCAGCATTAAATGTTATGAATCTATCTATAGATGTCCATGAGGCTTTGTGCAGCATTAAATATGAAAAATACATCCATCCATTCATTACATCCATCTAAAAGCCTCTTTTTTTATCTGTGCACTGTGACTTACCTTACATTTAAAAATCTCTTTTACCAAAGATAGAGCACCAGTCAAAAGTTTGGACACACCATCTAATTCAGTGCTTTTTGTTTTGGGATTTATTTTCCACATTCTGGAACAATACTTGATTTTATTTTTCAAAACTATGAAATATGCCATTAGGCAATTAGGTCCACAAACCTAAATAACAAGAGAAGTTATTTTATAAAATAACTTATAGTTCTTGTGAGAACAGTATTGTCAAGTGCATTTGCAAAAACCCATCAAGCGCCACGATGAAACTGGTGCTAATGAAGACCTTCCTAGGAAACCAAAACAAAAAGGCCATTTAGAGTTACCAGCTTCAAACAATCACGAATTAACAAACAGCACATCAGATGTGTGTCCAAACTTTTGACTGGTACTTTATGTAGTGGTTTAGTAATGAAAGCCATCCAACCCTTGTTCCCAATCCAGTGCCCTGCACGTTTCAGCCTTTTCCGTGCTCCTCCACACCCATTTTCATTTACAAAAGGTGGTTAATTAGCTGATTAGTTAAATCAGGTGTTCTAAGAGCTGAGAAAAAACAAAAATGAATCCAGAGCAGCAGGGTGGGGTGGTCCTCCAGTCAAGTTGTGGTCATCTCACACACAGGATATTTGAAGAAGGATTGAATTTGAATTAACTAACACAAATAAAGGACTCTTGGACAGGGAAAAAAAAAAAAAAGAAGAAAAAAATGACGTGGAGTTTATTTACACATGACCCGAGGCTATTAAAGGGAGTCGAGTTGAGGATGAGGACACACACAGACATTAACTCCATTCCTTCTGGGAGCACAAAGGTCGAGGAAGGGTGGGGGGGTATTTTGAATACCAGTGCATCCCTCCCTCTCTCTTGATTGCCCAGAAACCACTTCAAGTGTAAAGTCTGCTTAATGAGAGAAGCTTCTGACTGCCAGGATTGTGATTACGAAAACAAGCACAAGATAATACTATAAATATTTCACTAACTCACAACGTAATACAGGGTTTGATACAAGAGATGGCGCGGTGGATTGTTCAGTTGATTGCTTTCCCACTATGGCAGTAACCGTTTCTGTCATCATCCACCTGGCCACACCCCTTTGTAGTGCTATAGCTATTATTATACAACAGTAAGTTCAAACCGAGCAATCTGATTGGACAAGAGGCAGTCTCTAAAAACCCACAATCACGGACGCATTTTAACGTTATGTCATCTTAAAGAACACTTTGTATCCTTAATAATTGCATCTACGTCGTTCTGAATTACGCCTTCATGTCTACAACCGCATCACAGCCGTGCTGATATCCAGCACATCCTCAAATGTGATACAATAATCACAACCTCATACACACAGCCTAAATCACATTTCCACAAACCTACTAAGCCAGGCAACGTATTTTGCATGCTTATTCAGTGATCGTTGAAGTGGCTAAGAAGCTTCCTGCTAAATAACGCTGAAGCAGACACTGTACACCCTGCTAGCACTCCAACTCAGAAGTGACATGAGTCAATCTGAAACTTCTATATACTACTAAACCTGTAACAGTTTCCACGGCCATCACCACGTCCAGGTCAAAATCATTACTCACAAGCCTAGTCAAAGTTTTTTGTTGCTTTCGTTCAAAACAAGAGAAGCAGCCTGACAAGTGCACTAGATACTAAGTGACTACGTAACACCGCATACTCTGCTGGTCTCTGCAAAGACTCTAAGTCTGAATCCTTCTTACATACGATGACGTAGTGAGTAGATTAGATTTGCAAATTGCAAAGATATTCAGCCACATCCACAGCGTAACTTCCGGTTACACGTAATGTGTAGGTTATTAGTGATACTGAGAATCATTCAAATTCTGTTAATACTTTTCTGTTAAGACTTTTCCCACTGTGTGTGTTCATGAACTGTCCTCTGAAAAACATACTACCATGTGTTAAGTCATGTGAATCCACAATGTCCAGTCTGCGACAAGGAAGCAACATGGAGGAAGACTGTTTAAACAGGGGGGAAAAAATTCCTGGATTTAATAGTTAAGGATATTTACAATACAGTACAGTGTCAGTGAACTTTGAGGGCAAAAAAACAAAAATCATTCATTAATCATAAGCAAGGAAGAGATGTTTAAATTACTTGTGATGTTGATTTAAGGCCATATCGCCCAGCACTAGAAAAATGTTCAACACGTTACATTTTTAATTAAATTAAATGACATTTTATTTGTATAGCACTTTAAAAAATAAAAACAAAATAAAAAAGCAGCTTTAAGAAACGGAAAATAAAAAAGTATGGGAAAAAAGTATGGAAAAAAGTAAAGACTCTAATTATCCGATTTTAAGCAAATAACTCCAAAAAATTAAAAAAAAAAAAAAAAAAGAAAACACTGTACTTGGAAAAACAGTTTTTGAAAATTTAATCAGAAGACTGAAATAACTTTTTACAACATCAACTCATACTGGCTTTAGACTTATACAAAATTAAGAACCTTAAAACATAACTGTTCAAACGATTTCATTAAATAACCCTAATAACAGCTCTGATTATCAGCTCATACACACACTCACATCCACACAGTGTCTAATCCGGCTCTCTGTAATGCTCGTCTTTCCCTGCATTCATAGCAAGATCTGTGCTGGCTCTGTCACCAACAGTGGATCACATCAGAAAACATCCTTAATCCACTCGTACACCGATCCAGTTCCTTTCATTTCGTCATTGCCTTTCATTTCTTATTATATTATATACTGTATATATATTAGCGCCACATGACCTAAACCTCACTAGTTGTTTTTTGTGCCGAAGGATGCACAAGTTTTAATTCACCATCCTGCCAATAACTGTTTGTGTGATTACTTAACATTTGATACAAGCACAAATATTAGCTCTAGTTTCTAGTTAGGTTGTACAGCTGGTACTAGGAAAGCTTCATCACACAGGCTGGTCTTAAAGCTCCTAAAACACTGAGCACTTCTTAGTTGATTCTTCTAAGTTTCTAATAAACATCACTTGTTTACTGAAGCAAATTTAATTCCTTTTAAATACACTCGGTTTAAAGGCAAATCAAATGTAATAAATTCTGATTCAGGATTTTAAACTGTCGCCGCATCTCAGTATCAAACGAACACCAAGCTCTTCCCAAAAAAAAAAAAAAAAAAAACAGACCACAGGAGCAAGGACGATATTTCGAAACATGACATTACCGCTCTATATCGTACGTCGGATCATTGGTGAACGCCTGAGGATAATTTTAGTGCTGACATTTTTCACTCGAGGCACACAGATCTTAGGGGAAAAGCACACTGTTCAACAAAACGGCCCACACCTTGTCACCCATGTCCTGACACAGAGAATAGGTCAAGACCGAGTTCAATGTCTGAACACACAACATTATTAGAAAGTGCTTAAACGAGCAGTCGTGTAAT
Source organism: Platyallabes tihoni (assembly GCA_030068045.1). NCBI lineage: Eukaryota > Metazoa > Chordata > Actinopteri > Siluriformes > Clariidae > Platyallabes > Platyallabes tihoni. The sequence continues at coordinate 8,429,256 of JAQQZS010000023.1, forward strand.
TCTGTAATGCAAATCACTCTGGATATGAACATCTGCCACATGCTGCAAAAAATAACTTGGAGGAATAGTTTTTTGGTCGCGCCAGGAAATTGTTGTGTCTTAAAACAGATTCGTCAACTTTGCATTAATAAAAAAAAGAAAGGAAAAAAAGAAATCATAAATTATTGATGAATCTGTCCTCTCTCTCTTTCTCTCTCTCTCTAATCTCTCCACATGGTGCTGCTTGTTATAGATACAAGCCTAAATGGAAATCAAGGACAAACAGTACTAGGTCAATGTGAAGGACACGGACGATTACCAAACATGCACAGTGGACTACTTTTTTTTTTTTTGGAGAGGTGGGAACTAAAAAAAAAGAAAAGAAAAAAAAACATACACCCTTTGACCACTATAGAGAAAGTCTGCAAACAAGCGCACCTGTGAGCGATGCCTAACAGCGACTACAAACGTGTGCATGCACACATGTGTGCACACACACACAGACACCAACTGTTTATGTAGACGATCTGAAACTGTACTAGAGCTTCCACGTCCCATCTGTACACTTCTAATGAACAGGTTTTCAAAACCACCTGTTCAGAGCTGAAACAGGTCACCAGACTGAGTAAGGGGGGAAAAAAAGTTAAATAAAAAATGCACACACAAAAAAAAACCCTTAAAAATCCAAGCAGTACAGAACTGTTCCGGCAACACAGCATAGGTCAATGATGATTTTAAAAAACTATGTGCTTATATGGAAGCCTTGCGGTTGTGTGTTAACAAGGAGGCATCAGACTTCAGACTGTGCATATGGGTTTTCGGATACGTCATGTAGAACAAAAGTTATTATTAGTTTTATAAAGTGTCAATTTTAACACGGAATTGGGGAATTTTTCTGGAATATGGGAATGATGACGCGAAAATGTAAAACTCGTATTAATGTTTTTTTAAAGCATTCTATTTATATAATTAAAATATGTGATAGTGTGTATCTGTTCTATTGATTTGTGCCTATGTGACCAATTTTCATGTTTGTTTGGTTTTTATACTTCTTTTGCTCTATCGTGTGTATATAGATGGTGAAAATAAAATAAATTGAAAAATTCAATCCATCATATTGCCAAAGGTTGCATATGATACTTACTTGGATATGATACTTGATACTGTACATTTTAGAACCGTATATAAACAATAACATGTGTGCTATTGCATAGGCACACTTAAAAATGCTGAGTTTTTATACAGAACCAATTCAAACAAGTGACACCTGGTGCTCGCTGCTGGATGCCATATTAAAGCAAATTAACCCGATATAATATTAAAAGTGATGACCATGATTGACTTGAGTTAAAGCCTAGACTGGACACCATATCACCATGTGGAATCTCTTTTTATCATTTTTAATGCATTTCTAAAGAGAAATATTGAACATTTAATAGGAAATCACCGCCACACATTTCACTCCAGCTTGCTCACAGTATGAACATACAACACCTGATGTAGGCTTAGAAAAATACTTATTGACAAATAAAACAAAATATTGTAATTAAGACAGGAGACAGTGAAAAGTGTTTGATATTTTCTTATATATATAGAGAGAGAGAAATGATGCTCCAAGATGGAACCCTCTAGCAGCCACTAGTGTTATTAGCTAAGCAGCTAGGCTGATGCTGACCATTTCATTCCAGTTGCAAAATAAAACACACAAATAAAGCAGTTAAATAACTCGGCAATGTATAAAGAAGATTAATTTGAACCATTAACGATATAGTAATCTGATAAAACTTTTTTCTAAAAGGGGTGAAAAAGACAAACTTGGCATCTACAGGGAGAAAAACGGACAGCGCTCGCGTTCAACATCAACAACAGGCTCAATCCCAATTTGCCCTAGTCTCCCCTATATAAGTGCCCTATACAGGGTGTGAACAAGCAGCATGGCAGTGCACTATATCTCCAATCCGGTTCCGATTGGGATTCGGCCAATAACATGTTAAAGCCGAGGGAGCTACTAGAGAACTAGAGAACTCCCCGAGCGCAAAAAATGTCTACAACATTAATATCAGCCTCGCCTGCAAAACAAACAAGCTCAGCTCAAAGTAAAACACAAACGCTGCACATAAGCATCAGATAAACTCAAACACGCACAATACAGCTCCCGGTCTGTGAATTTAAGCGGCAAAGTAGCGCAGCGGTTTTACCTTCAGTTCCGCACTCTCCGCCATCTTGTAGTTCCCTAGCGCAGGCCATGACGTAGCCCGGTCACGTGGAGAGGGGGGCACGCGCGGCTCGGCTCGAGGGCGTCATCGCGCACGCG
>JAQQZS010000023.1:8433550-8461255 GCA_030068045.1 Platyallabes tihoni
AAACCCACCAAGCACGGGGAGAACATGCAAACTCCATGCACACAGAGACGGGAATCGAGCCTGGCCGGGGAATCGAAAAGCCAATGCAGCACAAATCATCGAAAAAATTTAGTGCTGGCCATGAGCTTTAAAATATGAGATTTTTGTTAATATTATGTATAAGATAAATATTAAGTGCTGATGTAAATATTAGACAGCTCTCATACATGTGTACATTCATTTATTTATTCACTTTATCCTGTGTACAGGGTTGGGGGGGACCTGAAGTGTGTCCCAGGGGACTCTGGGTACAAGGTGGCGTACACACTGGAATCAGTCAATCAATTTGATGGCAGGGCACACACACGCACATACACACATACACTACGGGCAATTTGCTAAAGCCAATTAGCCTAATCTGCATCTTTAAACTGTGGGAGGAAACTGGAGTACCTGGAGGAAACCTACCAAGCACAGGGAGAACATGCAAATTCCATGCACACAGACCTGAGGTAAGAATCAAACCCATGACCCTGGAATTCACAGTGCTAACCACTACAACGTTGTGTCCAGAAAATGTAGATCCTAATGAATCTTCTTGTGCATTTTGCACTGACTTACTGTCACTAATCAGTAAGTATGATTGCAGGTTGCATTTGTAATGACTGCAACTCATTTGCAATGAGAACATTTTGACACCACTTTACGAGTTGCACTTCATTGTATGTCCACTAGATGGAAGCATTGTTCTTATAATCAGCACCAAAACGTTCATTCAAAGTAAACTGAATTAAAAATAAGAACGCTAATTAAAAAGCTCTGTGAATCTATTTAACTAATATACACCAATTATTTGTTTAATAATAAGCTCTATGTATGTGCTACGGTCATAGAAATTGTGCTGATCGTCTGTACATTTTGTTGCTTATTAATTCATAAAGGACAAGTTTAGGTTTTCATGAAACCTGTGTAACTCAGTAGATCTATTATTATTATTATTATTATTATTATTATCCCACTTTTTATTTCAAGTTCCACTTTTGTTAACCTTCATATAATATATTAACGCTTCAGAATTTTAAGATCTCATAGTAAATCAAGATGAACTGATTGTTACCTAACAGATGTTGTGGCTGTTATGGATTTTAAATATTTTATTATTTTTACCAACAACAAAGTTATTATTAACATATATGCTTACCAACTTTTGTGAGTATAAGATTAATAAATAATAAAATAAATATAAATATAACAATATCTTTTTTATATTTATTTTTTAGATATACTGTATTTTTTATATTTATAAAACTATATAATTATTCAGCCCACAATGGTGAAATTTCTTAGTGGGATTATTAGTAAAATTAGTAAGATCCTACAGTACATGTGACATTCAAATACTCCCTTTTTTCTAAGAGTGTAGAGAAAAAAATAATAAACTCTTACCTCAGCTAGGATTAAGGGCTGTTATATGACCTGTCTTGTTCCAGATAAATGCTAATAATGAATACATTATTAAACTCATGGTGTTTTGTCAGTAGTGGGCTTAAAATACACAATCTCACCACAGCCGACTGTATAATGTCACTTTATACTCACACTATTGATCTGTAAAGTGGGTTTTGGTCTCAGAAACAAAAAGGTTTTGGTGGCTTGATCAATAGATATTTACATGATATAATATAATATACGTATGTATATACAATCTAATGTTGTGCCCTGTGATGGATTGGCACCTGTCCAGGGTGTACCCCAATTTGTTCCCAAAGTCTACTGGGATAGGCTCCAGGCCGTTTGTACAGGATAAGATAATGAATGAAAATGAGTGAATAATATATGTCATATAGACATACCTAAGTATTTATATATTACTTCAACTAAAAAATAATATTTACGTTCAGTCAGTTGAGTGTAGATTCTTAGAAATAAGAAAAGTTACATCTGTGTAAAACCAAACAGAGAGTGACTCTATTAGACAACCTTCCAAGCAGAACACCTTCAAGACTCCTATCTAAATAACCCATAATGAATAATTTTAAAAGCATGTAGTGTTGTATATCTATTCACTTACAGTATCTCTCACTCATTGTCTATACCGCTTTATCATGTGTACAGGGTCGCGGGGGGACTGGAGCCAATCCCAGGAGACCTAGGGCACAAGGCGGGGTATACACCCTCAACAGGGTGCCAATCCATCACTGGACACTATTCACTTAGTTCTATGTATATGAATCAGTTTAATCTATACAAGAGATTAAAACGCTAATGTAACTTTTTGATTTAATAATGAAGAAAGAAATCATTTTATTCTTGAAAATACACTTCAAAACTCATAGTACACAACCAGGTAACCACATATATGTAGATTAGTACCAGTTCCCCAAAAGTCTGAGCTATGTATCTGGGAAAGGTGAACTAAGTGCTTAATCAAATTTATTCTGTACAGACAAACATGGTAAACATCTTTAATTTAAGGTAGTTTCAATTTGGATTAGGTAGGTCTTTATCATTTCTCGTTTAAAGTGCGTATACAGATACAATCCATTTGGGAGAGCACGTCAGTGAATCAATTTGGAGTAAATATAACATAAAAACACACAAACAGCGACCATTTAAGAATGTTGTGAAAGTTCAGAATTCATTGCACAGAGCCACTTTATGCATTCGTGGCATTTTGAAAGATAAAAGAAGTTTTGAACGAGTTCATGTTAATATTCTATTGTACATATAGTTAGAACAATTTAATTCTTTGACTCTCATCTCATCTTATCTCATTCTGCTGGCTTGTTTGATTCGGAGAAGAATCGTACATGTCTTTTTAAGCGGAATTCAAGAGACGCTTAGATCTTTTGAGAAGGTTGCACATTTTTTAGTCCTGGGAAAATTCAGTGCTTTTAAATGTTTCGAAGAGGTCTTTTGGTTTTCATGCGTGGAGAACCCGTCGTAGTCCTCCAGTGGTGGGATAGAGATCAAGGTGGCAGTAGAGGTGGTTTAAAAGTGCACGTTCCTGTGCAGTGGCGTGGAGTGAGCATCTTGCAGGAGAAGTGGTGTAGAGCGTCGTGAGCTTCTAGGGGAAAAGAGCATTTAGTGCTACATATAAAGGTGAGCGGAACAGAGAGACATGTAATGACAAAATATTTATTTGTATAAATGAAATACTGAATATGGTCAAAAAATCTTCCAGCTTATTAAGGGGGACACAACATTTATTAGATATAAGATACTCAAATAGTAATACTGTTATTAATAGTAAAATGTTCTGGCCATTTGTATATTACTATTGTAATAATTTCTTGAATAAGTACTCAGTCTCCAAAATGCATTGGAGACTGGGTGAGAGAGAGAGAGAGAGAGAGAGAGAGAGAGAGAGAGAGAGAGAGAGAGAGGGTTTTATGTTTAAGTTTAATGTGAAGCTTACTCTACCATTTAATGATGATGTTTGTGCTTTTGGGAAGCTCATCCCAGCTCAGTTTGTTCTTTTTTCATTATTTATACATTATTACACAATCAGCAACCAAGAACAAAGGAAAAGTAGCACTTGCATATTTCTTATTTCTTATCGCCTGCTTATTATTTATATCATTACATGTGGCGTTCCAGGTATGAGTTATGAGTTTTTTGCTGTTGGGTATTAATAGAAATTACCTTTTAGCTTCTGCTGAATTGCATATCGAGCTTTTCTTTCTTGATCCAACTCGTTGCACAAAGTGTCTAAAATAAAAAATGATAATTCATGAAAACAAGTTAATTTTTAAAAAGTCTAATTGTCTTATTTAATGTGTGATTTATAGCCAAAAATATTTCTTAATTATCTACACAATTTTAAGGAAAATAATTAGCCAGTTATTTTCTACAAGCTGCCTTGTCTAGTGTAGGACCATTGATAATAAAGCTCTTGGCTTGACTTGGAAAGGATTATATTCACAGCCATGCAAACAGCTGGTGTAAATAAATTATGCTTCTCCTGGACCTTAGGTGCTATATATATTAGCTTGATATATTTTCACTCCTTTTTATTTTGAATGCAATTTCTAGTTTTGTTCACCTAATAATGAGCCGTGATTTGTTGAGTTCAGTTTTTGCTACAAAAAATATGCAAGTGTCACTTTTACACCTTATCACTTCTTATTTCCCAAACTTCAATGCTCACCCCTGACTATCTGCAGCTGCTGCACCATCTCCTCTCGATAGGACAGCTCTCTCTTCATCTGGTCCTGAAAATTATCTGGTAAAGTCAACATGCACAAAGTCACTAACTCAAAAAAAAAAATAAAGCACTTTATTAGTTTAATCTACTCAAGTCTTTAATCTCTAGAGTTATTCAAATGTCCCACTCTGATCTAAATTACCTTTCAGATTTTGGAACTCCCTTTCCATTTTCTTCCTGAGCTCCATTTGCTCCACCAGCTGTTTTTGAAGTTCCTCTATGAGACAGAGATAGAAAGAAAATCACCAATTAATTAATAAACCATTATCACTGCAACAGCGAAGGCCTTCGGAGGAAGAACAAAAGAACTTGTGTTATAATTAAAAGCAAGATATTTAACGCATTTTCACGTCACGCTTATGCTTTTAAATATGCATTACGGAAAACGATCGGTTCCTAAAGAAAGGAGGCGCGGGCGCGTGCTGCGGTGTCATGGCGCGTGAGCTCGCGGTAATAATGAGACCCGCAGCCTCGGGCTGTGTGCACGCGCCTCTGCCTAATGCATATGCAGTTCAAGGGCGTTTTGGAATAATGCACACTGGCGTTCTCTTTTGCTTAAAAATAACATAAAAGCACTTAACATTTAATACGTTAAATAATAATAATAATAATAATAATAATAATAATAATCACATTGGGACATTGGAAACCTTTTAGGAAAAACACACTGACTTTCACACAATGCACTCGATTCTGCACATTATTTATTTCTAATTTCTATATATATTTTATTTTATTTATTTATTTTTTTTAATGTGCATCAACAAAAACAATTCTTAAACACGACTAAATGAATTTGCATTCCTTATATGTAACTTAAGCTGATAAAAAATAAATTATATATATATATATATATATATATATATATATATAATAGCAAAAAATATACAAATGCATGTTACAGTGAAATGCATTAATACCCTCTCACCTTTCGCCATGTGCTCGATGTCTTTTTCAATTAATTGGAATTTTCCATCAGTCCTAGACGCACCTTCAACTGAAGGGGGAAAATAAGGGCTTAATAGATGCAGAGATATTAATTCGGAGATCAGAGCCTCTGATTTGAATACATGACAGTGAAATTCAGATCAAATGAAAGAGAAAGGAGGTACAGAGCTGCACTCACGCTCAGGGTCTTTAGAAACGCTCAGGTGGTCGTGACGGGATTTCTGCGCTTCCCAGTCATCCTCATGCACAACAGCATGGCTGTATCTGTGTGAATCTTGTAATAAAATTGTTGCATTATTATTATTATTATTATTATTATTATTATTATTATACAATGCAACTAAACTAAAATTTCAACTGCTTAATGGCAATCTAGACAGCATGTATTGTGTAATAGAAGGGAAAATTGTTTTACTGTGAGATTCTTGGATCGCAGTATATTTAGCCGCTGGAACAGAGTTCAGTGAAAGCCCTGAGTCCTTTTCAGCAGCACACACCTGCCAAAACCCAAACACCTAATTACAAAACAAGCACAACCCCAATCATGTGCAATCTTCTTATTCTCCCCTTCGTTTGCAAAATATATGCAGGTTAACATCAGTGCTCAAATCCACAAATGATCCGATCCACATTAATGCAAATTGTTCACGCTGAAAGTTAACCTGGAACAGTGGAAATGAGAGAGAGAGAGAGAGAGAGAGAGAGAGTCATTTGCTGTAAGGACCCAGGGGAGCCTTTCGCACAAACACGTTCCTGCCCGCAGGCCAAATAAATTAGATTTGGCCATTTATTCTAAACTTTCAATTTAGGACAACTACTCCTTTGTTCCCCCCTTCTTTGTTTTAGAAAATAAACACGTGGACATCATGAAAAGGACACTTTCGGTTAATAAATATCACACACTCAGTCATGCACACTGAACACCTAGTGACAGTGTTTCCTAAAAGTTCTGGAGTTAATAATGATATCTTACTGATTTGTAATAACACATACACAGATTAATTTAGTTCTATTAATTTAATTCTTTTATAGTTACTGGCGTGTCATTTTACCAGTCTTAAATAAAAAAGTGTTAACTAAAGAGAGCAGTTTCTTCTATATCCTAAAAATGACTTCACAGTCTTTGTGAATTGTTACATTGTTATCTTTTTAACACACACCTTAATGTTTACCTTTAAAGAGTATATAATAATGAGTCTATAAACAGTTGGGTTCACTTTTGTATGAATTCTCATTTAAACTCACATCATACGCTGGAGTGTCGTTACTTTTTGATGCCCTGTCACTCAGCCTGTCTTCACCCAGGTCCTCGTGTCGGCCCTCCTCGTCCTCGTCCTCCTCCTCATCTTCCTCTTCTTCTCTGCTCCTCCTCACTTCTTCTCCGTGACCCGGCCGGGCGCCGATCTGCCTCACCGGACTCTGTCGGTCATCCACAGACAGTTGAACCGATTCCTCGTCATCATCTTGCGTATCCCGGTTGGACTCCACGTCCACTTCCGGTTCTCCTACGCTGTCGACTTCCGGTGAGGCAGACCTGTAGCTGGAGGTCTCGCTGGCAAAGTCCGGGGACAGGTGACCCGGGGGCGGCGCCGCGTACGCGTCCCGGTTGCCGTAGAGCTTGGCTATGCTCTCTGCGTCCTTGACGACGGGCCTAAACGCGGAAACGTAGCTAGACTTCCGTGGCGGAGACGCCGCGTGACCGTCGGTCGACCTCAGCTCGTCGGCGGATTTGTCCTCCAGAGACTGTGAGCTTGAGCAGCGCTCGGTGTCTCTGGGAGTGCTGCTTCTCGGACGTTCGTGCTCGGAGATGTCGGGATCACTCTGGCGGCTCCCGGCGAGCTCGTGCGGCTTTTGCTGTGCCTGTGCGTGCTGATAGGGCGGCAGGGGCAGAGCGGCGGTGGTGGGCCAGAACATGGGGAATGACGGGTACAGGCTGTCCTTAGTGCCGGCCCAAAACACACCCGGTACACCGGTCTTGTTTTGCTCGTTCGTTCCGTCGTCTTTCTTTTGACACAAACCGAACGGAGAGAAGCCGTACGGATGCGGGAAGAGTGGCGGCGGGATTTTCTGGAGCATGCCAAAGCTTTTGCTCGGCACCGGGATCACCGGGTAACTGCGCGCTCCGTTGGCGAGGCCGAGATTCGCGCGCTCTTCGTCGCAGCGCAGAGTTTTGTGCGGGATTTCCGGAGACGCGGCCGGTCTCACATGACCCGAGCGCTGCGATTTCAGAGGCGACATGTCGCAGCCGCTCCCGGGCATCGTCCTTTTCCTGCTGCCGCCGTTAAACATGGCCTTCACGTCCTCCCAGGCGTGAGAGATGTCGTCGGGCATGTGCTTGTCTGCGAGTTTCAGGTGGCGCCTCCAGGAGTTAAAGTTCGCCGCGTCTGGCTGCGTGTATTTGGACTCGGGCGTGCGGTGCGAGTGGAAGATGAACTTGTTCGGAGAGAAGTACATGCTGCAGTACGCGCACTTGATGCACTTGGCGCGCGAGCTGTTATACCTGGCGGGGATGAAGTTGCCCCTGCAGCCCCACGCGCACTCGTGCGAGACGTCGAACGCGAAGTTCTCGGGCAGCTTTGGCGGCGAGTGCGCGCCCAGGAACGACTTGCAGAGCCTTTCCGCCTCCCGTTTGGTGATCATGCCGCAGCGGCGCGAGGAGATGGGCATGGCACCGGCGCGTCTCAGGATCTCCAGCTGCACCGGCGTGCACTGCACGCACGTGATACCGAGAGCGACGCGCCGGTTGTGAATCTCGTTGTAGCTGTAGCTCTTCAGCAGAGTGTTGGAGATCTGGGCCAGGCACAGCCGCTCCTGGCCGTCTATGACCAGGGACACGATGGGCACACCGTACAGAGATGTCTCGCTCACTTGGTTAGGTTTCAGCGCCGCGCCGCCGCCGGAGAACGGAGACACATCCCGTTTAGAGTGCGGCGGAGAGCTGGTGTCCTGTGCAGAGGCCAGGGGCGCGCTTATCGGCTCCATTCCCTGCAAAGCTGTAGAACAGTACCATTAACAATTATCATCGAAACCCGCTAATACTACAGCTGAAATGTTTATTTATTTATTAATTATATAGGGATGAACGAACACTGTACAAGTGAATTCAGCACAGACCAAATAAATACTGCATCATCAATGTCATCATCATCATCATCATCATATTATTATTATTATTATTATTATTATTATGATGATCAGGATTATTGTTAATGCTGCCTGTTTTGCTGTATTATTATTATTATTATTATTATTATACAACAAAACAAGATTAACAATACTATTATTACCAGGAGAATGTTAATTAAAATATACTGTATTTTTCAACGATTCTCCTATTATTTAGCCATTTCTGCTGTTGTTTGGTAAAATACTGTTATTTAATAAATGTAATAAATTGTTGTTCATGAAACTTATCTACTATTTTTTCCTCCTGATTTATATAATTTCAATCTATATACTTAGCCCACGATATGGTAGAAAATATTATAACATTCCTTACTAAGAGAATAGTCTGTAATTCGCCTTAATAAAATAACATAAAATAAAATACAATAAAAATGAACTCATTATTTTAGACTGCCTGTTTAACTGTTATAAATATTATAAATGACATAAGATCCTACACTCATTTTACGAAATGTATCTTACAAAAATAATCAAATTAATACTTAAAACGAGGAAGATCATATCATTTTTGTATAAGGAACACCCCGCTTATCTGTTTTTACAGCGGAATAAGGCAGACGGTTAGTCAAAGCCTGAGCTTTAATCACTAGGACGCTATGAGAAGAGTTATTTATAATGGTAAAATATTCTATTTCTCGTCTTTTGATATGAACTCGACTTCTTATCAATCGAACAACACTTCGAATGTTCACTTTTCACGTCGTTGCGCATTCGTCACACAGAAATGGGTTGTGCAAGTTGTAGCACTGATGATTTTGAGCTGATGAAGACATTCACACAACCATCATGCACCGAGAATAATGATAATAATATTGCATGTGAGAAACACTCACCTTTTTAACGAAATCAAATCAAGAAGATACAGAATCTCGCCGAATTACTGCAAGGAGCAGCAGCGCAATAACCCTCCAGATGTCCAATAACGCAATGAAAGACACGCAGGAGAGTCTCTCTCTCTCTCTCTCTCTCTCTCTCAGAGTAGTAGGGCAAACATTTCCATTCTTCTCAAGCAAAGAGCACTGAGCGCCCGCATGGCAGTCCGGGCCACTTCTTGTCAGACTGAATGAGGGGAACAGACGAAAATAAGGACAGGACACACCCACAGAGACACGAGCCACGCGGAATATTAACCCGTTCATCGCCGAGACAGGTGGAGACAATGCGCGCGCACACCAGCTTCAGTACTTGAGATAGATAGATAGACAAACAGACAGACAAATAAGCAGATAGATGAGTAGACAACAACAACAACATATCATTATTATTATTATTATTATTAATAATAATAATAATAATAATGAATACTATGTGATCCTAAAAATATTAACACACAAAACAGTTTATTATTGTAGACAGCCCTACAGAACAAATCTTGAAATATAAAAAATACTCAATGACCAGTGTTTTTTTTTTTTTAAATATTATTATTATTAGTATTATTATTGTTGTTGTTGTTGTTGCTCAAACGTTAATATTTGACCGTATTGCACTGACATGTGGTAATCACACAACAGACCTTCATTACGAATTTGCATCGAAACTTTGCCCCCAGGCTGCTCGTGCGCCCCAGGGCACTTTGCCTAAACTGCGCGTGCGGTCTCGCGCTCCGTCGTTTCCCATGCCCGCAGGGCCCTATAGGTAAACGCTGCACATTTGTTTACTACACACACATACACACACGCCAGTGAGAGCCGATCCCGTGTACAAACACTGATATATTATAGCAATAGGCAGAGGGAAGCGCTGGAACCCTATATGTGCACATTAACTATTTAAAGCCCGATCAATGCCCTTCAGTTAACCCCAACTCAAAAACTGACGCACAGATAATAATAATAATAATAACAATAATAGCACCTTAAATTATCTGTTCAAATTATTTCTAAATGTTATACCTAATACAATTAGCAGAGTAGTTTATAAAAAATAATAAAACGAATAATGTTAAGTATCCCGGAAGCTGTCTGTTGTATTAAATTACATCAAATTCCTGACTTTAGAAAACTTTGTTTTATTTTCGACGAAAGCACAAATGAAATCCCAAAATGACTCAGTTTAAGCAGGGTATTTAAAAAAATCTAAAGTGGCATTCGAATCCTTTTATATGACAGCTTTGAAGTTTAAACAATCCTGCTCTCTTTGCAGTGGTACTTGCATCAAGTATGCATCTTCAGTACAAACGTAAATATAGTCTGTATTTCAACATAAGCTTTTAAACCTATTTAAAGCTTATTTATTAAAGCATTTATTATTATGCATATATGCAATTTTCCATATATATATGGAAAATTGTCTTGCGTCGTTATTTCTTGGTGTATCACAACACAATGCAAATGATCCACCCCTTCAAAATTAAATAGTAATTAGGATTTAATTGAGTTGATTTCATGAGAAATAAAAAAAACAAGGTATCTAAATGCATGTATTTGTATTTGCATTGTTTTATGTAATTTCATCTGGGGGTCACTAATAGAGACGGGACGGTTGTAAAACGTGCCAAGTGTCGCGGGGCCACCCGCCTGAGCTTAATGCAATATTGATGGTGAGGGAAACTTTAACCCGACTCAGCCCTGAGCGCGTCCTCTTTCACCATACAAGAGGCTTCGCTCTGCTCCAACAATAATTACAATTTCACACTGTAATTATTCCTTCCCTGTTAATTATTTAGAGCACAGGCTGACTGCGGCACAGTTATGCGGGGAGGCTGGATGATGTGATGATGATGATAATAATAATAATAATAATAATAATAAATACAAATACAAAAAAATAATAAAAATAAATAAATAGTCAAAATGACTAGATTTTTTTAAAACCAAAATTGAAAACCACCTAAACCATACACGATCAGGACTTGATATGAATTAATACGGATTATGGGGAATTTATTTATTTATTATTATTATTTTTTTTTTTTACCCCAAATAGTTTTTTTCCAGCCCTTTTTCCGTTTTTCACATGCAATGTTATACAAGGCCACGCCATAACACAGTTCCATACAATATACTCAAGTCTGAACCCCTCTCTATTGTAACTCTTACAGTGGCTCATATGTCGTTGGCTATTTTTGTTCTACTCCTATTTTTTTTCCTTATTAATAATTAGCAACAAAGAGGTTAAGTTTAGTTTAAGGTGCAGCCCTTTTGTTTGCAGTACGACATGACTGTGACATGCTTTTAAGTAATCAATGCTTGTTTGAGGCACAGTTTAATCAATAGGATAAATATTGTATTACAGAAACATCTGGCATTATTAGTTCATTAATAGCTTACTAGATATTATATTACACAGATGTATAAACGAATTAGTGAGACAATATGATTGGACGAAGTTCAAGGAAAAATAAGAACATTGTGCTGACTGTAGACCATAATGTGCTTAGTATAATATAGAATTAAGATATTAATGTATGGGTTTATTGGGTTGATTAGGCTTATTGGATAAAGAGCTTAGATTATACTTTATGCCTGATTTCAGTTGTTTCACATTTTATTGTGGAACCTAAATAGATTGGCACATACTGAAATTATTGTGATTAATTGCTCCAAGTCTACATTTACTCTACATCCATCCCTAATATACAGTGATGTTACATAATGATGTTCAGTCCAGTACAGATCATATACCATGCCCTAAATAATACAACAACTAGAACAGAATTCATACCAAGAGACAGGTCTATAGTGATAATGAATATAATGAACTTATTAGAAGGGAAACATCAAATTGGGTAGGAGAGGACTCAGCTCTGTTTTGACTAGTGGTGTACACACTCTTCATACTGCTCAGGAGAAACCTAATCCTTCCTTCTCATCTCAGCCACTCAGGAGGCTTCATGCCCACTTACTGTTTCAGCATATTACAGGCCTTCACATCTCCCGCATACCACATTACAGACAAGAACATTGAGGGTTTATATGTTGTGCCGGGTAGTTAAACACTTCTGAAAAGAAACTGAAAACTAAAGATACAGGAGAAAAGGCATTCAATCCAGAGAATAGCTATATGATCTACTCTAGAGGAGAACTAAAGGGAAAACAAGCAGGTTATATAACAAGCACAAGGTCTAGTTTCTGGAGGTCACAAGAGAGATTGGCACATAAATCAGTGCCAGAGTCATTCAGAGGGAGACGTTTAATAACCGTACCAGATGAAAGCCAGTGTAGTACAGTAACCGGCTCTATCAGCGGCATCTAAAAGCCACATGACCCCAAATAAATTCCACTTTAGCACCAGATCAATCAGCTCTGTTCATATTGATCTCCCTCGGCCTGACACTCCTTAAGTCGCCTGGCCGCAACCTTTTTTGTTTCAGGTGAAAATAGCATTTCGATTACTGTTTTTTTTTATTAGGAAAAGGATTGCTACAAGAGGTTCTCCATGGTCTGAAAATTAAGTGGTGACATTTTAATTACTGGACATTGATAAAAGGATCTGGGTAATAGCAGTGAAAAGCGGCAGCTCTGTTCTTCCGGCCCGACCGTGCTAATCGAACCGGACCGTTGTGGGAAAGCTCGAGCGCTGAGAGCAACTCAAACTGCTGCCCACTGGAGAGACACAATTTCTGGTCATATTTCAGAAATATAAATTCATTTTGCCTGCTAAGACAGCAAAAACTATTTCTAGCTGCTAGGTGGCGTCATTAAAAAATCTGCATTTTCTCCACTTTAATTTTATAGTGTACAAATGGTCACAGATATCTCCTGGGAGGAGGTTTACAGTTCAATTTACAGTATACACTTGCAGGTAGGCTGACATAATGTTGCCTTGATTGGCAGGTGACATCATCCTGACCATGACACTTTCAGTCTGCCATGTCAAAGCCTCTGTTCTGGCATTTACATACCCATCAAGGCCTGCCAAAATGGCAGTAAATTTTAATCACTTATAGGCAGCAAGGTTGCCATTAATATACTGTAAAAATTGACAATCAATTGTACATTATAGTTACTTTAAACTAAATAACATTTACATTAAAGTGGTAAAAAGTTCTAAATGGTGTCCCAAGGGAAGCTCACTGTGTGGTAGTGGCTCAGTAGATAAAGCATTGAATTACAGATCAGAAGGTGGTGTGGTCAAATCCCAACAAATGCTATATTTTATCGAGACCCTTAAGCTTCTTCCATGAAAGTATCCTCCTGCTTGATTAATAAGCATCAGCCCAACAAGCAAAGATTATGCTTTATTTTATAATATACACGTTTTTACAGTACTATTGTAAATATGCTGTGCAGCAGACTGATATAAAATTTTACTGGCAGCCCAACTGCAAGGATATTGCAGTAAAATCTATAGTTGGTTTTAAACTTTATTTGGATATTTAGCATTATTAGTCAGTCAACATGGCTGAATTAAGGTATCAAGGTTTGGGGGACAGTCACTCGTCAATCCAGGCACCATTATGGCAGAAAGAGAAGCCTGCCATCTCTGTACAGAAATGCTGCGCATGGGTGTTCAGTACAATAAATGCTATTTTTGACTAAACTATAAAGAATCAACAGCATTTACATGTTCAGATATACAGTAAGGGCAGCTCTGTAGTGAAGAATGAGCATCATACTGTAGGTCATTCTCAAGCTTCTGTTACAGTCTGTATGAAGTTTCTGTGGATGTCCTTGTGTCTTTGTGGGTTTCCATAAGGTTCTCCAGTCTCCTCTTGCTTCACAGGAACATGGATTGTCTATTGTCATGTTGAAAATAGCACTGTTGTCTCATCCAGGGTATATTCCAACTTGGATTCTCTCTTGATCCCCCAGGACGCGACGAAGATTACACACTGGCTGAAGATGAATCCTTATTTTGTTGTATAAATGTAAGGAATTTGTTTAAGATCATGTGTAAAAAAGATAATCGTTAGAGAAAACCTGGAACAAAAATTTGGCCAGATGAGAGCGATTTTAACACCATACACATTTTGTGACAAAGCCAGCAAAAATAATAATGGAAAAAAATACAGTCATTCAATACTGTATCAAAGTCCTGACAAACTCGCATCAAAATGTCGCATCAAAATTTCTTGAACATTTTCAAGTTTGGATTTAGATATTCAATGTACTAAAATAACTGATTGATACTGATCTAAAAAAAATTATATTCTAAGCAATATCAAAAGTCCAATTTAAACTTCGCTGTGCATTATATTAAGCCTAAAGTATTGCTAGTGATATTATTTTCCCAGAATAGAGTAATACCAACACATTCCAGGTAATAGAGAAAAGGAAATGTCACATTATTTTTCACAATAATGACCAGACCTGTGTTGTTTGTGCACATACAAATGGATTTAGACAAATAAATACGCAGTTAAAGAAGCATAAGGGACACGTTTAGATTTCTTCACAGAAAGCATTTTCTACTACACGCATTAAAATGGCCCTTTAATAGCTTGAGGAACATTTCTTTATATTAAGAGAATGAAGTGAGGTGTTTATAGGAGAGCATCGAGAGAGAGAGAGAGAGAGAGAGAGAGAGAGAGAGAGACAACATTCTGAATGTTTAATTTGCTTAGGAATAGTTGAAGGTGTGCAAACTTTCACAGCAATGTGAAATCAGCCTCATGTGCAACCAGATTTCTTAAAAACAAAAAGACAGAAATAAAGACGAAAGGTAACAGTGCATTTGAACTGGGTTCAAAAACAAGCAAAACTTCAAAACCTAATAAAGATATCTGGATGATAATTAGGTAACATACCAAGAAAAAAAACTTAAAGTATTATAACTTTGGGTCTAATGCATATTTCTAGATATAGTCCCCTGCTACACTAATGCACTTAATGCAGTGTTTCAATAGTGCATGGAGACCATTAAAGTAGAAAGCTTTCTCAATACACCAGATCCATGATCAGACTACCTGTGAATGCTGGAATTCCTTGGAAATGGCTTGAAGCAAGGTCAGGACAAGGGGTGAAAAGTTCCTGTAACGTGCAAGTGGTGCGGCGGACAGTACAAGTTTGTTCATTGTCTTTGAAAACCAGAGGGCCTTGACTTTGAAGTCACTTTGAAGGCCAGCGTTTCAGAGATGAAGCAGGCAGTCCGATCATGGCTCCGGCGTACTGAGAAAACTTTCTACCCTGATGGTATCCAAGCGCTAGTGAAATGCTGGGATAAATGCATCAGTGTAGCAGGGGATTATATAGAGAAATAAAGCTAGTTTTTACTTTCAAAACTGTGTTCTATTACTCTGCACAATCAGAAGTCCTGGTTTGTCTTGAACGCCACCTTGTATTTTTCACTTTCTTCATTGGAATCTCACCAGGAGTTAACTAAAGTAATGCAGGGTGCAAAATATGAGACTACAGGACTGCTTCGTTTTATAACGTAACGCTGTATAAAAAACAGCAGTACAATAAGTGCATGACGGCATAAAAATGTCTTTAAGTGGCCCATGGAGTACTGTAGTAGTAGTAGGCAGATGTGGTGGGTTGATGCAGCTGTAACATATGAGGCATGTTAGTCGGCAGCTGTCAGTGGTTAATATAATAGTGAGCAAAAATTATTTACTCCCTGCTGTGGAATGATTACATGCTGTAGTGGAGAGGGAGGATGATGCTGATTTGAATTAAATATATCTAATAGATAAGTGGGGTCAGTCAAGTTAAAACGATTAGATTTAAGACCTATATTTATGTGCTCAGGAGGTTAAACATGTGGCTGGAATAACTTGATGCACACACCAGAGAAAGGGTATGACTGAATGCATGGAAAACTCAAGTGGTCTGGTATTGTGGTTTATATGTTGCAAGAGCTTTTCCATGTTCTCTAACTCTTAAGGAAAACGCACAAAACTACAGTTAAATAATGTGCGGCAGGATTATCATTGAGAAACACAGAAGTGCTGAAAATGCCTAGGTTAGTGCTGATTAAAGAGGTCAGGGATAACGTACAACCGTAAAAAAGGAAATATGGACCATTGGTTTATTTTTTTTGTTTTGTGCCTGTTGAAATTTTTTGGGATATATTTAATATATCTGAATAGATTCCCTGAAACATAAATAAAGGAATCGTTTAAAAAAAAACTAACAAAAAATGCCCCAGACTAGAATAAAACATCTACTCAAGACGAACACAGTAAATGTGTCACACAGCAATTTAAGAGCGATGTGCCACATGCAATACACTCCTGAGTTAATAAATGTGAATTTTCTTTTTGGCAAAAAAAATAATAAACCCTGTCTCGTTCATTTGGCTGCTGCTTTTGTCCAAAGCTACATACAATCGCAACAGGATACATCTATGCAGATAACGATTAAGGTCTAGCTCAAGGACCCAATCAGCGGCAGTGTGGAGATATAGGGATTTTACCTCAAAACCTTTTTTTTTTTTTTTGATTAGTAGCCCAAAGCCGCCTCCCTCCATCCTCTCCCTGTAGGGATCGAAACGCAAAAACGTTTACTCTGCATTACAAGGTCTTCTAGTTTATCCTGAAAGAACCTTATTAAAAAGCTTTTGCTTCATGGTCCATCTGCTATGGAAATGATACAGAGTCATAAGCCTAACCATTTATACTGCAATTTCCACAAGCGTTCAGAAACAAATATATAAAACAAAACAAAACAACAAAACACCAATCTCGAGTTATTAGATCCGTAGGAAAAAAAAAGGGGTCCATAAACACTCTGGAGTCTTTTTATGGGTGGTCTCCTTCAAGTCAAGTAAGTCCAGCCAGGTAACCTCTGTACACTCAGTGGCACTTTATAGAAAAGAAAAACAAAAAAAGAAAAAACAGCTCCTTGTTGTGTCCCGGCTCCTTACATTAGCCCCTGAGCTTGCTGAGATTTGCGGTCCTCCAAGCATCTACACACCCACATGGATACTACCTCCGTGTTCCCATCATCGTATTGAGTGATAAATGGATGATCCTGTAAAAGACAAGAAGAAACGGCGTAATCATTTAGAGCTCTTTTTCTTTTTTTTTTTTTTTACTTTAAAATCTTACAGCTATACCGTAGAGCAGGAATTAATAAACACGAGAGCTGGGTTTGACCCTGATACCGGGTAACACTGTGACAAGGTGACTGGCAGGACTACTTTTCCTCCATTCCACCCCTAAACAGGAAAATGATAAACCACCATGACAGAGCACTCATTGCTTAAACTCAGCTTATTAACAGAGCATATGCTAAAAAAGCATTGTGTATGATTTAGTGTCTGTGCTGCTGTTACTTAAAGGCTTCTGTCTCCGCTGTGACCCTGCCACCGGCTGCCCAGTTACTGGGATTCCTGATTGGAGCTTTAGGCTTTCGAGATAAATTAGCAGTGACACTCGGTGCTGTTTAAATGAATGTGTCTTTCCTTATTACTCTGATGTAGTGTTTCTGGCAGAAGCACCTGTGTACCGCTTAAACTACACGAGCAAATCCTAATTAAATAAGAGACAGAATTAAGGAGGAATTTAAAATGAAAGGCGCGTCAAAGGGCATTTTAAAGGGTGTTGTTAAATGATTTGTATTTTAACAAGGAATAACTCTCCAGATGAGGTATTGGCTTCCCAACTGGAACTTATTTGTAATATAACGTTAAGTACATTGGGCTGTTTTGATGTATTGTACACTGCAAAATTCCCAGAAGTGTTCAAATAGCACCCTACAGTTTTTATATGTCCAGCTGGACTCGTATGAAAGCGTTGGAGCTTTTATTTAGTATTAAAATACTGAGATGATTATTTATTGGAA
This sequence comes from Platyallabes tihoni, assembly GCA_030068045.1. Classification (NCBI taxonomy): domain Eukaryota; kingdom Metazoa; phylum Chordata; class Actinopteri; order Siluriformes; family Clariidae; genus Platyallabes; species Platyallabes tihoni. The sequence continues at coordinate 8,451,542 of JAQQZS010000023.1, forward strand.
TAATTGTGTAAAGTAACTAACAAGGAAAAGATTCTGAATGTAATGATTTATGTATTTTAGTGGGCTTACAATATACAACAGTAAAAATAAAGAAATAAATAAAATGCAATCTTTTTTTTTATACTAAGAGTATATTAGAAAATATATACACTAAATAATTATTATTCACATGAACAATTTAATCATTATGCAACTCTGTTAATCTAATTATGCAGATAAACTTCAACTAATATTTGATAAGATTTATAACATGACTAATTATGTGCTGTTTATTATTATAAGTTAAATGATTACAAAAATTAACCACAAGTTCTGGTTAAAAAAAACAACAACAAAACAGATATACCATAAATAAATAAATATATATATATATATATATATATATATATATAAACTGACTTAATTTTAGTTAATTTTTTTAGTTACAAAAGAAACTAGAAACTTGCCAGCAAAGTCTCATGATATACAATTTTTTATATCATACTGCCCATACCAACAATGAACAGTTTTTTCCCCCCCTTCTTTTCTTATGTTCTTATGTTATAAACCAAGGCCAAAAGATTCCTCTACACCACACCAGTCATTTGCAAACCGCTTCTCCTTTTCTCACAGACACACACTCTTGGTCTCTGCGAGGACAGAGCGGGACCATCAATCGTGCTGTCCTGCTAATGGTGAGCTCTGTGTGTGCCACAGTGAGGTTAATCACTCTCCGCTCTGGGTTGCGTTGAGGCCCGTCCGGAGGGCGAGCCGTAGCGAGCACCCTTCTCATCAATCACCAGGCCCGGGCACAGCCTCGCCAGCCTTCTCACCAGCTCCAGGCTCAGATATAGAGCAGTAATATGCAGCTGAACCCAGCACTACGCTGTGACCCTGCCAGGCCGGACGAGGGTCTGACCACGTAGGGCGGCCTGTTTTTGACCCGACACGGCGAATAAGAGCACATTTGGGAAGAGATGCAGTCAAGGACGGGGAAAGGCCGTTTGAGGAGAAAGACATATATAAATACCACACACACACACACAAAATGGTCAATGATCATTCGCATGCTCTTACACACATTTGGACAATGACAAGCTGCAATAAATCAGAGCTCAGACGGTCAGTTGCTTGTTTGGCTGGACCGACACAGGCCGCATTCACACACACACAAACCCACCTATCGCCACCTGTGTGTCCCTCTGTTCTGTGTGACTTAGAAGAGAAAATAAGTGTGTGTGTGTGTGTGTGTGTGTGTGTCTGAGAGCATGCCGAGAAGTGCACCTCCATTAATTAACCCACCTGCTGCTAACATTGCACCCATGCAGAGGAAGTTATTAAGAGAGGAAAGGCAGAATAAATACTGCTTTAGTTAGGTCATTATCAGCTTCTGCTTACCTCTCTACCATCAGGCGGAAAAAAAAACTCATTTAAAAGTGTGGCTACATTAATCACAGCCCCATATCAAAGTGTGATAATCACCTGAATTCTCCGTTAAAATAAAACTGCCAAACCCAGGGGAAATCTCACTCTACTCTTTAATTGTTTCGAGTCTGTGATAGGCCTTTTAATCTAAGATTAATTTATGCTTTTTTAAATAACTCTACATATGATTAATAAGCTTGAAAATTAAAAGGAGTCTAAAGCAATTATAACAAGTGGTTGGTCATCACCTCATTAGAATGTGTTAAAGAGCAGCGACGGTGGAGTGTAGTGTGTGTGTGTGCGTGTGTGTGTGTGTCTCTCTCTCTGATATTGGCGTAGGGGAAAAAGCACAGACAGACAGACAGAGCGAGAAAAGTGAAGAGGTCACTGTTATAACTAGGTCTTGGCAGATTTGCATACTAATGACATGCTCCCTCTGGATACACAGAGATGTGTGTATGAGTGTGTCTATGAGTATGTGTGTGTTGGCTAAGGCTTCATGATCTCTTAATTCTGCTCACGCCAAGGAAACCTATTCATCTAGATTACCAAAGAGAGGGACAGGTGTACTGAGAGCCGGAGCCAAGTGAGTCACATGACTCTCAGGCAAGACTCAAGAAAACACACACGCACACATACATACACACGTGTGCACACACACATACACACACACATACCCACGCGCGCACACACACACACACACACATACCCACGCGCGCACACACACACATGTGCACACACACACACACACGTGCAAACACACACACATATACAGTACACACATATACACACACACATACTGTATACACACACACATACACACACACCAGATCTGTCATAGGAATACCTCCCAGACATTATGTAGAGCTGGTAACACAGCGGGAGTTACAACATGCTTTGATCTGAATTTTGCTTGAAACAAATCCTGAATCTGATCCACAATACAAACATGACTTTTGATTAATCTGAGACACAGTGAGTGTCTCCTTGAATTGCCATATGTGTTACTGGCACTTTTCAGTGACGTCATATAGTTGCTCCTCTTGAGAATGTTCGCACAGCAGCAGTTAACAAAAACTTTAAGAGACACAAAAATATGCCTAAAATAAACTGGAAAGAGAAAAAACGTCTTCCACAAATTTACTTAACTAGCCATGTTTGACATTTGCCCTTTCCCCCCCCCTGGTTTTGCACAGGAGCTACGAGAATAATATAACTAACAAAGTAATGGAAGTGTAACCCAAATTAAATCTCACACAAAATGACCAAATAATCATGTTTGTTCTTCAAACCTTGTCTAGCAACAATCCCATTTTAAACAAGTGACTGTGTTAAACAGATTTAAAATGACTGAGGATGACAATTACAGCATTACTATGATGCTGAAGTAATGTTCATCTAATCTAATGGATAATTTTCCTTATTTTAGTATTTCTTATGGAAATATGTATTGTGCAGAAATCACTTGCCTATACCGCTTTATCCTGCATTCAGGGTTGCGGGGAACCTGAAGCCTATCCTAGGGGACTTGGGGCACGAGGCAGGGTACACCCTGAATGGGGTGCCAATCCATCGCAGGGGACTTACACACACACACACACACACACACACACTATTTTGGGAATGCCAATTTCTGCATGTTTTTGGACTGTGGGAGGAAACTGTAGCACCTGGAGGAAACCCAGTAAGCACAGTATCATCAATGCAAACTCCTTGCGCATAGAGGTGGGAATCGAACCTGGACCCTGGGGATGCAAGGCGACAGCTAACCACTACACCACCGTGCGGCCCATATGATCTGACGATGAAAGTGAAATGAAACCTGCAAGTGGTAGATTTATAAAAGACCTTTATCTACAGTGTTATACAAATTATATTAGGTTCCCTGGCTGAGTGTGTGTGAGAAAGAGACAGAGAAAAGAAAGAGAGAGAGAGAGAGAGAGAGAGAAAGGGGATGGGCTTCACCTCCAAAGCCACAGTGTTATCAAGCTAAAAGCTAGGATCACTCTCACGGGACTCCTCAGCGTGCTAATGTGTAAACAAATCATCAGAGCGATGTCAAAGGGCTTTCAAAGCCTGCTCTCATCCTGTTCCCTACAGTACGGGCCACAGGCATTCAGCAAGATGACGCGTCTCTCTTTAAAGGGCTTGTCCCCAGAGCCTTAGCTCTTACCCACGTACACATTTATGAAAAACACATACAAAAAGACGTAGACACGCTCCTCCGTGAGAGCACGCACACCCTGTCCGTAATCAGGCTTTCCATGAGGGAGGGGCGGGAGTCTATAGGTCTCTATAGGTCTCTAACAGATTTGGGGTGTAGGCTACAGCACTCGCTCTTTTGTCCTCGGCAGCATCGTGTGCTGCAGCTGGAGATTGCGGTGCTGCACGCTCCTTTGGGACGAAAAGTGCTAAAAGGACAATGACAACTGGGTGACAATAAGGGAAGTCCGTAGGGAGGAGGGGGGGACACGCCAATCACTATACAATCACTGCTGGAGTCTCACATCGCAGAAACGTGGTATACAAGCAGATCGGGCTGATGCGCATGATGCTAAACAGAAACTTAAAAAAATCTAAATAATAAAATCATTCACTAGGCATGTGCTGATAAATGTGCTCACTTGTGGAAATGTCATCACTACTCCGGGTATCTGTGCTCCAGAAGCAATAAAACTGAGTAAAGGAGCCTGAAGTGATGTGAGTTAAACAAACTAGTTTCATGTCTTGCTTTTATTTATGTGACTGCATAACATCCTGTCCTCCATCTCAGTACCCAGTGAAATGATCTATTCTGTGGAAAAGCAATGCTTTTCCTTCAAAGCCTGGATGTGAAAAATCTCTAGCACGACTCCCTTCCCTTTACTGAAGGGAAGCCGATATTAAATGTAGAATGAAGCTAACAAGCAGTTCTGTGCTGACAAATGTCTGGATGATGGAGAGCAGTCTGTGGAGAATGGTAGAGATAGGGGAAAAAAATCAATCAATCAATCAGGGATGTATTGTGAATCTTTTGTGTAGCAATTTATGCATCGCTAAACTGACTCCAAAATATCATTATCTTTTAATTATTATTTTTAAACATTTCTATCTACTGTATATTTCTGTTTGATGTAGTAAAATGTTGTTCCTGTTTAATCCTACAAGGTTTACACTTCAAACTGTTCTCACTTTGGCAAGCAAATGTGGTACAAGCAAATTATTTGCCAAGTTTGTTTAGAGTTGTAACAAAATAAAAAAAAAAATACAGAATATAATATTGCAAATATTGTATTTAATAATATAAAATCATGATATTTACAAAATCAATATAAAAATCAAATCGCACTTAGATCCCAGATAATTGTCAAACTGGTTTGGACTGAGAGGACTCAAACAGCCACTCTTTACAAAACTGGTAACTCAGAATGTGCTAAACCTACAAACTAGTGAACACACTAAATCTTGATGCAGGTACAGAACAACGCATCATGGTCCTCCACTCCTATCAGCTACGAAAATGAATCTGAACATGAGTCTGAAGCCGAAAAACAATGCAGGTCTTTTTAAGATTATGTAAGCTAAAATCTAATTAGTTAAAATCTTAATCTGAGGTAAAAAAAAAAAACTGAAATATGTTAGTAATCGTTAGATATCTAGATAATTTTTTGAGATAAAAAGCTAATGCTGATTAAAAATGTTATGAGTTACATGAAATGAGTCATGTAACTCATGTAACTCCGGGACTGATTCGACCTGTTGAGATTTAGATTGCTATTAACATGACGATGGACTGATGAATGTGAATTTCCTGCATAAACCAACAAGAACCTAGTACCATAAACAGGACTTGGAAAGAAATCCACAACCCTGGAGCTGTGAGCATTAATGCTACCTGCCGTTCCACCATGCTTTCCTTGGCAACTCATGTATACGTCTATACACAAACACATAAGGACCAGAGATTACACCTGGCTTTGTTGAGAAATCACTCAATATTCACAAATCTTTTTTGATATTTGATGTTCACTGCCATGAGTGAAGACTTGTGTACCTTCTGACAACAAACTCTTGACCATATACTGACAGAGTCTATCACGCATGTACATACACTGCATTTGCACTTGGGTTCTCAGTGGACGAGGCTGCTGTCTGTGGTGCTGAAAGGAGAATGTTCACAGCCTTTTAATACATCAAGTGCCAATGCCTGCAACCTTGTGTGCTAAAGTTTTATCAGAGAATTCCATCAAGCACACACAAAAAGAGCAACAAAGGACACAAATTCCATCTGAAAAGGCCCTGTGTAAATCAGAACACCAGACCAAAAGTGGCTCAGTGTAAGAGTGTGAGAAAGTTATCAGAAATGTCAAATAACATAAAAGAGAAAAAGAAGAATAGACATGAGAAACACTCTTATTCCGACCACATTTCTTCCATCAAGTTCATCACCACTGTTACAGGTTTTGATAATGTCTTAGAGTTCTTAAAAAATTATCCCGCACTTTATAATCAATCTCCTTAATTGTTTTCTTTGCATGATTTAGCCCAATAATTTAACCTTTCTGAAATAGTGACTTTTATAAAAGGATGAATTTAATTTTTAAACTATGAATACCTCATCATATACAAGTTGACCATTTTTATGTTGAAAAACCCTGAACACTTAATGTTTATTATTTAGTCTTAAGTTTGAGCATAGCCTAGAGCAAATGCACAGTGTCAATATGTTCATGCTTACGAATAACCAAAAAGTTTAAACTGTTGCATCCATTTAGTTATAACTCATCTTGGTTTCTAACCTATTAAATGAAAGCAATAGGAAAATGAAAAATGAAATTAATGTCACTAATGTAATGTTGACCGAGACTAATGCTTAGAGGGTTTTTTTTTTCCTGACCTTACCAAATTTTTGTTTGCACAGGCTATGGAAACAAAATTTTTTTCTTTCATCTTTCAGCAAAAAAAAGCAAATGATGTAAAACAAATCTTTCCTATTACGACATTCCTCTAAAACAAGCACGTCTGCTAATTTCTGTTAAATTAGTACATTAATGTTTTGGTGGCTTTTAAGCAATTTCTTTCTAGAAAAAAAAACGACACTTACAGTATCTGTCACTGGAGAAAGAAATTCTTAAGCTAAAATTAGTGTATAGAAATTATAGAATGATGATAGTGATGAATAGTAGATACTTCAAATGCTCTGAATCTTTACACATTCTCAAAGTGATCAGACGCAACCCAGTACTACAGCAACCACTACTGAATCAATTCCAATCAAGCCACAAAGTCAAAACGCACACTTTTAACCTTGAAAACACGTTATACGGTATAATCTTGATTTAAAAACATAATTTAAAAGGCTGCTACTTAATCAATGACTCAATCATTTTTAATAAAAATACTTTTGATGTTGCAGTTTTCTACAAGCCTGCTGCCCTGAAGACATTATAGAGCTAGATCTTAAAAGGACACACACACTCACCATAAGGTTATTGGGCGCAGGACGTTCTTTCGGCTGTTTTTTCATGCTGTGGAGAGAAACAGGGTACTCAGATAAACATGCAGATAAAATAAAGCCACAGGAGGGTCCGCGGAGACCATTTATGAAAGAACCTAGTTCTCGTTAGAACAAAGTGCAAACTTAACCCAAGGACGGTAACATAATCAAACATTAAAGGAAAATCTTTTACTTTCTCCTTTTTAATCTTAAATCTAAGATATTTAGAAAGGTCACCATAAACAAACGTTTTTTTTTAATACTGGATAGCATCCTTGCTAATAACAATAGGTAAAGTAAGTTGATAAAAGGCTCTCCTTGGCACAGATCTTCCCATAGCTGGCGTAAATCACTCAACCTGACCCATATAGAAGATAACAGGGATTGCAGGGGCATTAGGTGTAAAGAGGTTGTTTGCACAGTGATGAATGAAGCATCCTCAAGAACAGGCTAATAATAGCAGGGGGTATTGGAATAGCAGTGCCAGGCAGGGGTAGTAGGGCAAAACCAGTTGACCTGTATGTATAAATAAGGTGTGTGGCAAGTAAACAACAGCTGCCAAACAAGTCCCAACACATCTGGTTATTGCCAGAGGGCTCACACGTCCCAAACAGGAAAAGGGGATGAGAGACAAGAGGCAGGAGGGATTGTGGATGCTTGCGGCACAACCTAGGAAAAGTGTATGTGAGTGTGTGTGTGTGTGTGCGTGTGTGTGTGCATGCGCATGCGTGTACCTGTCTGTGAGTAAATTTTTCATTAGTATAAAAGTTCTTGCTTTTAGTTATGATTAAGAGAGCAAAGTGTGGACTAAGAGGACAAATACTGCCAGGTTATATCAATGTCCTGAAATGTGTTGCATAATCATAGCAAAATGGACAGGATAATTTTTTCCCCAAAAAAATTAACCCAGGCCCCATCCTTGGTTGTCAAACTGATATCTGACTTTTACACAAGTCTAAGTCAATTGATACAAGGCAGAATGGACCCAAGTTTTCACCAAATTCCGAGCCAAAAGTTTTCCAATCTTCCATTGTACAATTTTGACGAGCAAATGTGAATTATAGCTTCAGTGTCCTGTTCTAAGCTGGTGTGGTCTTCAACTGCTCCAACCTATCTGCTTCAAGGTTCAAAGTGTTGTGTGTTCAGCAAAGCTCTTTGGCATATCTTAGGTGTAACTAGATATTATTAAAGATACTGTTGCCTTATGACCTCCGGCATCAACAAGGCATTGTCACCCAGAGAACTGCACTGGATATTTTCTCTTTTTCAGAACGTTGAGGTTGAGCGTGAAAATCCCAGTAGCGGGAATACTTAGACGAGGCCATCTCATACCAACAACCATGAAACACTCAAAATCACCTCTTCCCCATTCTGATGCTCTAATTGAACTTCAATGTCGTCTTGACCATGTCTACAAGCCTAAATGTATGGATGTAATTAAATGTTTTTAAATTAGACTGAGTTTTCTTGGCTGAGTTTATGCAAAGGTACGATCAAGTGGTAATTGTTGGGGATTTTAATATTCATGTGTGCTGTCCTGACATGCCTCTGGTAAAGGACTTTTTAGATTTAGTGGACTCTTTTAATTTTATTCAGTCTGTCAATGGTCCCACTCAGAAATGTAGGCAAGATCCAATGTAGACATTGGATCTTGAACTGTCTCGTGGCTTATCTGTCCTCATTGTGGAAATTGGGGATGCTGTGTTTTCAGACCATATGCCCCTTTCTCAACCTGCTAAATCGTGTGATTCGGTTCGGCACTGCCGTGTTTTTAATCCCACCTCCGCCACTCATTTCTCTGTGATTTTCACTTGTGATTTGGACTTACAATCCTCAGCGTCGCTCAGCACTGAGGATCTAATATTCCAATTTGATTCTGCCTGTCAAATCGCATTGGATTCGGCAGCTCCCTTAAAAATCAGACGATCAATGGCTAGATCAGGGTCATGGCTACATGATGATACCCGTGCTGTTAGAAGGGAATGCAGGAGAGCTGAACGGATGTGGAAAAAGGACAGGTTACAGGTGTCATTGGAAATGTTAAGAGGAGGCTGGTGTCATTATCAAAAAGCTGTGAAAGCCGCTAGAACTAAATTTTTTTCTGATCTTATTGTTTCTAACTCTCATGACCCTCATGTTCTTTTTAACACACTCTGTTCTTAATGCTCATGAACCTGTCCCTCTGAAGGCTTCTATGGAAACCTGTGATAAATTTCTTCACTATTTTATGGATAAGGTTAAACACATCAGATCCCTTATTTTACCATCTGTTAGCGACCCACCAATTTTAAGACCTTGTATGAATGTGTTCAAGCATTTTGAGGCTGTCTCCCTTACTTTTTTAGAGGATCTGGTTTCCAGTAGAAAGCCATCTGGCTCTCCTTCTGATGTTACCCCTCCTAATTTTGCTAAGGAAGTTTTCCCCACTTTGGGTCCTTTTATTCTTGATATTATTAATAGCAGTTTAACTTCTAGTGTGATGCCGAAAATTTTTTAAACATGCTGTGGTGCAACCCTTGCTAAAAAAAAGTCTGGCTTAGATCCTTCTATCTCCAAGCTAACTTACCTGGCCAAACTTCTGGGAAAAATTGTCTATTTGCAATTGCAGCCCTTCCTTGATGAACAGGCAATTTTGGAAGTGTTTCAGTCTGGGTTTAAAACTCGCCACAGCACTGAGTCTGCTCTTTTAACGGCATTTTCATAGCAACCGACTCTGGAGACTCTGTACTACTTGTGCTTCTAGATTTAACAGCGGCTTTCGACACCATAGACCATGAGATTCTTTTATCCAGGTTGGAACAGTGGGTGGGCATTACAGGCTCAGCCTTGCAGTG
>JAQQZS010000023.1:8461355-8490843 GCA_030068045.1 Platyallabes tihoni
TGACTTTTTGTACAGCACTTTGGTCAGCTTTGTTGTTGTTTTAAAGTGCTTTAGAAATAAAGTGGTATGGTATGGTAGACAATAGCAAAGGAGAGATTCCAAATGCCTAGCCTCTTGGAAAAATAATTTTTTATTAAAGTTTTACAGCCAAGGATAGCAGTTTTTTTTAACAGTAACCAAATCCTAAATTGTAATCGTGAGAAAAATCCATTGTATTCTGGGATTCTTCAATTTTGTTGACTTTATAATGAATCATCAACACTTACCTCTGTGTTATGAAGTGCACAAATTTGTCACTGAACTGACCAACTGGAAGCACAGGAGGATCCTGCAACACAGCGGTATCAAGAAACAGCAAAAGGCGTAAAGTATGAATATGTACAATACTTGGTGGTTGTGGGTTATAACTCCATTGAACCTTTTAATGATTTTGGTCACACGCATAATAGGTATGAAAGACAAGTGGATATAAATAATAATAATAATAATAATAATAATAATAAAACAAAAAAAGCAGAAAAAAACTTGAATGAAGCAGATAGAAAGCATATGTAATATTTTTCTCCTTAAAAAAATCCATACAGTCAATAAATATGCATGTTTCCTTGATGAAGACGTTTCGCCTTTTGGTGAAAAGAGTCAGAATATATTGATTTATCTGCAGCACCTGAACCCCACTTTTGTCGGGTAAAATACAATGCAGGCCGAAATGTAGACGTGATTACAACCTGAACAAACACTCAGACCCTGAAACGTACGGGAGAGGAACATGAACAGAGTAAGAGCTAAGAGAGACAGTGAAAGGGAGAGAGACAGTGAAAGGGAAAGAGAGAGAGAGAGAGAGAGAGAGGGAGGGAGGGAATTGATGGAAAGCGCAGATGAAGCAGTAGACAGAGATTTCAAACTAATAAGAGACAGGTACATTTTTCTTTCTTTCAAGTCCTTTCTTTTGCATACGCAGGTCCTAATTTTGAACTTCCTAATCTGTGATTGTTAGCAAATTGAGAGTTTCAGTTTTAGACTACTTACAAATGTCTAACTCCTTCCTTTGGTATAATATTGATTAGTTTGCTAAATTGCTGAAAGTCCAGTCTAGCTAAATCATCGGGCACACACACACACGCTATGAGCCAATCAGCCTACTCTGCGTGTTGGGTGTGAGAGGAAAACGAGAGAGGAAACAGGAAAAATATGCTAAACTCCACACAGACAGACCCGAGGTGAGACTTGAACCCTAGACTCTGGAGGTGCAAGACCACAGTGCTAACCACCATGGCACCATGCCGCCTATCATCAAAACGACCCTTAAAAATAAAATGCCACGAGAGTGCCTGAATTAAAAAAATAATAAATAAATCAGTAAAAAAGTTAATTAATTGCTTGCATCTTTTACAAACATGAAAGGTCACAAGAATTTGCAGGAGAATAAAAAAAAAAACAGTAAATTTATATTATATAAATTAATTAATTAATTAATAAAAAGTCTGGTAAGAAAGTCACTGTTTTTAAGCCTTAAACTATACATGACAGGAACTAACTTGCTCAGTGGATGTTCCACTGTCGTCGCCCTCAGCTTGCTCATCAGGTGCTATCTAATAATTTTGATTCATACACATTTTTCACATTTCTTACAAATTTCCATAATTTTCATTTGATTGCGTAAAGCTGCTTTCCGACATTGACAAATACAATAAACAAATAAACTTGAATTGAATATATTTTTTCCTTTGGGCTTTTTTTTCCCCGGAATCGGCCACATAAGATCATTCAATTCCAAAGTTCGCCACACATTTTATTCCTGATGCAAACCACCCATTTTTCCACGCTTGGGACTGGCACTTAGCATGCCCGTAACTCAGTCGCTGGGTAATAGATAAGGGCATAAAGGTAAGGACCTTGCCTAGAGGTCAAAAAGTGGCTGGGCTCGAACCTCTGACCCTCCAATCAGTAACGCATACTCTCCTGGGCTACCCCGGACACCCTATATGTATACACTATGCTGTTCCTTAAACAATGACAAAATAAATAACTGCTGTGATACATGTTAAATAAAATACTTCAGGACATGCTGATATATGAAAATAAATCAAAGTCAGGGTGGTATAAATAAATCTATCTCGGCTTAAATATGTCAGGCTGCACCACATGACCCAATCATTGATTATTTTCCTATAACAGCACACCATGTGTTTGATGTGATTAAAAGTAGTGACTGAGAACACTCTTAGTAGTGTCTGAGAATACTGCTTAATTACATAACAATATGTTGATATGCTTGCAAGATCCAGTGCCATGAATAAGTTACTCCTGATTTTTTTTTTATTTTGCATATTTGTCACACTTACTGTAAATGATTGAGATCCTCAAACAATTTTTAATATAACCAGAGTAAACATACAATGCAGTTTTTTAAATGATGATTTCATTTGTTAAGGATAAGATTTCTTGTTTGGTCGATTAATTAAAACCTAATCAACTGCTAATAACATAACACACTAGTGCTTATTACAATAAATATTTGCAATAAAAAACAAAAATTGCAATAAGTTTTAACACCCTGACAAGCTGCATGCTCTTATAGCGTGTTTATTCAAACACAGTAAATTAAATGAAAGTAAAGCATTAGGATTATTATTAACCAAATATTTATTAACCAATAAATCCTTATTTCCATAAGGATTTACCCATGTGAGGAAATTCAGGTTTGAATTCTTTAGAAAAAATCCCAAACAAACAAACAAAAAAAGTCTTAAAATGATACAAAGAATGTAATAATCATTATGATGTCAATATTGAGCGTAATAATCACAATTATAATTGTATCTATTATCCTCCAGTCCAACCAACTGCAATCTCATTACACAGAAAGGCGCACAAAATAAAAACAGGATGTCATCCAGACAAAAGTCATCCAGTCAAATCACAGAGAAGTGGACGGATCCTATTGGCTACTAAAACAAAGCCCTTTGGGCTGCTTTTTCTCCTCATGTAATTTTACCTGCTCTCTTTATGCCCCGTGCTCCAGGTAGGTTGCAGGAGTATGATGCATGCGCCTATTTAAATTAACAAAGCAATGAGAGCTGAGGATGTGTCGCCGCCTGAGTGAGCTGCAGCCTTGTGAAGCAGCCATACATCATTACACAGCCTGGGCCTACAGCCTGAAGGCTTACACACACCCTCTCACACACACCTGCCAGGGAATATGCACTGATACAGCAGAAAACACACATCTGCACTTCATGAGACCGCTTTGATGTGGCTGTAGTAAGATAAAGAAGAAGATGATGATGAAAGCGCTGCTGTATTATGCGGCTCATTGCCATTATCCGGCACCACAAACGGCCGGAGACCCGGAGCCTCGCTTTCTCCACAATACCAGCGGTAAATATACATGTAATTGCCTGGCAGCAATTATCAGGCAAAATTAGATCAGTAATTACAGCGGTGAATTTAAGCAGGAGTCTTATTAGGGACATCAGCTCCTTCTCAACACACGGGCAGAGCGCATCAATAAAAGACAAGCTGCCCTGCAGATGGTCAAACGAGCCGACGGGCACCGAGCACAGGCTGTACAAGCGCGATGAACAGAGATGAACAATGGAGAGCAGGACAGAGACAGACAAACTGATAGAGAGTGAGACAGAGAGAGAGAGAGAGACAAAGGGAGCTCTTGTGTGTATTACCTCATTTAGCTGTTTATTCACCCCTCACCTGAGCCCCATGGGACCTTGCAACCGATTATTATTATGGCCTCTCCATGGCAACCCCACACACACATATTCATGATGCACTACATACATAGACCAGGTACACGCACAATGATCTGATTTCGCACAAATCTGATGATTGATGCTAACTGTCTGCTCAAAAAATTCAAGGTTAAAGATAATTGTAAAAAGTAAATCCTGGAATATTTCGCTTTTTATGTTTATACTTTATGTTTCTTTTTTCTCATTCAGTTTACTCTTTGTCTGCCCTCTATACATAGTGGCCCAAAAGCCTGAACCTACAGGCATTTTTTTCTTATACTAAATGTTCATTGTATTTCTGACCCAAGATAGCTTTAAAAACCAACAAACAGACCATAACAATAGAAATAATAATCACTAAACATTTTGCTTTGGGGGTTGTCTTACATCAGTAATCCATCAGAATTGGCCCGGAACAATCATTGCCCTAAATCTCTCATACATCATGCACATATCTCAACTACAGTATTAAGAAATATGCAACGTTCTTGTATTCAAGTGTATATACAACTGCTGTGATGTCAGAGGCCATCAATTAAAGCATTTGCTCTATAACCGATCTCTATATTTTCTGTTTTCAAAAACATTTTCTAAACTTTATCGACTGCATCTGTAGTGCTTGTTCAATTCCCACTAATAATTCATTAATTTGTTTTACCAATAAAACATGCTTATTATGAAAGCTTAATGACAGCAGTTGGGTTAATAAACATTTATGCATAACACATTTTTATTTATGATGCCTTCACATCATATGTCAGCAGTCATAGCAACGTCATAAAGGCATTTGTAAGGCAACATGTATCTGTATAATTCATAATTTTGGAAACTTTTCAAAATAGAAAAAAATGTATAGGTTAAATATATGAATTAAACAGATAACTGACTCTGTATACCTTAGACTGGGCATGTATAATCACAGAAACTTTAAAATATAAAATCATAAAAATATAAATAAAAAGAAATCATAATTATACCCCATCTTGCTCAGTGTTATAAAAGAAAAACCACTCTGTATCACCGTAGTTGGAGGAAAACATCCACCACAACCGACTTCCATGTTCCTCTTACTAATAAAGGTGTTACCTTTCATCATATCTGAGATTTATTTTGTAAGGAATTTTTATCAACTCCTTCATCAAAATGCTGATCTATTTACCATAACTTCAGGTAACAGTTTCAAACATTAGCGACAATACTGTTCTGTAGTGCCAATGTAAACAAGCTCTTCCATAATCTCTACTGAAAAGAGTGATGCAGCAGTGCTTTAGTTCTTTAACCTAGTCAGATTTTTATCTTAATCACACTTGTCATCTTGTAGATAATTTTTTTGTCATGTTGTAGTAGCCAGGTGAGGCTTTATCATGGCTTGATGCAACCAGATTCTATAGCTGCAATGCATCTGGAACCATGAGTTTCTACCAGGTTCAATAAGACATGACTGGAAAATAGTGAGTGACACAAGAAGCTCTTGCTCTCATGCAAACTCAAAATGTCAATGTTTGAGGAAGATGTTTTTTTCTCTTTTCTCCTGGTTAAACGCCATGATAACCACGCCATCAAACAGGAGTAAGAATCACCAGGGACGAACGGATTATCGTGAAACCTAGATGCAGATTTGATTTGTTTTATGATTAATATCACGATTTTACAAATATCCAGATTCTATAAAACTTTTGATTTTTTAGATCTTGTTACAATTCTAAAAAACTTAGCCAATAAGTTGCTCTTTCCACACTGTATGCTGTGCTACCTGCCAATGTGTGAACATTTTAAAGTGCCACCTGTAAGTCTTAGACACGTGCAAAAAAAATAAAAAAAATAATGTCTTCAAAAAAAGTTTATAGATTAAAAAAATTTTTAAAAAAAGCAGTAAACCGTAATTAATTAAATTAATTACTCTATAATTGGTGTGATGACTATTTGCTTAAAATCTAGTCTCAGGTACAATTTGCGCAGTTTTAGAAGGAAATCAGCTGCTAAGTTTTACTGAACATCCTGCAGAACCAATCACAGACTGTCCCACCTACCTTTTCTTTAAATGCAAGTAAAATTGAGAAAGTTTTTTTTTTTTTTTTTTGTCTGAAATGTGATGTTTCACATATGAAGTTATCTTTTCTGGCCTACAAATATGTTCATGTAAGAAAATGTTTTGGTTGAATATTTGAAATTACTTTAAAAAACATACTTTAAAAAAATAGTCTAAAACACGTCTAAGACTTTCACATACAGTAGTACTGTATATAAAAAAAAAGAAATAATTTTACAATCAGTGTGGAAATACATGAATTGCCATACAAAACAATTCGTAACTGAATCGATGTTTATCCCCTCCTCTATTAACATCTCGCTGTACACCAGAACGATAAACTACTGCCATGATCTTAAAGAAAAAACTAAAAATATTTCACCCAACAAATAAGCAACAGAATAGCTAAATGCATCTGAAATACTTCAATAAAAATGCATTTAGGACAATTCAGGGTGGAGCATTCCATTAAGACTGTTACTTTCCTAGGCTGTAGTGTTAAACACATATAATATCTGATTAACTGACACCGTATTCTTTTCTCAGTAGAGAAAAAGGGTGTTGAAATTCTGGGCTGAGGTAATTGTACACATAGAGTGGACAGAGGTTAGGTTGAAAGGCGCTGGAGTATTCCTTTAAGCCAGTCAGGTGCTCTCTCTTTCTCTGGACTGGATTATACTTATAAAGTAGGTCCCATAAAGTCCCTGGCAACCCTGTGTCTCTCATTCACACACCCTCACTCACACTGGGAGAAATGGGTAATTTAGTAGCAGCTTTGTGTGTGTGTGTGCGTGTGTGTGTGTGTGTGTGTGTGTGTGTGTTAACGCCTTGGTCAGCTGAAAGTAGGTGTAGCAGCAGAGGCAGTGTTCCCTGGCCTCAGGGCGCTGAAGGGAAGGGCATGGCAGAAAATAGTTTGAGTGATGCCTCTGCCGTTTGACTAATGAACAGTTCAGCTGGGTCAACCCATTACACCAAGCGCCGTTTAATTATTAATTACGCTCAATCTATAAGAGAAAGGACAAGTTCAGTATGTTTAATGTGTGTTTATGCTCCTTTTACTCTCCCCTCCCTCCTACCATTCTGCTATTAGCACGTGTCAGCGAGCTGCTCATGCAGAAAGGAGAGGTCTCTCTCGTTCTCTCTCCCTCACTTGCGACACACACTTATTTGCAATTAACAAAATAATTAATTATTAATCACTCAAACAGATGAGGAAAGCACATTTAAATGTTTTCAGTATTGATATTACACTCACCTTCTGCTAGAGCTTGAAAGGGAAATCTCATGACTGCTCAATGTATGGCTTTGACAAGACCACTAAGACCATTTACATTAATTAACAAATATAAAATAGCCATGTTAACAATACGCACTCTGATACAAATATCCGAAAAGCACCCTTCGTTACATCCACCATATATCTGTACCATTATATTTTAAGCCATCATTTAAAAATAATGCATACATTCAAAATTCTGTTGAAACACTAATTACTTTTCAGAGTGATGAACAATATAATTATAAATGATGTCCCATTGATTTGTGCACCTCTCTAGTTTTTTTTTTTGGCTGCCCCAATTAGCTCCATAGATATTAGTGCACCTAGTGGTTAAAAATGGGAACTACAACAAGAACAAATGAAGGCTGTTCCTTTTTGGGGAGGGGGGGGGGGGATCCACTTCTGTTTTTATGCTTAAAGCTATCTATGATATAAATAGTATCCTATCGTTGATATGAACAATGTGTACATTACAGTGAGAATTAATCCCCTTTTTTCATCTCCTTTATTTTATTTTTTTTGGAATAGTTTCATGCCTTTTGTGTACATTAGTAATATGATTTTATTTATTCTGAGACCCTGTAACCCTGGTTAATTATATTAGTTCTTCTATGCGAGCCTCTCTGGGGACAGGAGAGACACCTGCTTTATCAGGACAGCTGAACAAAGGTTTATCTAAAACCACTGCTGCTGCTAGACTGCATGCTCGATGACCGTATACTATCTATTCTCACCTGTTCTCGACTCTCCAAATAAATTTAATTGCTTAAAGAAACATGTGACTGCTGAGGATGATTCAACTTAGAAACATGAAGATGGATTCGGACGGCATTCGATACAGACGATTTTGCTCGATGTCTTATGACTGCAGTCGCTCTGATGGTTTTAGGCCTGAAATGGTCAGTGAACAGTTGGTAATCTCAACAAAGTGGACATCATCCTACCTGAAACGCATTTCCTGTTAAGCATTTAAACCATTGCACACTCTTATAGAACAGATTTTGTTTATAACTGCGCTATCCGTTATCACCTAAACGAGGATGATACTTTTTAAACTTTACGTTTCAGAATATTTTATATCGATAAAGCTGCTTTGTGACAATTTCCATTTAAAAAGAAAAAAAAAACTGAAGTTACTAAGATGGTTACACTTTGGAGTTAGCTATCTTAGGGTTTTTATATTACAAGGAAATTTGGTTATATTTGGTAAATATGGTTACATTTAACATTAGGCATTGTACCAAGGTCACTTTATAGACAAAAAAAACCCCAGTAGGAGTCTGAGAATAATCATTTGTAAAAGGTGTCATTAAACAAGGGAAAACCAGGTCATAGTTTTCATTATCCAGATCAGCTTCTGTAGCACAATCTTCACCGTAACTTATCCAAATACATGCTTTTATGTTTATCCAAGCACACCAGGCAGAGCCTAGCTATAGGGTTAGGTCACATTCGATCGGAAAAAGAGAGAGAGAGAGAGAGAGAGGTTTATTATTTACGTTCTCTGGGTAATGCTTAAAGACAAACTTAAAACGTACATTTCTCATCTGCTTGGAGTCTGAGTCACTTAAGCTAGTCTTAAAACCTGAACCTACAAGAAGATACCATGAATTGTTATACTGTGTTGGGAATTTAAATATTATACCAACCCTTGTTTATAATTTATTACAGTCAAACAATAAATACAGGTCATTTGAACAATGTGTCCTTCTCACTCCATTCTATTTTAAATCCCTTTTTATTTGTATCAATTTCCGTATTCTGTTACAATTACGTGTTTATTATCTGCTTGTAAATATTCCTGAAATATAGAGCAGAGTGTGTGTCCAGTGCAGAGTTTATACATGCACCCCATCCCTCACCTCTGCTAAGCACAGAGAGGAGTGGGTGAGGAAGTGTGTCAAGGTCTTGGGTGGGTATATTTTAGTGACTAACGCAGGTCAAGGTTAATGCAACACCACCCAGCCTCTCTGCTCTGTAGCCCGGTCAAGCTACATTACCTCAGCAAAGTGAGCGTGTGTGTGGAGGAAAAAAAAAAAAATAGAGATACAGACAGACAGAGACATGGGTTAAAATAGTAGAAGCAAAAGAGAATGGGTGAAAATCTGGCAAAACACAGTCCAAAGTCTAAACCAGCCCCATCACTTTCCTAAGTACAGCTTAAAGGCTAACTGAAGGTCAGGCATCCCATCTCATTGTACTAAGCTCCTCCAGCCTCTGGCTTTAGCTAAAGCACCTTGCTTCATTAGGAAACAAAACAGCAGCTTTCTGCCCCATTAGCCACGGCTTTAGGAGTTCGGGCACATCAGACACGGACTCACCTCATCAACGATGCACTGCAATAACTGGAGAGGCTGTGGAGGAGGAGGAGGAGGAGACGAGGAGATTAGAGCACACGCAATCTCTTTACAGTGAGCAGGAAATGAAATCAGTAATGCAGCAAAACAGGTAGCGATTCAGATTAATCAAATGCACTCAGACACAGAAAAAGTCATTGGATCCAGAGCGCTCTATTATTTCTAATGGCCTCTCGTCAGAATGCGGCGCGTTAAGTGCCGGCGTATTGTTTTATTGTATTAACTTTAGAGGCAAGCGACCAAGCAAAGCGGCTATCAAAAGAAGTAAAGAAGGGTTTGCTTTCATTTTTGAAAGGAAAAAAAAACCCTCATCGAATACTTACCATTAAGGAACCTTGGTTTTTCTGAATCTGCAGAAAGAAAAACAAAGGGAGAGAAGATTAGGAATAAAAGCTAGAGACAGCATGAAGGAGGCAAGGCGATGTGTAATTAGCATGTTATAATCACAAACGTCGCAGTAGGACCCGTTTATGATCACTAGGGGAAAAGCCCGGTGGCCACGAACGGGCACATCGTTTTAACTGCATTTGCATAATGAAAATACACAAAGTGCTAATAGCCTGATCTTCATTTTAACGCGGCCCGGCTACACAGCACGACTCGATTCTCTTGCTGCCTCCAGGTTGAACAGAGACTCTGGGTCGGAAAAGCTGATGCATGACGTGCATCTTAAACAGCTGTCTTGGGCAGGACTGTCAAGAACGTCTCAGCTGTCAGATGACGAGACAAAGACATCTTGAGAAACATTTACGTTGTCTATTCTGGTTATAATTGATCGCTGATTACAGTCATTATGAAAATGCAGGATCCAACAGTATCACATTAGATTAACAATAAAATCATGCAGACTACAGTTTAACTGATTACTAAATCAAATTCAAGTTGTTACAGGGAATTCGAGTTCCTCTCTAACCGTGTAATCTGCTTACAGTACAGAGGACGAGGCAGTGAGATGATGGGCTTTTGTCTGATCAGGGTGATTGAACACCAGCTGCCTGCATCTTTCTCACACATTCAGCAGTTGAGCTGAAACAGCAGTTTTCATTGTCGCAGGAGGCTGCTGCTCTCCTGATCCGCTCAGGCCTCAGCGTCCTGCCATCATCACTCTTCTGAAATTAAACGGCTCCTGGTGCGGAGTTCTGCAGGTGTTCACGCTTTCGGTTACACATTGCTACGCACTTTTTAAATACTTTAGAGTCAGCATACAGGCACCACCAATAACTTAATGCCATCAATCCAAAGCTGAAATCTGGTAGAACTAAACCCAAATAATAATTAATGATACAGCTTCTTAAAAGTCACAGATATTGTTTCTGAGGACGCTTGACTGCAAAGTCATTTTAATCGGTCAAAACACGATTTTTCCAGGCTCGGGATCTGTGCCTGTGTCCGCTTGAAGGTGGTATCAGGCACAGTACAGCGTCCTCGGGTAAGGATTAAATCAGACATGGAAGTAGATCGCTGTTTAGATAGGACATCATCAATGCCGTCAGTCTTCTCCGAAATTACTAGCGCACACCAATCTCATCCCCTGACCTACACAGCCATAGCTGATAAAATAGTAGGGCACATGAGAGTGTTGCTCTTGACAGTTTTTCAGGAATATTAATAATATTAGGCATAGGTCGAAGGTTAACGGCCTTGTACTCTTCTTCTCGTATTTAATAGTGGCCAGTTCAGATTAGTTTTATGAACATAATCGAACTATTTATGTTATATTCATTATTTAAACACAGTACTATTTTAGTTATTTTAGAGTTGCACATTCTTCTGATAATTGATTCTTAATCGATAATTAGCCATTCATTATTATGTAAAAAAAAAATAAATAAATAAATAAATAAACTTTTTAGACCAACTGTTTAAGTTTTAACAGTTCTAGCTCCACAATCCTAATTAAATAGTTATGGAACAAATTCTTGATGCTCAAATAGTTTATACAAACAGAGTAATCAAACAAACAAAAATTCTGTCCGCTTCTCTCTACTTGATCAAAAAGGAGGCGGCTAAAAATACAATGTCTCGTGCTTCGCCCTCTTGTGATAAAGTAAAAGATATTGCGCTACGCAGAAATATTAGGCATTATAAACATTATCGGTTAATAAAACTTAATATTCTGTAAATTATTAACAGCAGTTAATGGATTAACATCCCAAGTTACAATTTCAAAATTAAAATAAAATGACAGAATTTATTTGTTACATATATTTACATAGATGCTAGTGTTTTTGACGTAGTTAGTTAAATAGTTAAATAGACTAATATCATAGCAGAGGGTTGCGATTGTGTAATATTTAAAATCGCCACAGCTCATGGATACAAACACTTCAGGGCATTTTCACATTAGGCACGGTTGATTTAGGAACGATTGCTTCCCCCTCTCCATGTATTTAAACTCTCCGATACTGCAGGTGGCAGTATGGACCTACTTGTTTTGTAAGCCACTATTAAACACAAGAGAAACAAAGAACAAGGGGTAGCTCAGTGGTTAAGGCATTGGACTACGGTTCAGAAGGTCCCAGGTTCAAATCCCACAACCACCAAGTTGTCCCTGTTGGGCCCTTGAGCAAGGCCCTTAACCCTCAACTGCTCAGATGTATGATGAGATAAAAAAATAAAAAGTAAGTCGCTCTGGATAAGGGCGTCTGCCAAATGCCTAAATGTAAATGTCACTTTCATGTTATGCCTAATATTATTGATATTTCAGGAAAAAATCTCAGGTGCAATGGTCTCGCATATCTTCCTATTTATCCGCTAGTCTGTGTGGGTCAGGAGATGAGATTGACGCGTGCTACACCCACAGAGATTTCGAGACAAGAGATCTAAACCGTGATCTAAACTGCGATCTACTTCCTTGATTAGCTTTCAGTCTGATTTGATCCAAGCCCGAGGACACTGTACTGTGTCTGATACAAGTGGACACTATATATATATATATATATATATATATATATATAGACACAGATCTCGAGCCTGGAACGATTGTGTTCTGACTGATCGAAATGACTTTGGGATGAAGTGTACTCCAAAATGATACCGGGGCCCTAATGTGAAAATGCTTTTAGCGTCACTGGGACCCTGCATTGGTCCCTAATTAGCCATTTTTCTGGAACTGTCCAAAAAATAATAATTATTCAGTCTGACTGATGTAAAAACATTCTCAGATCTTCTTCATTAAGCATTTTATGCTGATCAGGGTGCAGGGAACTAAGCATAGACATTCAGACTTTAGTGCAGCCAATTGACATTTCAGCACGTTTCTGCAATTTGGAAGAAATCACAGAACCCAGAAGAAGAAAAAAAAAAAATTCAGACACAAATGAAGCATTTCTACGAAAATTCCTAGAAAACGATTTTTTGATGTAGAGATCACACTGGGAGATTCAGTGAGATGTGGTGCGCTGCAATATCCAGATTATGTACTATAACCACTGGGGGGAAAGGGAAAAAAATGTCAGCGGTCGCACCGCGCTCTACGAAGTGGAAAGTACAGAGTCATCAGAGGGCACTGGTAATTTTATGAATAGCCAATATCACAAAGTAATTTGTCATTTCCATAAAACAAAAAATATTCGAAGGTTGATTTGATGCCATCACAAAAGTCAAGTACCAGATACAGTATGTGGATCAATCCAGAATGTAATGCATAGTGCACAATTTGAAACAAATTAAGTTTTCAAAAGAAGACAAGTGAAGAACCAAAGGAAAAAGAGATCTCTCCTATTTTAGTCTTCATACTTTTGCAAAAACTAACATTTTCATTATGTGAAATGAAAGCTGATGTCTGTAGGTAAGAACTGCCAGACTGAAATTATTTCATGTCCGTGACAGAACAATAACATGCCAAACAAATGTTCAACATGATCCTAACCACTGAAACAAAGCCAGTTAAACATTTTCTATTAATTCAAGCTGCAAATCAAAGCTTGAGCAAAAAGCAATTTCATACAGTATGTTTAGATGAATATGAAAAAAAAATGGAAGAAAAAAAAAACCCCGATCCAAAACAGAAACAGCCGGAGAACACAAAAGGCAACAACAAATCAATCAGGGGAAAAAGCGCCGGCGGCTGTATACACATGCCAGCGAGTCTGCAGTCTTCAAAGATTCTCCGAGCGAGCCATCGAGAGACGCCATTAACTCCTGACAAAGAATGCAAATTAATCTCAACATGGGGTGAGACGGAATTAAAGAGTCTTTTATAATCAATGACAAGACAGGATAACATGCACACATTTGGAAGGATACAGACGCAACACGCGCAATGCAAACGGTTTGCACCAAGTTCGAGTTTACAGGCTGAACTCTCGTGTCCTTTTGGACCTTCAAGAATCACAGCAGGCAAACAAGCATCACATGGGTGACTGTTTGCATATATGAGTGTGTGTGTGTGTGTGTGTGTGTGTGTGTGTGTGTGTGTGTGTATTGTGTACAATGTGTGTGTGTGTGTGTGTGTGTGTGTATTGTGTACAGTGTGTGTGTGTTTGTGTGTGTGTGTGTGTGTGTACAGTGTGTATTGTGTGTGTGTGTGTGTATTGTGTACAGTGTGTGTGTGTGTGTGTGTGTGTGTGAAAGAAAGTGGGAGAAAGAAAGTGAGAACACACAGATGTATGGCTTGCTGTAAATGACAGGCCAAGCCTGAGGTAATACGTGTGTGTGTGTGTGTGTGTGTGTGTGTGTGTGTGTGTGTGTGCGCGCGCACCCACACTGGGCTCTGTGTGCGCCTGTGATGCCTGTAGGTGAAGAGTCTGCAGCACCATATGGAGCTGCGAAAATTAACATCAAGAGCAAAAACGCAGTGGCAGCAGGAGGTCCTGTCTTTCCTTTCACTCGTTCACTCTCTCTCGCTTTCCATTCTTGACCCTTTTCTTCTCAACAAATGAAATTTGGAGATGTAAAGAGAGAACTGTGAAGGGGGGTGGGGGAGGGGGACACAATGAGAGAGAAAGAAAGTAAGAATGAGGAAAAGGATATTAGAGGAAGAGGGTGAGTAATAAATTAATGGGGTGTAAAAACATGATGAGCTTCAGTGTAGTGCCTGTGGCACTGTTTGCCAAGAACAGAAAAGTTCCTACAGATTTAAATCACCATTTCTCTAATCAAACTGTGGATGACGCTGCCCAATGACTGAGCAATGCACTACGATTCTGCTGACATGACACAGAGGTCTGACGATATACAGTACACAAACACGTAAGATAAATCAGATCCTTAAAATCCACTTTTAACATTCATTCTAAACTAGATAAGACAAGTTTTATTTTCACTCTCAGGACTCAAAAACAAGTTTGACTCGAAAAAAAAAATGGGTACTGGATCTAGAAATACATTGATTTAGCTGGATCTAAAATACAAGCCTGGGTCAGAGGAAAGCGAGGAAAATGTTGCTCATGGTATAAAGAGATTATTATTTTTGCATTTGTCTATGTGTGCATGAATTACTTTAAGTAATAGTACTTGCCATATTAACATGACAATAGACCTCGCTAGAGAGCAGTTTGGGAAAAAATAAAAATAAAAAAAACCACTTACAACTGTGGTCATGCCTCAGGCAACAAGCTTGTGCAACACACACACTTTCTTTCTCACACCCGTTTGGAAAGGTGTTAATGCGGACTCTATTTACTGACTAAACAGAAGTGCAACCTTCTTAAGCTTAGTCCTAATCACATCTAAAGCTGAGGTATGTCTAAATAAATCACATACATTTTAAGACTCAAGGTCTTGGCACTAGATGTAGCCTCTGAGTGTTTCTTCCTGTTTTCCATGAGCTGCCCTGAGTGGCTGCTCTGGTTTAATATGCTAATTAACCCAACAGGCATGCTGGGAGTAATTTATTGAGCATTAGTCAACATTTCCCTCATTAAAAAGCCCCGACACACTTTTGCTTTAGAAATACAGCTTTAGTGTGTGTGTGTGATTACACATTTTGATATAATGTACAAAGACTAGATGTCCACTATTGACAAACTGAAAGCCATGGATGTGTTAGTTAGCTACCTAGCTAGTTAGCTAGCAATTTAGTAAGTTGGTTTAGTAATTTAACTAGTAATTTGGACAGACAGACAGACAGACACAGACAGACAGACATAACATTACTGACTGGTGAAGTAGGTGAGATGTTATCCCTGAAGTTGATGTGCTGGAAGCAGAAAAAATGGGCAAGCATAAGGATTTACGTGATTAGGACAGGGCCATATTGTTATGGCTAGACGACTGGGTAGGAACAACTGCAAAACTGCAGCTCTTGTAGGATGTCTGCAGTCCGAAGTGGACATGACCTACCAAAAATAGGAAGTAAAGGAAGTAAAACTGGTGAATTGGAATAGGGGTCATGGGTGAGCAAGGCTCACTGATGCACGTGGAGAGTGAGCACGTTCCCTTGAAGTCCGATCCAACAGAGGAGCATTTATATCTCAAACTGGAGCTATTATAGCTCAAAAGCTCCTACAATGAGCACGTAAGCATCAAAACTGGACCATGGAGCAATGGAAGAAGGTGGCCTGGTCTGATGAATCCCATGTTCTTTTACATCATGTGCTTCGCTCACCTGGGGAAGACAAGGCACCAGGATGCACTACAGGAAGAAGTCCATCCAGCAGAGGCAGTGTGATGTTCTGGGCAATGTTCTGCTGGGAAACCTTGCATCCTGCCATTCATCTGGATGTTGCTTAGACAAGCACCACCTACCTAAACATTGTTGCTGATGGAAGTGGTCTCTTTCAGCAGGATTATGTGCTGCGTCACGTTGCAATAATGGTGAAGAATGTTTTGAGGAAAACAAGCACTTGACTCTAAATTCCAAAAGACGAACCATGAAGGTCCCACATCTGGAACAGGATTTAAAGGATCTGCTACTGATGGCTTGGTGCCAGGTTCCACAACACACCTTTCAGATCTAGTGATATCCAAGGCTTAAATTTGCTAGGGAGCATAAAGGAGGCATCAGGGTAAGAACAGAGGGATGAAGTGATACACCAATCATGTCTATTGCCTACAGTACAAGCCTGTGGAGGCAGTGTTATGATCTGGGGTTGTTTCTGTTGGTCAGGTCTTGTCTCAGCAATGTTATGTGCCGAAAGAATGAGGTCAGCTGACAACTTAAATATTAATATTAATATTAAATGACCAGTCCCCCCCCCACAGCAATGACTGTGCTACTTTCCTACATGCATGGAAACTTTAGGGACACCCCTGCTTGTGATTGATGTGATATAAAAAAAATAATGGTTAATCAGGATTGAGAACAGAAAACTAGATATTGGATTAAAATAAGATGCATCAGCAAAAGGCTGTAACCAGGAATGAAATTTTAGTACATTGCAGATGTGTGTGAAAAATTGGAACTTTATACGCTATCTTAGAGATATTTCTATTTCTAAATACTAAGGAAGGATCATATACTGTAGAATCAGAGATCCTTTGAGGGGGGAAAAAAATATTTATTGTAGATAAAATGCGAGGGTTGTGTCATGAAGGACATCTGGTGTAAAAACCTGTGCCAAGTTGTTGTGCGGATTGATGGTAAGCTGTAGTGACCCCTCGCCGGGAACAACCGATATACCAAATCATAATCAAAATCGCTATAGATACACCAAATTTCAATGAAGATTGTAACTGTAAATTGAAAATGTACAATTACATGTTTTTTTGTAATACATCAAGTTTTAGCTTTACAGCACGTTTATTATACTATGGAAGATTGAACACACCCTCTCCTTCAGATGTCTTTCTTTATTTTTATTATTTCATCATTGCACATTCATACTGCAGACATCCAAACAATGAAAGAATAGAATTATGTAGTAAACAAAAAAAAAGTGTTAAACAACCCAGATCATGTTTTATATTTTAGTTTGCCTAAAGTAGCCACATTTAACTTTGATGACAGCTTGGCCCTCTCATGGCATTCGCTCATCAGTACAAATCCTTATTATGGCAAGAAACTCTCAGTTAAGTAAAGAATATATCCCTAAGTACAGTCGCCAAAAACATAAAATGCTATGATGCAATTGTCTCATCCTAGCAGTCACATTTCAGTATCACTTTTAAGAGGAGACAATCTACCACAGCATTTTACAATGAAATGCCATCTTATCTGGTTTTCACTTAGTGGGACCATCCAACAGGACAATGACCCCAAACACACCTCTAGGAAGTGCTATTTGAGAGTGATAAAGTGCTGCATCAGATGATCGAGCCTCCACACTGACGAGATCAAAATCCAGTTAAGTTGGTTTGTGATGAGTTGAACCAGAGAGTAAAGGAAAAGCATGTACAGTAACTCAAGTGCTCAACAACTATGGAAAATGCTTCAAAATGCAGAAAACCATTGCAGGTGACCTCATGATCTCATGAGGCTGACTCAATTCAATTAAATTTTATTTGTATAGCGCTTTCAACAGTTGTCATTGTCGCAAAGCAGCTTTACACAATCAAAAGAAATTATGGAAGGTTGCATAAAATGTGAATGTGTATGATTCAAAATGATCAGTTTGTCCCTAAAGAGCAAGCCGAGGGCGACGGTGGCAAGGAAAAACTCCCTGAGAAGACAATAGGAAGAAACCTTGAGAGGAACCAGACTCAACAGGGAACCCTTCCTCATTTGGGTTATAACGGATAACAGGGATTGATCTGCAGATATACTGTGTGTCAGGCAACTGGCTGTTCAATGATAACAGTTGATGTCTTCAAGTTAAAATGGAGTCATTTCGTTACTGGAGGCTCAGGTAGACTGTAGGAAATTCCTGTCCTGAAGTATGGAGTGACTGCAGTCACGAGTCCTCTGAGAAGCGACTCAGAGAATGCCAAGAGTGTGCAGACTGCCATCAAAGCAAAAGGTGGCGACTTTGTATAATTGAAAATGTTGAAAACATGAAGGTGAATCCTAAATGAAGGTGTGTCCAAACCTGTGACTGGTACTGTACATGTTATTTATATTTTACTAACATGTTTCCCATGGCACTGTAGTAAAGTACATTATGAACAGGAATTATTAAGTATGTGTGCATGTGCAACGTTTCTAGCATCTAAATTTTAAATAAAACAGAAGAAATTCAGAATTACACCCTAAATATATAAAACATATACATACTACTGAAAACACCAGTCTGGATACAGTCTGCATACAAGTTACAGATTATTGCATGTCTCGGGAATGAATAGCACAGAGCAAAGAGAAACTTACCTGTGGATAGGGGAAATGGCCAAGAGCAAGCTGTTAAAAGAAGAAACAACAATGGGGCAATTAATGCACATTGAATTGAGAAGATCAACACAGATGCACAGACACGTTCCTCCTCACACGTTCTGTCTACCAGAAATCTCTGATAAATGTCTGTCTAAAAACTTATTTACTGTATATAATACCAACAAAGTTGTTTAAATCCCTCTGCTCCCCAATCCATTTATCTCAAACAGCCAGTGCACAACTTGTACACTTTCCCTGCAGCTTGTGTTTCTTCAAAAATACTGTTTAAAAGGCTTAATGAGCCACTGACTGAGAGACTGAGGCATCCACTGGATTAAAGGGGAAAAAAAAGAAAGGTTTGAGGACAAGCTGGAGTGCAACACGCGTAAACAATCAGAGTGGAAGACGTTATTTTATTCCTCACCGAATAGTGAGTGCTAGAAATAAAACTGCAAGACAGACAGAGAAATTGCAAAGGAGTGAACCTTATTATAAATGAATAATGTAGAACATGATTTGATGTTTCAAAACGCTACATAAAGCATTTTGTCTTAATTAATAATAATAATAAAAAAAAATAATAATCTGAATATTTTCACGTTTTATCTTTGACCTGAATTGCCATAAAAACTGGCTCAAGTTACAAGACTGCTATGATTAAACAGTGAAGTTCATTGACTAATTATACCTGACCATGAAGCATGAAGTAGCACAACTGACCTCACTGCCCAGGGCATCATCAACAAACAGCCCAGTCAATAAATTTGACAAATGTCTTTTTTCCCTACTCTAAATCAATGACTGTTATAATTGTTAAGATACTCAACAGTATTGACAAATACAGGAAGCCTATTTGTCACAACCACTGAGAGATGCTGACAAAAACAAATTAATAATCAATAGAGCTGATGTAAACTACTAGCACGGCAAATTTACTACCTGAATTTAAACGGTAGCTTGTTCGTTGGTAGGAATTCACTTTGACATACATTTACACCTTGTTACGGTCTCAAATGAATTCATGAACGGCGTGAAAACAAGTCACGAGTGAGGCAATGAAACGGAGGTATACAGAACACAGTGCACCGTTTTACTGGCTGAACGATCACAAGGGTTTTAGATACACAGTTTTCCTCAAATATTATCTCAAATTCAATCAGACCCTAGATGTGATTTTTTTGCTTTGAATTGTAACTATGCAAGCACATCCGCAATTGATGTGGATTGCGGGGAACTCCAGTGATGTTAAAGGTGGCAAAGAAAGGCAAAGAAGCAGATGGAGACAATAAGTGAAAAGTGGAACTGCGCGAGTGTGTGTGCGCGAGTGTGTGTGTGCGCGAGTGTGTGTGTGCACGCATAGGTCTTTACTACAGTCAGTGGGAGATTCTGAGTGTGATCCATGCATAGCTTTAGGCCAACATCTGTTTGGACAGGCTGCCTGCAGGGACTATTAATATCTCTTAGCTAACACACACACACACTAAAGTTCATGGCAGTAATGGATTGTAACAAATGCTTGTGCACACACAAACACACGTTCAAATCTTGAGCTTAACCATGCTGACACACCCACACACACACATACCATTGTGTAAACTGCCTGAAGTGTGTGTTTGGTGCTTGTATTAAAAGCTTCATGCTTTGAATAGGGATGGGAAAAATAATCAAATTGTAATCATGTCATGTTTCTCACTTTAAAAAGGTTCAGCAATGCTGTGTCAGGAATAATAACTGACAGATCATGCTGTTACAAAGAAGAAAAAAAAGAAAAAAAATCCACGCCGAGGTGGTGCGATACGACTTGACGTGCAGCAGAGGATTACTGAATTGTATCGGCCAAAATGTTTTATTCTACTTATATCACAGAAAAATTTGGGCATCGAGATAATATGTGAGCCAAACTAATTACATACTGTACAGAGAACATGAAAGGAAGGCTTTACCTCCATGAACGAGATTCCTAAACTCCATACATCTGAATGAATTCCATATTGTTCCCCTGATATTCGTTCTGGCTGGAAAACACAAATATACACACAACAATACATGAGAACAAAATGTGATTTAATTTGTTGGGTACATACCTCATATCTATTCTGATTGGTTTGTTTGGTTAAACACTCCATCCACACAGATGATTGTAATGCATTAGATGCTACATAGTTTATTAGCCCTGCTCTACCCAGTTCATTAATAGAGCACTGACAAGCTAAGCTTAATAAAGCGGAAATTAAAATGAACTCAAGCAATGGAGCTGAGGGTAAGGAGCCATCAGTGCTAAAGTTCATAATTGCTTGGAGTCGTAGCCTAATTTAAATGCATGGTGAAGTAGCTTAATTAGGAGTAGCAGCCTACCTAATTTAACTGGCTGGACATAAAAGCTTATTAAAAACACCTTGATGGTGTAGCAGGCAGATACTAAGGATGAATGAATGAACAGTGGAAATGTATAAGCAGTTTAAAAAGTTGGTCTTTCTTTGCCTCTCAAGCTTTATATCCAAGTGTTCATGTGCTTTTCCTATTTATGTTTGTACTGATTAAGAACACATTATCTGATTATTATGAATAGTTTTTTTGAATTTGGTTGCATTCCTAGTGTGTATTTACTGTACATATTATATATCTACACAGTGCAACTACCTGATAAAATTCTCTGAAAAAAGAATTGTACTCTGAAAGTGCATATTTATTGTATGCTGTATGGTGATTGACGGATTTCTATAAAATTCCTTGTAGTTCTGCGATACGGAACTGTCAGTGCCCTCTTACACTCTACATTTACATTTGGCAAACACCTTTATCCAGGGTGACTTACAGAAGCTTCCATCAAGAAACACATCCTAAGTGCCATCAGTATAAACCACTGTTTGCTTTTTTTAAACATTAATAAGGTAGTTAAAGCAAATATCTTTAGATGTTGTTTCAATACTGCCAGATGTTTGAATACTCACAGCTGTCCAGTAGATTTGATAGATTTTTTTGGCAGAGTGATTTCAATTGGATTTGATTTGATAGTATTAGATGTTTATGGTTTGATTTGTCAAATATATTTCTTAAAGGTTTTAAAGTATTGAAAACTAGTAAACTGTAATGTAAAGTGTGACATTTTTTAAAAAGAGTGAAGTGTAAATCCGATCTCTATAAAAACTGACCCAGTGGTTCAATTAGCCGAATCGATCAAACATTATCTATTAGATTGCATAACTGATTACATCAAACAGCTCTACTGTCCGACATGTAGAGAACATTATTTTCACCATGTAGGTGCTAGAACAGAAAGAAGTCTTGAAGCACGTCTTCCTTGTTCCCTGAGAGACAGTGGACCTGGCCAGCAGTGCCAGAAGACTGTAAGGCACTGAGTCTCCTGAGGCAAATGGGTGCTGGTCTGTTTTTGGTTTTGTGGGGACGCATCACTGTTTTCCTGCAGCTGCCTGCATGAGATTTAAGTCAATGGAGAAAGGTAGGCACAGGAGAACTTGGTATGGCTAAAAACAAGCCGTGAAACTGCAAACTGGATCAGTTGCAAAATCGCACCTGCCAGGAGCTAGTTGAGGTACTCAGGTCTTGAAATGACACGAGACTGAACAAGCACTTGAATGGCCTATGTGGAAAGATATGGATGACACCTTCTTATGCTGTAAAGAAGAAATCATATCCATGGTTACCTCAAAGTTGCATGCAGTGACCGAAGGTGAGCTCATAGGGAGCTTCAGCGAGATCATAAGATCCTGATTCAGAATGAATCCCCTGGGATGAACAGCAGTTCACTTTTCCTGGGATTATGTTTTAGCTGATGAGCTGACATCTACTCTAATATGCCGTACTGACCTAATTACAAATAGAACAGCTGCAGCCGGCATAAACCCCATTACTGAATGCTGCGTGTCAGACCTCAGGGAGAACAACTGAGAGAGGACATGGTATCATTTAATTTACAAATCATATCCCCTATTCCACACGCGTATCCTGCTGGGTCGCTAATAAACAGCAGAGGGAGAGTAATGTGTGTGTGGTTAGCATCTGCGTTTAACATCGGTGACCCTTTTGAAAGCTGTGAACCACTGAAACCTTTTCAAATAAGAACTTTATATATGAGGTGACTTCACTGAGTCACACTAAGATTACTGCAACCCAGTTACAGCAACTCAATGCTGCTATGTGAATAAAGAGATTCCTTAAATGTCACGGGTTTAAAGGATGGCTCTTTGTAGAACTATGAATGCTTGAACTGCCCATTTCATCTGTCAAGGTCCTCATTTAAAGTCCAGTGCGGGTAAAACTCGCCGATTTGAGATGATACCTGGAGGATCCCTCTTACGGCTGACTCTACTCAGTGACTTGAATACAAGGTTATACTAATGAAAGAGGATTCAGTTCTTCGTTGTGAGCTCACTTACCGCCATGTATGCGTTGGTTCCAACGTAGGTTTTGGCGATAGAGTTTACCAGCTGCAGAGAAGAGCAGAAACACAGCAATTGTGACAAAGATGATATAATTAAAAAGGTCAAACCTTTAGTTTTGCTTATAATGGAATGTTAAAGATCGACAGAAAATTTAACTTTGTACATGAACAGAGACTACACATCTGTGTGATTGCTTTATCCATTATTATTCTCAATCTCAATATGTGTGGCCCTAAATCATAACAGTATAAACCGTCTGATGAAGTAACAGAGTGCAAACACCAAAAACAAAAATTTGCAGTACTTACAGTTTTCTAGTTTTTTTTTTTGTTAGATATTTCTTAAATGTGTCTCTAGCTACTGTTGGCTTGTACAAGTGAACATGGCGTGATTGCACACAGCATACATGAGGGCAAACCTACTTAGTACTTCACCATGGCATGGTATCTGTGCCTGTGTGTGTGTGTGTGTGTGTGTGTGTGTGTGAGAGAGAGAAAAAAACAAAGAACGAAAAAAATAAACCGAGAGAGTATGTGATCGAAAAGGAAACCTAACACCGTGAATTATTTTTTGTATGATTTTACAAAGAGTAGTGCAGATTTACTCCTTTCTCTCTCTTTCGTTCACAAACATACATGTATGCACACCAACACCTCAACTATAGGTCAAGCGCACGCTGGATGAATACTAATTAAAAGCAGAGTGTGTGGCTTTAATTGTTAGGACTGTGTGAAGGTTTGAGATGGGGTAGAAGATGCTGTTATTGTCACCACACACACACACGCGCACACTAAATTTAAATGCACCCCTGGTCAGTTTGGAAATTAGAGAGCTGAGAGACACATGACTGATGAAGATGGGGTTAGAGTGTGAAGTGACTGATCCCCAATGGGAACACAGGACTGACAGGCAACAATGAAAGAAGAGAATGAAGAGATCACACTGGATAGGACAATGCATATCTGATTGGAATGTGCCTGCAAATAGGCTTTCGCTCTTATTTCCTTTCTTTCTCTCACACACACACACACACACACACACACACAATTATTACAAATATTGTGCAACCGTTTTTTGTAATTTAATTCAAAATCTGAAAGGATTTTTGTTTTAATTGTAAGCATCACAGCTTACAGATCATGAAAATAAATTTTTTTCTCTCAAAACATCTCAAAAGATTATTTCCTAAGATCAAACAAAAAAATAATTTACAATACAGAAATGTCCAATTTCTGAAATATACGTTCATTTATGAACTCAATACTTGGTCATAGCTCCTTTAGCATCATCTACTGCATCAGTAAAGCACAACATGAAGGCAATCAACCTGTGGCACTGCTGAGGCGTTATTGATGATGAGGATATTTTGATAGCAGCTTTCAGATTCTCTATGTGATTCAGGTCAGGCACGTTGGCTGGCCAGTAAAGCACAGTAATATCAAAACCAATGAAGTCTACTGGTAGATGGTTGCATTGACTTTCACCTTGATAAAACAGAGTGGACCAAGGCACCCCAAAAACAGAAGACATCACACCACAAATCATTTCTGACTGTGGAAACATCACACTGGACTTCAAGCTACTTGCATTCTATGGCTCTCCACTGAACATCCAGAACCTGAGACCTTGATTTCCAAATGATACTCAGAATACACCAGTTGTAGCCCATTTCCTGAAGCCCATTTCTATACTCAGAATACACCAGTTGTAGCCCATTTCCTGAAGCCCATTTCTATGAATGGTGGCTCTTGATATACTCACTCCAGCCTCACTCTACTACTTGTGAAACTTTCCCAAGGTCTGGAATGGGTTTTGCTTCTTCTTGGTGCGTCTGTGGGCACCACAGTTCCTTGCATATTTTTCCTATCCAGTCAACTTCCTATTAATATGCTCTGATACAGCACTGTGCCAACAGTAATCCATTTCAGCAATTAACTTCCGTGGCTTTCCCTCCTTGTGGAAGGTGTCGATGATCATCTTCTGGATAGTTGTCAACTCAGCAATCTTTCCTCTCATTGTGGTTGCTTGTACCGAACTAATCCGAGAGATATGCAGTATTTGCAGTACTGTGAAAAAGTATTTGCTTGATTTATTTATTTTTGCATATTTGTCACACTTAACAGATTCAGTTTGAATCATCAAACTAATTTTAATAATCACACAAAAATAACCCAAGTAAATACACAATGCTGTTTTTAAAGATGCCCCACTCTACCTGGCGCTATGCAAAGAAAAACAAAAATCAGGAAGGCGCAAACACTTTCACAGCACCGTATTCCGTATGAAGTAGTAATTTACTCAAACTCGGAATGAAACATTAATGGATTCTTCATTTTCATGTTCATGAAAATTAAAACCAACAACAACAAAAAAGGCTTGAAATATTTCACTTAAATAAATTATAAATAAATTATAGGAAAAAGAATCTGCAATATTGAGATTTTTAAGATGCATTGCATATGTAAAGAAACACTGCAAACAAAACAGCAGGACATACTTGTGTGCTGACTCCAAAGTCACACAGCTTTACTTGGCCTCTGGTGTTCACAAGCATGTTGGAAGGCTTCACATCTGCAAAGAAGCCAGACAGTTTTACTCACTTATGTTTCCTTTTAAAAAAAATAGTAAAAGAAAGAAAGAAAAAAAAAGACGTCATCTAGTAGTAAGGTGACTCGCCGAGGGATGTGCAAAGACATTACACTACATGGTAATACTCTGAAATCCCTATTTGTTTTTTCATTAGGCATACTATCCATATAAAAATCAATGCATAAATATTAAAAAGAAAAGCTTCATCTAGAAATAATTTTATGCAGAGTGCATCACTTTCATGTTGTGCGCACAACCTGTAGGAGTTATTATAATCTCATGAGGCCCTGAACAGGCTGCTACATATGAAGTTCCCAGGACAAATGCGTTTTATATATATATATATATAAAAAAAAAAATTTTTTTTAATAATACTTCTGTGCCCGTATTCACAAAGCTTCTTAAGCCTAAAAGTTGCTGACAAATTATGACATTTTCTTAGAATTTCCCCTTAAATTTTGGACTAAATCTTAGGAAAGCTAAAAATGACTCACAAAAGGTTTTAGCCCTAAAAACAGCTCCTAAGGTAAAAATTGTTAAGAGTAGAAAAGAGGACTTTTAAGAAGCTTAACAGGACAAAATGGTGGAAAGAAGAAATATTCTCCAAACGTAAAGCTAAAAGTAAACACTCCTCTTCCGGCCAATTTGGTTTTCTTGTTGTTTTACTTTCTTCCATCTCTCTTGGATTGTTGCCTACATACCATCCAAAAGTGCAACTTAAATAGATTGTCCTGCAATCATGTAAGCTGATAAAAGCTGAGCCATTCTCTCATCAATCTGAAATGGATTGCAGGTAATAAAATCAGTACGGCAAATAAATATAAGAACTTAAATATAGTAACTACTGCATGGAAATTGGTTGCTTCAAAAGTAAACACATTTTTGCCTGTTTATCTTTAAGATATTTAGTCTATAACAAACTTTTAATAAAGTAGCCTATAGTCATGATTATACAATTTCTTTATATACAAACATTATGATTTCACTGTCTATTCTGTTATTATATATTCTACTTTCACAGAGAGATCATTTCAAAACCTTTATAGAGGTCAGAGATTATTTTTTTTATCAACGAATCACAGTCCTTGAATTGCTGCACCATCCCTAGCAACAAGGTCAATCACACCTCCTCACTACGATAAAGATATTTGTACTTTCCTTACTCAAAGTTGCTCTGAGAGGTTTCCTAAATCACTTTTAGTCTAGGACTCCCAGCTAGGACCTTTTAGGCTAAGATAGGAGCTCTCTGAGAGAATTGTAATAAGCTTTGTGAATACTGGCCCAGGTACCTGCGGTTAACCAATTTTACACCAGATAATTTCTACACCAATCCCTGCTTTGACATTAATTTCTGTTACTGGTGTAATTAATATACAACGTAGTGATCTGTACTGACAGATTATTATAACCCTGCATTATCTATTTGATCACATCACATTTATTAATCCTCTCAAACTGTCTGGCTGTTAAAACTTTCAGGAAGTTTGAATTTTAACCAGTGTCAGAGTCTGTGCTGAAGCAGCAGGGCTACAGGCTGAAATATTGAGCTGCCATTCAGTAAAGACGACATCATTTAGTAAAGCTTTTGCTCAGCGTTTAATAGTTCTGTTCATCACTTCTCTATACTACAGGCGTGTCAGATATCTCTATACACAGGTGTGACAAAACATGTGCCATCATCAACAGGAAAGTTTAATTGCAGTGGAGAAAGAAGAAAAAGCGCCATTAAGTATTTGAAAGTTCAGAATATTTAAGTATTGCTCTCAAAAGGAGTATACCACAATTCAACTATTGCTAGACAACACAAATGCTCTACAGCTGAAGCTCTCACCTCTGTGCAAAATCTTCAGGCTCCACAAATATGTCAATCCTTTCACCACCTACACAAGCATTTAGAGCCACAATTAAAGCATATTCTATAAACTTTATAAAACATGTTTCTTTTAGATTGATCAAAGTATATAAATAATTTTGGATAACAGTATAGACAAAAATTTTTTTACAACAGGCAGGTTATTTTGTCACAACACTTAACACCCTATCAAGTTCCTATATCACTACATTCACATTACAAGCCGCGTTGCTCAACTCAAGATTTTTTGGTCAGATTAGATTTGCATGTGTCATGATGGGTCACATTCGTAATTACAAATTATTTTTTTCTGACTCTAATGTGGAATCGTCTGTCATCCGAAACAGCACGAATGTGCAACTCGATACGTCTTTGCCTGTGCCATCTGGGTTAAAACATTTCATGTCATGAGTCCGTGCGACCACTCATTCATTTCAAACAATAGATGCAATTTTAGCAAAATATGCCTGGGCATTTGCTCTGGAGAATGGCGAGATGTTAGTCAGCTTTATTTGTTACAGTCCAGAAGAAGAAGGGAAGCCAGATGCCGCGCTTTAGCTGTTTTAGCAGCTGTTGCTAGCCCTGCTATGATATCTGCACGCTACTGGTGCTGACTGACGTCAGTGAGCACCTTATATGTATGCAGAGGCAAAAAGTTGATCTGCTGGTTCTCAATTAAGTCACAAGACCAGATACATATTGGATATGTATCCAATCTAGGACCCCATACGAAAGTGACACTGAAAGAACTTCAGATTTGTGCTTTCAGGTGGCCCTAAAACATTTTTAAAAGATCATATCTGTGTCACATTATGTTGAGCAACTTCAGGTTTGTTAATGTAAATGTAGTCTATGCAAATTCAAGCAATGCAACTATTAATTACTGTACACCGGTTTACCAAAAACAGAGAACATGGAAGTTTCAGTAAAGGTAATAAAAATAATGAAGAGACTCACTGCCACAGCAATCCGTCCCAGAACATGCTCTGAAATCTTCCTGTAAACATCCAGAGACCCACCTACAAAAACATGCATACACTGAAAATAGGTCTCATCCACATAAGTCATGCAGTAATTGACTAAATTAAAAGAAATAAAAATATAAACAATCTAAATGTACATTATTGTCAATGTACACACATTCTATCCACTGATTAAATGGAACTCACCATCCATAAACTCAGTGCATATAGATATTCGGTTCTCCACAAAGAAAGCACTGTAGAACTTTATGATGTATGGCGAGTCACACTATAAACCAAAAAAAATAATAATAAATGAATCAGATGAGGAGAAACCCTAATAATCAGACACTGAAAAGAAGTGCAAAGTTTACTGCAGAAATATTGAGAAAGAGAAATATATATACAGTCCCCTCTAAAAGTACTGGAACAGCAAAGGATATTTTTTTTGCACATTGAAGACATTTGAGTTTGAGATCAAAAGAAGAACAAGTGTCAGCAGATGAGAATTTCTGCTCTTGTTTCCTGATATTTAAACATCTAGATTTGTTGGACAGCTTACAACATGACATCATTGGTTTGAATCCACTAATTTTTCAAGTGATTAAACAGATTGAAGAAATGCACTGACATATTAGCAAGTGGAAGTGAATCTAGCCAAATCCACCTATAATTTCTTAAAATAAGACAACAAACCAAATATAAGATTTTGACCAAATATAAGAATTGGCAGATCATTTTGGGACCTTTAAGCAATAAATTTCTAAAAAAATAAATTTGCAAAATTATCTGCCAATAAGACATTTTTCACTTAAAATTCTAGTAACATTTGACTAGATATAACCTTAATAATCTTATACTGTATTTGGTTTGTTGTAATCTTATTTTAACAAAGTATAAATAGTAGGGGTGTGACGAGACGCTTTCCCCACGAGACGAGACGAGACGAGACACGAGATTGGGTTCACGAGAACGAGACGAGACTTTTAGATAATTTTTTTAAGAAATCCTCAATGTTTAAATATATAGCAAAAATAGCCTTTTATTTAACTGAAAAACACAAAATGCAAAAAATGCA
>JAQQZS010000023.1:8496664-8512041 GCA_030068045.1 Platyallabes tihoni
TAGATAAAAGATTCCCATTCCCCTGCCATTCTGTGATCGGCAGTGATCGGCAATCGGCAGATCATGATCTTGGTGATGAGTAATCGGTGACCGGCCCCAAAAATCGTGATCGGAGCATCTCTAATAAAATGGCATCTAAACAAAGCACAAGACTTCTGGAACGATGTCACCTGGACTGATGAAAGTGGCCTTAATGACCCAGGCAATGTTTGGGGAAAATCGAACACTTTTCAGCAGAAACAGTACATACGCACCGACAATTTCGCTGGTTGAAGGATGATGATTTGGACTTGTTTTATCAGCCACATGACCTGGGCACCTTGCAGTCAATAACTGCTGTTGTACCAGAGTTACACTGAATCCCAGAGTAGTCTATAAGTAAATGTGACGCTGACAGCTAAAGCTTGATCAAAATTGGGTCACGGAACAGCACAATGATCCAAAGCTCACCAGTAAAACTAGATCAGAATGGCTAAAAAAAATAAATAAAAGAATCAAGGTTTTGGAATGACTTAGATAAGGTCAGACCTCAACCAAACCGAAATGCTTTAGCGGGACCTTAAGTAAGCTATGCATATACAAATTCACAAAAAACCTCAGTGAACTAAAGCAATTTTGTAAAGAAGAATGGGCAAAAATCTGATAAAGTAATACAGTAAATTAATACTGGATCTACAGGATATGCAATCATGTGGGGGTACTTAGCAGTGCCCACAGCAGGTCTTGTGTAGTATTCCCAATATACAGTGTTTAGTACCGTACCTACCAAAAGTGGTTTTAAGAAGACAACCAGTAACATGGAGACAGGGTCACTAATACGTGTGGGGAGTAAAGGCTAGCACGTCTTGTCAGAAAAGTGTCAGAACATCCAGTGCTTAGTAGCTTGTTGAGTATGGGGCCGCACAGCTGCAGACTGGTCAGAGTACCCTTTACCCCATCATCGAACTGCCAATAATGGGTTGTGATGTGAGCGTCAGAACTGGACCATGGAGCAACTGATGAAGATGGCCTGGTTTGATGATAGAGGCAGTGGGATGCTCTGTTGGGAAACATCAGATCCTGGCATTCATGTAGATGTTATTTTGACATGGACCACCT
Source organism: Platyallabes tihoni (assembly GCA_030068045.1). NCBI lineage: Eukaryota > Metazoa > Chordata > Actinopteri > Siluriformes > Clariidae > Platyallabes > Platyallabes tihoni. The sequence continues at coordinate 8,497,763 of JAQQZS010000023.1, forward strand.
ACCTCATCATGGTTGCAAACCAAGTATACCCCTTCATGACAACTGTATTTCTTAATACCAGTGGCCTCTTTCATCAGAATAATGCATCCTGCCATACTGCAAAAATCGTTGCAGAAATGGTTTGCGGAACATTAAAGTTCAAGGTGTTGACCTGGTCTTTAATCCAGTCGACTTCGCAAATTACAGGACTTTAAAGATCTGCTGCTAATGTCTTGGTTACAGCTACCACAGCACACATTCAGAGGTCGTGTGGAGTCCATGCCTTAATGGGTCAGAACAGTGAACCTCAGCCTCATAATCTTGCCTTCGTTTTTTCTAAAAATACATATGATAGAAGAATTTCTTGTGTGGACCTCCAAACTGCTCCATATAATTTTATTATAACTATAAAACAGCAGAGCCAGAGACCATAGACAAACTTGCACTTCAGACAATCTTGGCTGTAATGACTAACTGAATTTAAAAAAAAAAAAAAAACAGAATAATAAACAAATTAGAACTCTAAAACTTTAATGCACAATTTGAGGGCACGGTACAGTTTAATCAGAAATGCCTTGTCTTTTTTTAACCACGACAGTCCACAGGATTCAGAGCACTTGAGCTTTACTGTCCTATAAAGCAGAGCTCACAACAGACTGAGATCACAGCACAGTCTGGACCACCGCAATAAACCACAGGGTGCGTATTGATCTATTACTGGATCAACACTGCAGAACAATAACACTGTAGTGCCAACTAATCATCAGTGGCCACCGCTCATAAACAGGATCCGGGGTTTAAAGGTCGAGGCCGGGATCATGGCTCGTTCACACATCATCGCCGGGTTGCCAGGTACTCAGGCCTATTCAGCAGCAGCTATTTAGGATGACTCTCTTGATGAATGAACTTGCACACTCAGACCAGCTAGGACATATGATAAAATGCAAAGCAAGGTAGTTTGTGTCCATTTTCATACCCTGGAGGGAAAGCCGGATTGTCTTTTTTTTTCTTTTTAAACGTGTGGGTGTAAGCAAGAGCCATGTTCTGACACATAATAACAGTACACCTGGAAGCACAGCAGGTTAGGTGAACACGTTTATTTTTTTGAGGAAAGCAATTTAAGCTAATACCCCAGGCACTGTAGTGTAGCATAGTGTGATGGCTACAGAAGTGTTTATTTTACATAGTGCACACAGTGTGTGTACTGTATGTGTGTAGTAACGGTGACCAAGGACAGCAGTGTAGATAGATCGCTACATGGCCTTGTTATTCCCAGGACACACACTGAATTACATTATGTCAAATTTCAGTCAGCAGAGGAACCACAAACGAAACGTATTTACATCTGCCCTAAATAAATTGCGAAAGCACGACCTGTGTGAAAATTCACAGTGATGTGCACGTGAATACAATGGAAATAAACAAAACAGTTCTTAAGAAAGCCTGAGTGAGGAAGCTAAAGTTGGTTAATATACACATACAATAAGTCTAGAAATTCCTGCTTTTTCATGGTAATTACCTTTGGACATTAATGGGGTTTTGGCTTTTCTTTAAATAATTAAATAAATAAATAAATAAATAAATAAATATGAACTCACCTGGAACATTTTCCGCCATCTTTCTGATCTGGTGGCATTTCATTATACAATCCTCACAAGGCCCTGACTTTAATTACCACAATTTACAGAATATTCCCTCCAGACTGCTGATAGCAATTGACTTGAATGACTTGTAGAAAAACAAGCAAATTTTCCCAATTTTAATGTAAATCTCATTTTACCCCACTAGTGTATTACAGTCCCCTACATTAAATATTTTCATTTTATTCCAATCATCTGCATGATGAAATGGTCATATATATATTATCCATCAGAAGCAACCTAAATTAGTTCAAGTTCTCAATCTCAGAGTATTTTATTCGATAGCACATAGCAGTGAATAGGTGTCCTGTCATGTTATCTGCTTGGTAGCAATAGATCATTCGGGTAATAGAAACTGGCTTCACAGGAGTCAAACTGAATCAATTTCTTTCCTTAGCGCCAAAAATAAATCGATATTACCCACATTTGGCAACCTTCACTTTATAAAATAAATAATCATCCCAGCCGCAGCTGCCTGTCAGAGGCTTTGAGCAGGCTGAGTGGACGCTGAACTATTGAGCGAGTGTGGCGTGTAGGGACGATGAGAAAATGCAACAAGCAAGATACGCTACGCGTCATTTCGCTTCAATTACACCATATTCATAGTAGCTTTATTCAACAGTAATGAAATGGCATGGCCAGTGAAAAGATAAGTGCATAATGAGTCCAATTAAAATTCAAGGTAAAGATGAGGTGAAGAGCACTCACTTGTATACCGTTCCCCCATTTCCATGGCCAAGCTGCTCCTGGTACTGGATGTCTTGTTCATTTATCTACAAGATTAAAAAAAAAAAGAGAGAGGGAGAGGGAGAGAATGAAAGATAGATACAGAAAGGAGAAAGGACACATAGCCATAAAATAGAAAGATGTCACTGGGGACCAGAAATATTTGGGGGAGGGGAAAACGCAACCGCAGGCCATAAACAACGGGTTCGGCTCTCGGGTCATTTCAAGAGGAACAGCCGAGCAGGAGCAGGATCAATAACAACATTTGCTGTCCAATTTATGAAAGGACAAGTTTTGGGGGTGGGAGAGATGGCAACTCTAACGACCATTTGTTTACCTGTGCTGTCTTGCTTAACTGTGACAAAGGCTGTCAAAACATGTATAAAACAGTTTGGCCCCCTGCTGACATCGGTGGGCTACAGGGAGAAGTTTGTCCTCTACTAGCAAGATACACAGACTGACCTCCTTCCACTTCAACACACACACATCAAATCTGAAGCATCTCCTTGAACCAGCACAGATTTCTGGGATATGTCTGAACATGATAAAGTTGTGGCAACAAAGAACATAAAAAAAATAATGATAAGTTATAAGTTAAAGTATAAGTTAAGAACAAAACTGCTTAATAATCGAAGATGTGGGTGAACTTCATTTAGGTTTAGAAAGCCAGAGCATGGGTTGTTTTACAGCAGAAATGATCAAAAATGCACCAATTCAAATTTGTTCGGACATGGTCAATGCCTGGTTGTTGGTACACCTTTCTCAGGAAATACTAAATTGTTGGATTGACTATGCTCAATGACTCTGGCTAATTTTCCATCTTTTTTTTTTTTTTTTTTAGCTTGACATATTCCTGGTCCTAATGCTGGTCTACCATTTTTTTAACACAATATTCAGTCATCACAGGTGAAGCCCAGGGTTCAAATTATTCAGAGATGTTAACCGATTAAACAATTACGCAGGGCAAACCCGAGCAACAAGAAACACTTTTCAGTTACGTGTTTAATATTAATCACTTGAAAAATGGGTGGGTCCAAACAATAAGTGTCATGTTGTCCAACACAGCTAGATAAAATGAACAGTAAATTCTGCTTTACTCTCCTGTGATCTCTTATTCACAAAGGGGTCTGTACGATATAGATACATGCATCCCATTAAGCAATGTTTGGTCTGATTGTCTGATCAGGATGACAGTATGTCAATAACCACTGATAATGTGAAACAAGTATTTTTTTCCCCACACAACTGAGGCCAAAACTAAGTTAATGCCTTACTGTCACGCCTCATTTTAAGTGGGAAATACGGCACCAACTCCAGTAAAGGTCCATTGATTAGGGGTGTGTGCGAGTGTGTGTGTGTGTCGTACTAGAGCTCCCCTGCTTGTGCTTTTTACAGGTGTCACCTGGGGCCTGAATTACTTAATTGCCTTTCTGACATTGGCATCTCCGCACTGACACTGCCGTGCTGCTGCAGAGAGGAGAAGCTCAGACCGGCGGAATATAGATAACACAGATAACAGACGGTCAAGATAAAGATCTCAAATGGACCACGAAGTAAAGGGACTTGACCCGCTTTTCATTAGGCAATCAATAAGGACTACTGACACATACATCTATGCATGGTAGTCAGAAGCACACAGCAAGTCATGTCACATGTCAAGTACTCTAATAGATTGAGCATTCCTCAATGCAATTCTGCTAGGATATCACAAAATATTTTGTTAAGGATTAACAGCTTTAGAAGCATTTAAGATATTCTAGCGGCTCGGATTAACCATAGGAATACTACAGTTGTCAGTTCTACTTAAAAATGTCGTTTAATATTTGATATACAACAATTAACTCCGACCGAGTTATCTGAATGGACGAGAGGCTTTCCATGTTGATAATGGAGAGTAACAGCACTCGGATGTTTAACGTTATGTATGACTCTGTGTCCCAACCATCGAGCTAAAAAAATGAAATTGAGACGAGAATTCAAGGGATTAAAGGACTGAATCAACAACCCAACAGGAGAAGCTTAATGATGCTGGTACTTAACTTTCTCATCAATAGCCTCATATGTTAATCACACAAATTATATAAAAGTTTTTGTAAAATATGACTACAGTGCATTTGATATCGTCAAAAAAAAAAGAAAAAAAGAAAAAAACACTGGTGAAGAATACTACTCACCAACGCACCTACACTGCCTGGCCAAAAGTCACGATTTCAAAAGGGTCAAATTATTGGGCTGCATCAAGCAAAGAAAACAACTAAGGAGATTTGAAATCACTGGACCCTTGAACACCCGTAAAGTGAGAACTCACAGGATTGGGACTAAACAGCTGTGTGGGCAAAAAAAAAAAATATCACTCGTTAGTGAGGCTAATCAGAAAAGGCCTTCAATTTTCATAGGGAGCATAGAGACTGGACTTTGGAGCGATGAAAAAGGTGAATGGTTGTGTCAAGGTAACAAGGGAAGCGACTGAAGTAATGTACCCTTCATGCATAGCGCATTCTGTACAAGCTTCTGTAGGCAGTATTATGATCTGGCAATAAAATGAAGTCAGCTGACTACCTGATTGTACTGAATGACCAGATTGTCAGATCAATTAAGTTTTCTTCACTGCCATTTTCCAGGACTTCAGGAATGTGAAAAATAGGTTGTGGGAGCATTAGGAAGCATTAGGAATCATTTTCACACATGAACTGGCCACCACATTGTGTGCTGTAATAAAAACTAAAGATGACTGAATGAAATCTTAGGAGTGTGTGACTTTTTTTTTGGCCAGGCAATGTATATAATGAAGGAGGACACTGGAGGGGATTTCACTAAAAGCTGTCAATCAAGTTAATCATAACAATAATTCGATAACATAAATGAATATATAATTTCAGTACCTGGCCATTGGTCAGTATCTTTTTCAGCTCTGCGGATGATTTCTTTAAACTGTTAAGCAGAAACGATACGTAAGGAGCAGAACATTGTTTTTACTTCTATTCTATCATTTGTACATTATCTGCTTTAAATAGGATGGTTAATAAAAGAGCTTCAACTTACAATATAATATAATTTTTAAATCTATTATGCTAAATCTGTGTGGAGAAGCCAGATCCCAGGTGTAGCTTAATCTAGATCAATGTTCTTCTTTATGGCTACAGTGATTCCTGCTCCATCTCACATGAGTTACCTTGTAAGACGGCTGATAACTGGCTGCTTAATTGAGTCATGAGCACTGGAGTGGGAACCGGCCTTTTTAGACTAAGAGTGAATAAAGCTGGTCTAGATGTGGTCAGAATAGCCAAAATAAAGCACCACATGCTAATTAATGAGAGCTCATTTGTACAAGTGGTGGCTGGATCACTAGTTTTTATTTGTACCCGGGTTCAATTGAAACCTGGCCAAATGTTTCAGAATGCGCAAGCTGTCTTTAAGGTTCGAAGCTCTTCATTGCAAAGCTCCAAAAAGAGTAATGGTAAAACGAAAGGAATGGGTAACATAAATTTGCCCACACATATATGAACACACGGGCCAACTCACCTGTTACTGGACAGAGACTCGGCAGGAGACGATCCCCGACTACTGGAAGAACCAGGGCGTGTGGTCACCTAGAACAAAGCAAAAACCATCAGCATGCTCAACTAATCGCGACAACATTCAGAACAATCCTATAAGTGACTGAGGGAAAAGAAAATTAATGAGATGGAAAGAGAGAGACAGTGATGCAAAATTAAAGATGTCTTCTGTAAAAGAATAATTACAAACCAATGTGAAGTCCTTTATGTGTCATTCAAAAGGACGCTTAACAAGGCTACTTGTTCTTAGATCTACATCTCACCAACTGGGACCAATAAAAAAAAAAAAAAAAGAGAAAAAGAAAGTGACTAAAAATAACTAGCCTAATTGAGGTCTTTAGGTCATGGAGTCTAGTCCAGCAAAGCAGTGATTCGCTTGTTAATTAGTATCATTTAAATGTATACAGCTTCCACTGCGGTTTAAAGCCAATTAACTTTAGATTAAAACAAAGCACACAAAAAAAAAAAAAAATACAAAGACTTAATACAAAAACAAATGCTGGACTATGATCCAGTTTGTACGAAAATATACAGCATATAAAGCACATTCATGACTGAATGATAAAGAATGGAATAATACTGAAAAATCTAACGTTTCTAAAGGGCAAAAGAGATGAAAATAAGAGACACAAAGCACAAATTTCTTGACTTCAATTGACATTTGAATAAGTGGTACGCAGCAGGACGTTTCAGAAACAATCGATGATGTGCCTACCTTGAGGCTGTAAATGTTCCGGTTCCCAGGAGTCTTTCCAGCTGCAAAAGTAATTGGTCTTGATTGTAAAAGCATATCAGGGCCAAAGAAAGAGATGTAAAAAAGGAATATCTGAAATACTCTGGACAGAAAATGGGACTGAGCACAAAAGCTTAAAATACTTATAGAAGAATTCCACTGATTTGTCTACGTTGCCACATTATTCGCTCATTGGGGAAAGTCATTCAGAATGTTTAGATGAAATGCGTACCACTTTAGGAAAAACTTACAAAGAAATCTGTGCAATAGGGGAAAATAGGAACAAGGGATTGGAAGCGTTTAAAGCCTCTGAAAACTACCTTGGAAAGTTATTACACGAATGATTATAAATACATTGCCTAAAGCCTTGGAGAATTTTTAGGCTAATTTTATGTTAAGCGTTTTCTATAAACTATAAACTGGTGGTTCGCCGTCACTGCGATTCATGCTCTCAAACCGAGTCTCCAGGGCTGGACAAATCAGTAGCCCAGGCACCTGGGACAAACAGATTTTTGTCTGGACTATTAGCTTTTACTAGTTTTATTACAATTTCTTTACTCATTGTTACCCGGTGGATTAATTAGCATACACAAAAGAGAAATGATCATTTCACGATCAGGAACATAAAGTAAAACTGATGAAACAAAATAAAGTGTAGTGCAAAATCATCATATAACTTTGTAGTCACCTTACAGTATGCAAACAAAGAGGAAAAGAATTATATTTTACGTGCAATTCGAGTACAGAACATTAGTTCATGAGGAAAATATTTGCCAATGACTTGGTAACAAGATGATGTACTGTACCTGTGTCAGGAGAGAAAAAGGACTGTGGCAATGCAGACATCCCTTGCCATAAATTATTACACTACCTTAGCTACCCCTTTGTATGGTTTTAGCACATGGGAGCTTTTATACAGTAGGGGAAATAAGTATTGGTCCCCTGCGGATTTTCTAAGTTTGCCCGCTTACAAAGAAATGAAGGGTTTATAATTTTTATCATAGGTTTATGGTACAGGATAGAGACAGAATATCAAGCATAAATCCAAAAAAAAAAAAAACACACGATACAAATGTTATAAATCGATTTGCATTTCAGTGAGGGAAATAAGTATTTGATACTCAAGTGAAATATGACTTAGTAAATGGTGGAGAAACACTTGTTTGCAAGCACAGAGGTAAGACTTTTCTTGTAGTTGGTTACCAGGTTCGCACACATGTCAGGACGCATTTTGATCCAGTATTCTTTACAGATTTTCTCTTACTTTTTAAGATTTCTTGCCTGCCGCTTGGCAACTCAAAGTTTCGGCTCTCCATAAATTTTCTATAGGATTATGGTCTGAAGACTGGCTAGGCCACTCTATGACCTTAATGTGATTCTGCTTGAGCCACTCCTGTGTTGCCTTGGCAGTATGTTGTGGGTCATTGTCATGGTAGAAGACCCATTCACGACCCATCTTCAGGAGGTTCTCGTCCAAAGTGTTACAATACATGGCCCGTCCATTAACCCCTCAATGCACCAAAGTCAGTCTGTACCTTTAGCATGAAACCAGCCCTAAAGCATGATGTTTCCACCTCCGTGCTTGACTGTAGGGATGGTGTTCTTGGGGTCATAGTCAGCATTTTTTCCCTCCAAAAACAGTGTCAAGTTGAAGCCAAAGAGCTCAATTTTGGTCACACACATAAACATAACGCGTTGTTGTTAGGAGCTCCTTCTTAAATTAATATGTGTACCATATGAGCACATAATTATGGGAGCCAGAATTATTGCGGGTTGCTTGGGGATTAAATACTTATTTACCTCACTGAAATGCAAATCGATTTATAACATTTGTATCGTATGCTTTTTTTGGATTTTTGCTTGATATTCTGTCTATCCTGTACCATAAACCTATGATAAAAATGGTAAACCCTTCATTTCTTTGTAAGCAGGCAAACTTCTGCAGGGGATCAAATACTTATTTCCCCCACTGTATGTCTGTGCACCAATTAATGAATTTATAATTTGTCTGATGATATAAATCACACAACCATGATGAATATACTGTATAATATACTTAATAACTAAACCAATTACGGTTACGTCCATAGGTATTTGGACACAAATTATGTGTTTTTGCCTCTATACACCACCATGATGGAGTTCAAATCAAGTGATTGAAGTGAAGAATTTTAATTCAAAGGGTTGAAGAAAAATATTCCATTAACTGTTTCAAGAATAACTGGACAAATTCACAGTAACTAATATTAGGTGTACATTTAATTTATAGGTGCAAAAATGTCTATCTGCATTCCACGGACATCACCAAATCAAAGAATTTTCCCTTTTTAAAAGCTTTTCCAGGCCTTTTTCAAGCATTTTTTTTGGCATTAAGAATAACATTCAATTATTTGTCACATGTACCTTACAGCACAGTGAAATATATATATATATATATTTTTGGAGGTCCCAGTTAGAGGAAGGTGGGGTCAGCAAGAATACGGTGAACCTGGAGCAGATAGGGTTAAGGGCCTCGCACAACACTTCAACAGTGGCAGCTTGGCAGTGCTGGGGCTTGAACCCCCAACCTTACGATCAGTAACCCAGAGGCTTAACCATTAGAGCCACCTCTTTCCACTTGAGTTACTTCACTGGATGGATGTTTCATTATACCGTATATATTTAAGCAATGTCTAATCTGATTTTCTGTTCTTGAATATTACCAGTAGTTTGCATCTTGAGGTCAGTATGTAAACTTTGACAATGAGTGTTCTTGACCAGGAAGATGAAGATTTTTTTCCCCACTACTTTTTCTCACTTTTGTTATCTTCCATGGCCATTAAGAGCTTTTGGTGTTACTGAGCTAACCAGTGGATTCCTTCTTTTTAAGAATGTAACAAAAATTCTTGATTTAAGCCATTCTCTCTCTATCTCTTTGTTAGGTCTATTTTCATCTACACCTCCTTGGAGCACATACTGAAAGTTTGCATAAACAGCTATCACATGCAAATTCAACACTTGAAATCAATGCAAGGCCTTATAGGGTATAACTCAAAAGCAAAACTTATCGGTTAGTTGTCCAAATACATTTGAGCCAGTGAAAATTGAGGAACGTGTTATAGAATATAGAATTTTGTTAAACCCTTTGATCTAAAGCCAAGCGTTTACACTTAAATCACAAAACTCACTTAAATAACAAACTTAAATTACTTAAATAACAAAACTGTGTTACTCCTAACTTGGGAGAAAAAAAAAAACTGAAAACAAAATTTCAGTGTTATTTTTAAATTAGCTTCTTAAAGCAGCAAGTTGCCCACACTACATGGATTTGAAAAGACCAGCTAAGCTTTGGGGAAACTCTTTCAAGTTTACCACGAATTCCTTGGGAAGAAGACACACACACTTCACTAACCTCGAGGAAAGATTTGTAGGGGCTCAGGTAGGAGTCCATTCACGCGCTGTTCCATCACTGTATTACAGTACTATAGAAACACATACACACATTTCAAAAGTTCAACAGTTTTTTGTATTCAAGAGAAAATAAAATAAAACTGAAACATAACAGGTACAAAGAGGAATCTGGCTGCTTAAGAGTGCTTAACCTTTTACCCGTAAAGCAAAAAGAGAGAGCACTATTTTTACTCAGTCTTTTTGGGTAAGAGTCTACCAACTTATCCCAACTCGATTAGGCAATTGTACGGTACTTCCATTCTTCACTGCACAAATGCTGAACATCTGTTAAATTGTGAACCGATCCAATGTGCACAACCTCTCACCCTCCTCAAGTCATTCTACAGAGTGACAAACATGCAAAAGAATAAGAAATCAGGAGGGGGGCAAATAGTTTTTCACACCACTGTATATACATTCTACTTTTCACAAACACAAGCCTTGCCTCCTGCCAAAAGGACATTTCAATTGATGTTTATGTTAATGGAACCATCTGGCTCTGAGACGGGCCGCCCTGCCTTTTTGTCGAGCGCAAGACCTTTGTACCCAAACACAGGCCACGATCACACACAATCAACCTCCGGCAACCACAAATCCAGATGGACATGGCCGGGGGAGGGACGTCTGTGTGTCTGGTTGTGAACAAGTGCATGAGCTCAAAAATTAACACAGAAATGAGACGCTATGTAAAAATTAAAATGGTATTGTATGATTATGATGTTGACACAAATTGACTAAACATTTGGGGTAAGACTAAAATCGGCGCAGTTGGCCAATATGACCCTGTAAATGAGAAGCAGGAGCAGGAAACATGTTGCAATTAATGTTATAGTAGTAGGACAGGAACACATTTATCCTGTAATACACAGATTCCTGCCAAACTGGGGCATTAGGGCAGCTCCCCCCACTCAGACCTTAAACAGACTTAATCAAGGTGTTCTGATTAAAGTTGAAACAGATCTGCGGGACCACAACAGGTTATCAATGTTTTAGAAGAAAAAACTGACGAACACTAAATAGGTCAAGAACGACTATGAAGAAAATAAAGGATCAATGAAAAGTAGACTAATACTGTAAAAAAAAAAAAAAAAAAAATGGAGGTGGGGGTTTGGTTATTAGACCATTAAAGTTAAACTGCAACAATTCTGATTAAAGTGAGGAAGTGACACAAAAATTCCTGAATTTAGCAAGAACAAAATTAATTCAAAGTGGCACAATGTTCAGATTTCTTAATAACGACGGGCCTTGTTGATTGAGTTGGTAAAATTGGATTTATTTGTAAAGTGTGTATACGAATGTTTGTTTTATACTTTTCAGCTCCTAAAATCTATACTGCACTGCTTCATCCACTATGCATCTTTGCATCATCCATAATTTATCATTGCACTACTATATATTCTACCCTATTTATTCTGTATATACGATATCATACAGAAAGTCATACAGTATGTACATAGGTATTTGAGCATGTTAACTTCTTCACGTCTTTTTAAGTGAACAATGTTATACTTTTTTTTTTTTACCATATCCTCATCACCTACTGCACCTTCTGTTTGTAAATAGGCCACTTATGCACTTCTGGTTAGATGCTACCTACATTTCATTTGCATACAATGACTATAAAGTTGACTCAAATCTAATCTAATATAGTGCAATATAAAATGTGTATAATTTTACACACAAGAAAATGTATAAATTTAAACAGGCTCTGAATTGAATACTTCATGATGTTTTACTGCATTGTTAACAGAGATCATGCTGTTAAGTTCAAATCCCTAAAATACTCACACATACACAAATCAAGCTGTGAAGACAAATTAGGCTGGTTGTTTAATTTAAATGAAAAAAGATGATGTGTTGGTCTGTGAAAATGGTAGCTGTAAACTAAAATGCTGCAAATGGCAGAATTGATTTTACTGGAGGAGTTAGTACATTATGCCCTTAGGAGGCAACGGATATTTACAGACTGGGGAGGGGGGGAAGCTGGTTTGAAAGTCTGTTAATTTTTTCCCACATCTGCCCAATTTCGAAAAAAAGCTTCATCATGGTTTGGCATTGCACCAATACACCCTGTCATTGATTACTTTCCTATACAAGCATGACTGGTCTGTGCTTTGTTCCTCACTTAGATCACTTGCAGTTGTAACAGTTCTCTTTTGAATTCTGCTAAATACAGTATAATCAGGGCCAAATCTTTTTCTCAAACCTAAACTGGTAAAATGTAGAACAGGGTCAAGACAGCAAATCTGTCTCTGCAGTTTTCTAGCACTTCTTTATGCAAAGCAGTCAGAGCTGGTAGTGCATTTCTTCCCTTCTCCTGTGTGTGTGTGTGTGTGTGTGTGTGTGTGTGTGTGATAAATACATAAGTGTACATGAAGGCACGCTGTAGAAGCAGAGCTGCTGCAGCTGTTCTATTAAATGCCCTATTTATCACTGTCACCTCACAACTGCCTCTCTCTCCTCCTACACTTCCCTCTTTCCATAACATTCTCTCGTTCTCGCCATTGCCTCCAGCGATGTGCCTCTTCCGAGAGAAAAAAAAAACTTGTGTGTTCAGACACTTACACCTTTAATTTTCCGCTCCACTTCTTTATTGATTAGGGGCACAATTACCAACTAATCTGTAGCAGTGTATTAAAAGAAATCCCCCTTTGTTGGACAATAACTAAAGGCATTTTTGATCAGAGGCTGAATGCTCGGTGCCAGAGGGGACACTCGAACCAGACCGTTCTCCTGCTGGCGCCGCATCATCATTAACACACTCAGAATAGAGTGCTTCTCAATTAGTGAACTGAGACTGGAGGAAAACAGGAGCGTGTAAAAGCAGTGTATGTTGTGCTAGACACTGAGAGCTTTAAGGTTAAACCCAAGGTCATGTACTGAAAATACTAATACATATATACATACATCACTACATTTAATTTTTTTAACCCAGCATTAGAAGCACAGTGAGGGTTCACCTCCCAAAAATGAATCAGTATTCTCGATTGTAAAGCTACGTCTCAAATCGGGAGCATTTCAAGGAAAATGGAGACGTGCAGAAATTTCATGCCTACAAATCCTTCAGAGCAGCCGTCTCTCAAGTTCTACCAGTTCAACATAATAGATGTCCCTTCATCTGGAATTAATGACATCAAAAACAATTCAAAAAACACACGTCTCAGTGGAGACCAAACAGCCGCATAGGCAAAAGACAATCCACCGCGAATGAAACGATCCAACACCATAAACTTACATATGTGGCATTAAACTTTTGACATATGCATTACGCTGCACGTAAAAAACACTATGGGTGTACACCCCAAAAGGGGGACAAAGCATAGTAAGACAAAAGGCACAAGCTCTCACTTCACGACTCCCAGCTTATTTTGTGTGTTTTAAGGCTCCCATATAGAATCTATATAGTGTAGCACGACTTGCATTTAGACAGTCAGTAGACAAAAACTAAGCAAATTTAAAACCACCTTTTCATGAAAACTCGTATATAGTGATTATTGAGCCTGTGGCTAGTGTAGTGACTGTGAGCTGATAGGGGGTAAAAGACAACACCAGCTGAAAGTGGATTTTGAAAAATTCCTTTGCGCAGAGGGGGGAATACTTCTAATGAGGCGGATCTTTAAGTACTGAATAATATATAATAAAAGTTGATAGTTCATTTAGTTTCTGCTGCACTTCAGAGAGAAACGTTCACAAGTCATTAATCCCGACATCCGCAATGTGAACAGTAAGTATTGAGAAATGCATTTAATATTGGCTCAGAGGAAAAACTAAAACAGTACACTAAACAAGGACAAAAGGACAAAATATTACACCACAACAGAGTCCAGTAATTCCTGTGTTTCTGAATAAAGCAAACACTAACACATGCATGTTTCAGGGATTCATTTCATTTAATAAATGTACCATTAATCAATGTGCATCTGTGTAATGCACATTGTAATATTAACCACCATGTTTCCATGGCCAATCCACTTGCTTCTCAACAGGAAAAAAAAAAAAAAAAAGAAAAGCCTTACTTAAAAATTAAATAGCATCTAGCTTTTATGCGCCTGTCTGTCCCTGTAAAAGACACTTTGCCCCTGTGTCTGTCTGTCCCAAAAAGGATGTGTTTTCTGTGCCTGTCTGTCCCTGCGATGGAGGCGTGTCCCCTGTGCCTGTCTGTCCCTGCGAAGGAGGCGTGTCCCCTGTGCCTGTCTATCCCTGCGAAGGAGGCGT
>JAQQZS010000023.1:8558585-8569727 GCA_030068045.1 Platyallabes tihoni
GGGCTGTAGAACGAATAATTTGAGTTTCCATTATTTCCTATGGGAAAATTTAATTTGGTTTACGAGTGTTTTGGAATCCGAGGTTCCACTGTAGTTGACTCTGCATGTTTTTGGACTGTGGGAGAAAACCAGAGTACCCAGAGGAAACCCACCAAGCACATTGACGACATACTCTACAAACACAGACCCACAGACAGGACTCAAACCAATGACCCCGGGAGTTATTTCAAAAGTGATATTTTATCTATAAGAAAAATGAAAATTCAAGCATTAATTTTGTTTGTGAAAATTTCTGATTAATCCAGTGATTTGTAACCATGACTAAAAATATAACAAAATTTCATAAAACATCCATGACATCACTAAAATGTATTATGACTTAAGTTAAATTATGGTGCTGATGTTATTCCGCAGCCCTAATACTGTCCAGCTGTGGCAGATTGGATATCTTCACTATTTGTTTCACTTCACCTCATTTTCCTGATCAAATATTTAATATAGACCTTCACTTGAGCTTATTGTTATTACAGCAAAGTTAAATACCAAATTCAATATTTATGCATCTCCAAATTGTTTTCAAGTACTGTGCTATATTTTGCCAAACCACACAACCGTATGAAAATAAAAGGAAAACAAACAGAGCACATGCTTGTGATTTTAGGCCAAGAATAAAACCGTATTGCTGAATTATTGCCCAGTTATATTTGGTGTTCATTATAGTTCCATTAAAATAATTTACTTTAATCTTTCATACCATTTAAAAACATATTAAACCGTCACAAGAAACAAGGAATAACAGGACAGAGAAAATCTCTCAGTTGTGATAGTGATGAAATAATTGAACAATATTATTTAGAATTCAAAAACACATCATGTGGTTGAGTTTGCTTCTGACCTGGTGGGATCTTGCAGACGGTGGCGGGATGCCAGCCATAGCGCTGGTTGCAGTTGGGACTCTGAACAAAGATAGCACTGTCACTGAGACACTCAGCAAACACCTCGCCTCCTATGTAGTATAAACGTACCCCTCGGCCTAAACAAAAACACAGACAACGATTATAATGTACACTTTATACACATTTTTGTTTGGCCACCTTTAGCTTTGAGGCCAGTTCATGTGCGAAAATGACTCCTTATGCTACAAGATCTACTTTTTCATAAAAAGCATTGATGTGATAACCTGGTCATTCAGGTCATCAGACGACTTAATATTACGTATATTACGTATTACGTAAACATAACGTTTCTGAGCCTAGACCTGACCAACTGAAGCAACCCCAAATCATAACACTGATGCTTGCTGATGCTTGTACAGTGGCCACTATGCATGATGGTCATGTGCTTCTCTTCTTCAGAACAGTGTCGATCTGGACTCATCGAGCCACATGACTTTTTTTTTTTTCATTGCTTCAAACTCCAATCCTTATGCTCCCTAGCAAATTGAAGCCACACAGCTGTTTAACCCAATTCTGTGAGTTCTCATCAAACTGTGTATATAGAAATGCTATTACTTTCACTTTTAAACATAGCTATGATTTACACTGTTAATCTTTATGATGCAACTTCACTAAGGGTTTACGTGATCTGAGATCACGGTCATTCATGATTTCTTTTTCCGAGCACTTCCCCAAAGTTGATGGTTCAGCTCTATCCGTCCAGGTTTTAATAATGTGTCGGACAGTTCTTAATGTTTTCCTTGCTTGAAGCAGACTAATAATTGGACCCTTCTGAAATGGTGACTTTTTTTGGCACTGTATTCTACCCTAAATACAGCATCATGTATAGCTAAGACTCCCTGCTCGAAATGAGGTCATGGACATTTCCTTGAGTGATCTTACT
The DNA here is from genome assembly GCA_030068045.1 of Platyallabes tihoni. Lineage (NCBI taxonomy): Eukaryota > Metazoa > Chordata > Actinopteri > Siluriformes > Clariidae > Platyallabes > Platyallabes tihoni. The sequence goes on from JAQQZS010000023.1 coordinate 8,560,425, forward strand.
GCTTTAATTTAAAAATAAATAAATAAATAAATAAATCTATAAATCACTTGTACTCTTCTGTTTTTATCATGTTAAAATGCATGGATATGAAATGTAGAAACATGGCAACAGTGACTGAGTGTGGTCAGAGAAATTACTATCATTTACTTAGAGTTGTATACTTTTTAAAGACTTTTTTCCCACCTTTTATTGCACATTTTAGACGTGTGGGAAGAAGGAAATGGAATATGGTTAGATTTCATGGGAACTTTCCACCTCTGGATTTGTCTTATAGTTAAAAACCTTTCTGAAATCTTTATATAAAAAAAAGTGATAACACTTTTTATCGCATGAAAAATCAGATCGAGGCTCAGTGGGCAAAGTGAAAACAATCACTGGTAGCATAAGAGTGAAAGAAAGAAACAAACAAAAAAATCTCTTTTCTAGCTAAATCTGATAGCAGGCATTACTCAATGTGGGCAGAGGTGTTATGGTTAAATCTTGCCTGTCATAGGAACCACAAAAAGTGCTCTAGGCAGTGCTTTTCTACTCAACATGCTGACTGTAACCAGAGCCTTAGGGGGGAAAGACCGCTTAACATGTATCATGTTGAGAGAAGGTGAATCTTTGTCCGTTTTTGTTTAAATGAATGTCTTATTATTTACACTGGCTTGTATTTTTTTCATTGTATGTAGTACAGAAGTCAGTGTGTACCGATGTGTCTGCGAGTGAGCTCCACGGCAGCATTGCGGTTAATATTGGACAGCAGGCCCAGACAGAAACGCTCCGAGTTGGATGGATCGGTGAACCCGTCTACTGTGAGGGAGGGCTGGGATGCGTGGAAGATTTCGCCCACCCGCTGGTTCAGCTCGTAGTAGGAGATGGAGCACCAGAACGCTGGCTCACAGTACGTCACAGGCTGCAGGTCTAATAGAGAGGGGGGGATAAAAAGAAACGATCAGGATCAAGAATCTAGACGTAAAAATAGTTTGCAGAAAGACATGGGTGGAGCTCGGTGACACAGTGATGGTAATAGCAAGTGTCGATTCCCAGAAACAGAGCAATGGAAACACCAGCATGTTTCGGGCAAGAAAATTATTGCCTTACACTGCCAGTTTTATAAACACACCACAATTCCTGTAACTGTTTCAGAAAACGGAAAAAAAGAAAAGAAAAAAGACCTAAAGAGCTTCAGGAAATTATCTGGATGAACAAAACTCCTATGTGTATGTGTAGTATGTGGAGGTATGGTATTTATTATTCCAGTAACAAAGGGGGAAGACAAGCCCTAGGATCTTCACTTCCGATAATAAGCAACAGGATACTGTCGTGCACATGAGGAGTGTGTCGTGTTTGTCCAAGTGCTCATACAGAGATCAGACCAGGAGAAGACAAAAGGTTCATTCAGCTGGGGCTTCCTCTGGGTCAGCGACCAGAGGCAAGAATTCATAATACAAGTGTACAAACACGGAAACATGCAAATATAAACATACTCTACACACATGTCGTAAATGGCCTACCTAAGTTGCTCGGTGGTGGAGATAAAGAATTTGGTGAAAGGCTTGGAGATCCTGAAAACAACATAAAGGAAGCAGATGGTTGAGTCACAATCATTCTCACACTCTCAAATTATATTACACAAAGATAACCCGAGTAAATGGTAAACCCGAGTAAACATACAAAATACAACATTTTTAAATGATGATTTCCTTTATTAACGGTAAAAAGCTGTCCAAACCTGCCTGGCCCAATGTGAAAAAGTAATTGCCCCTAAACGTAATGACTGGTTGCACCAACCTTGGCGGCAACAACTGTAATCAAGTGTTTACGATAACAGTTCTTTAGATGTTTGCTGGGTTCTTTCAAGAGCTCCTCGATGAGTCGTCATAAAGTGTGCTCGTCCTAAAGATTTTAAAATGGCTTTGGAACCCTTTCCAGACTGATACATTTCAATTACTTTGTTTCTCACCTGTCCATCAACCTCTTTAGATTGCAGCATGATGTGTTGCCTGACTTTGTTCTATTTAAGTGAATGTTTGATTCAACGGGTCTGCCAGTAATCAGGCCAGTGTGTGGCAAGTGAAATTGAACTCACATTTTAAAAAAAACTGTAGTTAATAACAGTTTATTCATGACTAGATGTGCCTGCGACTTTAATAGCACGTTTATAGGCATGTTTTAAAAAAATGTACAGCGCCATCTGTTGAATTTTGTAATGAACTAAAATGGTTACATGTTACCGTGAAGTGTGCGGGATGAAAGTGTGAGATCGCGTTTATTAAGCAGATTTCAATTGCACATACAGTAAGTGTGTATTTAAAATGTACAGCGCCATCTGTTGAATTTTGAGATGAACTAATGATTTTTTCAAGGTAGATTTTTTTTTAAAAGATATAAGGGTGTTTTCCATCTTCTCTCTTCTAGTGGGCCGATTGCGATATATGTTAGCCTACAGTATATGTTACCCCAAGCTCGCCCAAATACACCTGTGAAAACCTCATTACAATACAGAGCTTAGTTTTTACGTGATGCCTGCACAAACAAACAGACAGACAAAAATTTCTAAATCCATCTTGATGTGTTCTATTACTCATCTTACGTCCCACCAAATTATTTCTTCGCAAATATTTTGAATGTACTGACATGCCAACTTTACAGTTTTATTATATATATATAAAAGAAGAAGATTTAGCAAAGGGGCTAAATAGGTTTAGACAGTGTTTTTGTTAAAAATCATCATTTAAAACAGCCTTTTTATTGTATTTACCCAGGTTATCTTTGTGTAATATTACAATTTGTTTAATTATTTGAATCATTCAAGTGTGACAAATATGCAAAAAAAAAATCAGAAGAAATACTTTTTCACAGAACTGTACATGCAGTGTTTTTATAGAGATCTCACTGGCACTCAGACTCGGCTCTGATGTGTTGACTTACCTGTGTCCATGCTAGGGTTCAAGGAATAGTCACTGGTCTCGCCATCCTCACTGAGGTAGCCTGGAGGAGGTGTTTCTAAAAAACAAGCAAAAAAAACAAAAACAATAATGAAGACTAACCTTAACAGTAACCCTAGCAACCAGGATTTTCTGTTTGCTTGATAGATAGATAGATAGATAGATAGATAGATAGATAGATAGATAGATAGATAGATAGATAGACAAAATTCCCAGTCCACTGTTGAAAAAGTCGGCTGCTAAAATTTTAATTGATTTAGTCTTCAGAAAGACTACAGTAAACATATACCCTTGACACACACCTTTGTCTTAATATTATTATTATTATTTTTGTCATATTTTTTAATGCAGCTTATTAATATCATGCTAGACCTAAACCCAATCCTAATAAATTTTTTATCCTCTTCATATAAAGCTTTTTTTTTTCATTTCAAAAAGCAAATATTTATTTCTTGTGGAGACATTTGGTTCTCAATTTGACCCCCAAGGCCCTCTCCAAAGCCCAATACTCGCCTCTCCCAGCCACACATACATATTTAAAGACGAAAGATTGCAATCTCACATATACACCCTGGAATAGGCCATACAGGTGCAAACCAAACAAAATTACAAAATGATTTTTAAGGGCACAATTTTGTGCGTTTTTGAATGGAACCGCTGAACAATTCCTCTCTTACAGACAGACTGAAGTAGCCTTGCATTTTTCATGCAACATTAATCATTATTAGGGCAATTACTCATTTTGCACAAACTAGGACAATGGGTGTAGTGCGAGAGTGAGAGTATTTTTCTAAGACTGAAAAAAATATGATATGTAATATCATGTAACAGTGTAAGAAACATCTTATAAATTAATAAAACATACAAGCTGTATCATAATGTTACATATCAGGTGCATATCCTTTTTAGTTTTAGAAAAGTTATTTTAACTTCTCAGTAAAATCCGCCACCTTGTTTGAACCCTGACACACACACACACACACACACACACACACACACACACACACACACACACATGGACCTGCTAGCAGGTGTAGTACTTGTGACTCACAGTACCTTTCCTTAGACTGAACTTCCTGTTTAGAATAAGTAAGTTTATTTTCACTAGCAGCAGCGCAGCACGGCCCTGTCTCGGAAATGGAAACTCAAGCTTACTGTTACTGACCACTTTTCCAAACCCTGAATTAAATACCCTTCTGATGACGCAAATGCTGAGCACATCCCAAGTTAAATCTGCCAAATACAGCACATGGATGGATCGAGACCAGGAGCTCAGTGTTAAGATTTTGTGTGTTTTTGGTAATACACCCTGACCCTGCCTTATACAGCCTTGGACTTTAGACTGAATTACATATAAATGTTGTGGTTGTTGTTACATAACTACCTAATCACTAAACAAAAAAAAAGAAATTTGCAAGTGTAGTGTATATATACATTTTCACTGAACTTAACTGATTGAATAGATGCTGACTCGATAAGATGTGTGTTTACATGCCCTAAACATCAGAGGTGGGAATTACATTTACTCCGTTACATTACTTATGTACTTCTATGAGTAGTTTTACTGCACCATACTTTTTACTTTTGCGAAGAAGAAGCACTACTCTTACTCCACTACATTCGGCTACACTCGACTTGTTACTTTTCTACCATTTATTCCACACATTGGCTATTCCTTATTTTTGCCAGAGAAATGCAGCCGGTGGATCTACCACATGACTGTGTTTTACCAATCAAACGTAGTAACAATAATCACATGTAGTCAAATGACCACACAGAAATTTGCTGCATCGCGGGGAAAAAAATTTCATTAGCCGTGGTAGACAGTGAAGGAAACATGTCGCAGTTAGTTTAGCTTAATGTTGCAATATTTTTATTTAATGTTGCAATGTTATCATATATACTTAGCAAATAAGCTAGCGGCTAAAAAAATATAAGTTTCGTACATTTGTTTTGCTGGACACAGTTTACGGTAAAGTGAGACCTCTGGTACACATGTTCTGATATTATTTTCTATCTGCTGAGCCATTTCTAGGGTAACTGAATATACACTGGAAATAGTTTACACTGTTCAAACATACATATTTTACCTACAGTATGTATTTATTTCAAAAGCTTTATGTTGTGAAACAAAGGGAGATTAGGAAATTTGTGTTTTTTGTTCCTTAATTTGCTATTTTGTAAAGATATTTAGTTTTATTAATTTATTTTATTACATTTGTTTCATTTATTTTATTATTTGGATATGTCAGAATTTGTACATTATTTCATAATTTTGTCTGACTGCTTACATTATTTCTAAAAAATAAAAAAAAATAAACATTACAATAAAACAGTTACTCAGTACTTGAGTAGTCTTTTTACCAAATACTTTTTTACTTCTACTTGAGTAATATTATTTTGAAGTACAGCTACTCTTACTTGAGTACAATTTTTGGCTCCTCTACCGACCTCTGCTAAACATTTAGACGAAGTCATTTTTCCTCCAGGTTTGAGGTTAGGTCAGGGTTCCCATCTTCTCCGATAAATCCTGCCTTCTGTATTATGATTGGTTGGAAAGATTCAGTCTTTGAATCTATGATGATCAGACGCCGGTGAGAAAGAAAGGTAGGGAGGGCAGTTCCAGAACTTTATGAAGGTAGTGTAGAGATTGTTCAAAGTCATTTTAATTGCTTGGCATTACAAAAGTTTCTTAGCTTACCAAGGTTATATTTAATTAATAAACTGTGTGTGTATCTATGTATATACCTGGGCCTGCCAAGTGAATTAATGAATATGAGGATGAAGGACGATTTGATTTAAAGAAAAAAACACACACATTGTGACACATTGCAAATGTGATTTAAACTTGATATGTAGGCTACTATAATTTATAATACTATATAATATAAATTATAATAAATAATACAGTACCAGTCAAAACTTTGGACACACCTTGTAATTCCATGGTCTTTCCTGATTCTTATTTTTTACATTGTAAAACAATGCTGAAGGCATCCAAAATATGAAAATGTGACATGTGTCTACTACTTATTGGTGGTTTCTAAGGCTGGTAACTCGAAATGAACTTCTCCTCTGCAGCAGTAAGTTTTGGTCTTGCTTTTCTGTGATGGTCTTCATTATGCTTGATGGCTTGTGCATGATGTTCTTGCAAGAACTGTTCCAGAACAGCTGACCTTCCTGTCTTAAAATAACAGCTGTGCTTTGTTATCATTACGTAGTTAATTACATAATTCCAGATGTGTTATTTCATAGTTAGCTTCAGTATTGTTCTAGAATGTAGAAAGTCCATCATAAGCAAAAAAAAAAAAACATTGAATTATGGACGGTGTCCGGACTTTTGACTGGTACTGCATTTTTCCAGTGCAACAGGAAATAATGGCATAACTGATCCCATTAAAAGGAAGGTTGTCAATATTTATGTATTACCTTAAAAATGATTTTAAAAAAATTACTTAAATTATCAAGAAACATATTTTTCATATATTCTCAACTATGTGTATATTTACCTGTAATAAGTCTGTGCAGGCTTATGCCATGAAATAATTGCGCAGTGCAATTTAGATTTTTATGCAATTAACTGTGCAGCACTAGTATGAAGTACGAGTTTGAAAAGGATCAAGATTACAGTAAGGTAAAAACTGAGCTGTTACATACGTTGCTTCAGCATAAATAAAACGCTGAATGGTGCGGAACAAGTTTGTGCTTGTGTGTATGTGTGTGTGTGAGAGAGAGAGGGTGAGAAAGACAGAAAGAAAGAGTCTGTCGGTTTCTCAGAATGCTCCCTGGGGTGGTTCCATTATGTGTGTGCGTGTGTGTGTGTGTGTTTGTGTGTGTGTTTGTTTGTTTAGTAGCATTCATGGTGCTCATCCTTGCTAGCCTGCTTGAAGAGGCTTCAGCTAAACAGTTTCTTTGTCTGCATTTCCTTTGTCTCTCTGTCTCCACCAGCTCCTGTCTGACCGCAGCTTACTCAGCCTGACATAAGAAAATCAGCTCAAGTGATCCTTATCACTTCAGTAAGTGATCATCTTTTGTTTCTTAAAAGTTTAAGCAGTTCATCCGGCCCATGTGGTGAGAATGGGAAATTTGGGCTTCTAACACACGCCTCTAAGAGCAGCAGTGCATCTATATTTCCTGCCCTTCTTCACAGTCTTACCTGCAATGTAGTTGCTCGGTGGCTCAATGCCAGCTGGGAAGTTGGTGTTTTCAGGGATGGAGTGACTGTAGTCATCCAGAGGAGGAAACTCACTGGGAATCTCTGTGTGCCGAGGGACCAGTACTGGTGGCAGAACTTTGGAGAGTGGAGAGGGATACTAGTTAATCAAGGTCAACCAAGCCCTTACAACATAAATACCATATATCCCTATTTGACAGACAGGACAGCACAAAAATGAATACAAGGGCCTGTCTCTTACCTGGTGTCTCTACGCGCTGATAGTGATAGGGATTCACACACACCTCATCCTTTTTCATATGGAAAGCAAACTCACACAGCTCCATGGCTCTGAGCTCGTGGTGAGACTGAAGGTCTGGCCAGCGCCACAGCCGGCAGTAGATCACATGAGGGAGACCCTTCCTATGAGACACCTGTAACCTTCCATCCAGTGACCTGACACAAACACATACACACACACAAAATAATAATTAACAATGGAAAACCATCAGCTGCATGTTGTTGGAATTTCTGTGGTTATCAAGCCCAACTTTATCCAGATTATAAAGAACAAGGAGGTCGTACAAGTCAAACCGGGACTGGTGATGACTTTTTAATATCAGTAATTTTGTAATTTAATTAGTTACTTTAAAAAGTAACATCCCCCAACACTGTTCTTAACTTGACTTGAACGTCCCTCGTTGAAAACCTAAACATAATTTAAAACAAGATTGCGATTTTCCTTTTTGATCAACACATTTTTTTGATTGTACAGTAGCACATCACTTCAATCTGTGATGAATCATTTACTTCACTCAGGGCAAAGTGACTGGTTCCTGTTACTGCTTAGCCTGGCTTATTAGCCAGCTGGCGAGAATGAAAAAAGCTTTGAATCAGTCCACATCATTAAGTGACACTAAGCCCTAAATACTAGCTAAACTGAGGAAATATGCAGCCTGTTATTGCGAGAACAACAACAGAAGACCAACATGTACCATGTGTCTACCATGAAGCAAAACGAGCTAAAGCGACACCTCCAAAACGCAAAGAAATACATCTGGAAGAAAACGAGGATGTGAACCTTGGCGCAACTTCAGAAAAAGCACTGAAGGCTTTTATTTGGTCGTTCAACAGATCGATAAAAGTAAGAAGCCTCACACAATCTCCCAGACGTCCGCTGGTGGTTCAAATGAGTGAAGTTATGCTTAGGACAAAGGCAGCTGTACTTGTCTCACATTTAGTCACAACTACTCAATGGATTGAGTTCCTGTGAGCAATTTTATATTTGGCTGGTTGAATTAACCGGCCGGAGACGCTTTTTTTAGGCTTCAAGGTTCAATATTGTTCCATATTGTACTCCATACTCCTTTTTAAATAGTTATTGTAAATTACCCGAAATATGTCAGTTAATGTTCCAGCTAATGTTCCACTTAGGTTATGCATTCTGACATCTTTGAAATTCCTTTTATTTCACTCCTGCAAAAAATGCAATGTTTTATTTGCGGTTTTAAATGGAAATGAGCCCCATGCCTATTGTGGAAGTACATTTTTAATGTACTGTACATTTAAAATGGCAATAAATGAGACTTCTTAAAAATGGTGCCCAGAAGTCAAGTCAGAGGAGGGGCTATAAACCCCCCAAAATTACTTTTTTTATTTTTATGAATTATGTTATACCAGGCAGAAAATTTGAATAGTATGTTCAAACACATTTATGGACAAAAAATGAAAAAAAGGAGTGACACATACTAGAGACCCATGTGAGTGTACAAATCTGATAACATAAAAAGTGGCCATTAATTATTATGATGCAAGCTATAACAGCGTATCTACTGTATAGCCAATGATTTAAATTAAAAGCAGCAAGGTCATCATTTTAAAGTTGGCCCACTTACTGAAAGTCAGCTTTAGACTGATAATTGTACGTTTCTGAATTTATGAGGACTGTGCCAGTTCTACTACTGTTACTTTTCTGAAAACTTTCAAGATAATTACTTGAAAGGTATGATTACTTTCCACATGCAATTTGAATGAAATGTGCTTTAGTTTACAAGTACAGTATATACCATAAATGGCATTAAGAATGTTGCTCTTGATATTTTTCCCGAATCATCAATAATATTAGGCATAACATGAAAGTTAATGGAGTTTGCATGTTCTCCCCGTGCTTGGTGGGTTTCCTCCGGGTACTCCGGTTTCCTCCCACAGTCCAAAGAT
>JAQQZS010000023.1:8572391-8583552 GCA_030068045.1 Platyallabes tihoni
TCCCAGCTAGGACTTTTTAAGCTAAGATAGGAGCTCTCTAAGAGAATTCTAAGAAGCTTTGTGAATACGGGCCCTGATTTGTTAGAGTCTTAATGCAACATGCGAGATGTTTTAGCTGTTATAATCAATGCTATAAATGGAAAAAAAAGCTGTACTGATTAATCATGCAGCAGCAGACATAATTAAAATGTGTTGTACTGTAATACCATTGTGAAACTAAATGCACAGATTCCACATGTTGGGAGAGGGATTGCAGTCCCCCTAAAGTTTTGACCCTCTGCTCTTCTCATACATTATGCATGACTACGGCATTATGCATTAAATATGCATTAGCACGCTCTTACCCCTCTTACCCTGAGTGATAGAGAGCCAGACATCAGGAAAAAAAGAGACTAATGAAAAAGCTTATCCCGGTTCAGCAGAGCTCCCTAAGTTCTTTTTAAATCCATGGCACAGACACCATTCATGTCACAAATACTTAATCATCAGGAGGGAGTGTGAGGGAAAAGGAAAAGAAGAGGTCATCGTGTAGTAACCTTACCCTAATGTATAGTCACCGACTATAAGAATGCTTTAAAACGCTGGTATAATGGGAAGAAATTCGAAATATGTTAAATCTTGTTTAATAATAGCAAAATAATGTGAAAAGCTCCCTCACATAAGTGCTTAGTGTTGCCTTGCAAGTTCATTCACCTTGGATTCACAGCACTCAGACTTTATTGTTGATACAGACACTGGCTGAAAACCTAGAAAATGACTGCCGGCTGACTGTTGAGAAAAAAAGTTGATTGAACAGAACTGTGCCATAAATGGACTCTGGGACCAAATACACACCCAGAGGGTAGGGTCTGCCCCAATGCCCCAGTTCAGGACGGAGGCTGTGTCTGCAGTACAGTGAGTGTGAGATTTTGGGATAAAAATGTGATAGAGAGAGAGAGAGAGAGAGAGCGAGAGAAAGTAAGAAGTAGGAGTGGACTGAAGAAATGGAATGAAGAGGAAATCACAGCAATGACCTGACAAGATCTAAAGCTGGCATTCAGATCTAATCTGTTCAGCAGAAACAGGAGGGAATTCAGATTCTGTGACTGAAACAGCATACACTTCTACTGTGCTTTCACATAACGTATACCTTGTCGAGTAAGTTTAAATGGGACTCTGCTGTGTTTTGTGTAGATTTTTTGGGCAAGTTATGACACAGCTATCAAACACAGGTGTAACTAGTTTGATCGAAATAGCCTTTTCCAATTCCAAGCACAGTGAGTATGTTTACATGCACAGCAAAGTCGAGTTATGGTTATAGCTCGATTAGGCCATTTAAGTGGAATAATGACCTTGTCTTATTATAGCACAGCAAGAGAATCGATTTATTTGCCAAAGTATGTCTGACTCCATTATGATGCCCACTTTTAGCTTGCTTGTATTGGACCTTTTCCCAGTTGACCTATTGCATTAGAAACAAACAATAAAAGTTAGCTAGCACCGAGTAGCATGTTTATCTGTAACAAACAGCACAACATACATGTTGCATGCTTTACTTTTTGTGCAAATGACATACAGTCGTGTTTATGGTGTTATCCGAAGGTAGAAAACACCACATTAGTGTTCCTGGCTTCAGGCTTCTTGCTTCCAGATTTTGTTCAACTTCCAGGTCAACCCCCTTGTTGCAGAAACTCCAACTATCCGTATCTGTGTGTGATTCAGTTATACGCACAGGAGTAGTTTGACTCCCAACTGCATTGTCTGGGTGAGCTAGTCCCACTTTAAGAAGTTCGATATAGTACAAGTTCAGTCAGACTGAGGTTTTTAAGAGCGCAGTTTTAGTCAGGCTAACAAAATTTGCCAGATTAACCATTTAAATATATTGTAGTACATTTGAATTGATTCTGCTCGGTGGGCTTGCAGGACACAAACTGAGCCAAAGGATCGAGTTTCACCACTACAGGAAATGTGATTAGAATAAATTTTTAAGTAAATAACTGACTGCAAAAACTGAGCTACATTTAATTGTCTTGGGAACTGCTAAGGATTGTTATTAATATTGATAAGTACAACAGTATTACTCACTGCTTTTCAACACAGAGTGTTTTTCATCAGTTCAAAGACAAACTGAAACTTCAGACACTTTTAGGAGTTTTAGAAGACCTGAACAGTCTCACCTCACTAATCGTCTATACCGCTTTATCTTGTATACAGGGTCGCAGGGGGCTTGGAGCCTATCCCAGGATACTTAGAACACAAGACAGGGTACAGCCAGGATGGGGTGCTGATCCATCAAAGAGCGCACACACATACATACATACACTCACTGGAAACGCCAATCTGCATGTCTTTGGACTGTCGGAGGAAACCGGAGAACCAGGGGAAACGAACTAACCATGGGGAGAACATATAAACTCCATGCACACAGACCCAAAGCAGGAACCGAACCTGGAACCTTGAGGTGCAAGGCGACAGTGCTAACCACTAGGCCACAGTGCCACCGTCGTACGTTTACGAAGCAAATGTGATGCACACAAATAGGACATAAAGGGGTCAACCTGCTCCCAACACACACACACATGACCCTTGACCTTGAAACCCAAAAAACTCCCTTCACAATGCTTGCCACAGCACCTCCCCCCAAACCATCATGAAATGATACCATCAAGGCTACGGTCAAAGACGGCACAGCTTCCAAATTCAGCATATGGTAAAATAATAGACATTTTCACTTCAGCTCAAACTCACATCAATTCCCAAAGCTCCCCCTCCCCATCACATGGGCTCTGCAGAACAACTGCATACTAGCTCCCTAGCTTAAACACAAAACCCTCAGATCCAGTTCACAGTCAGATCAGTCTTTTCTTGCATCCTGAATACCAGGATTATATCTGATTATATCCATTTAAACCTGCAGGTGCAAATGTATCCAAGTGTGGTTTACAATAAACAAACTTATTCTACAACTTATTTTTGGAGGCCAAACTTCTAGCTATCATTGAATGGTCTGGTAATTATCAGCAAACATGGCCATTACTTACTCTCATTTTGACAAAGCAAACAACATTTCTGGCTTATGCAAAAAATAAAAAGCTTATTAGTGATTTGTAAAGCTCTTGGCTGCACTCACTACACTTCCAGCAAATGAACCAGCGACAATCATGGTTTCTGAGGACATTACTCTCAATATACCATTCTATTCAAATTTCAATCCAGCTAACCATATGCAAGTGGCATTGCATAAAAATAATATTTACCATATATACTAACAAGAGTTTATTCCCCATTGAGAAATATGTGACCACTAATGGCTTGACAAGCTGAACTGGTCTCAAAATGGATGTGCCACGTTACTTAGAAACGGGGCAGTGGTGGCGCAGTGTGTTAATGCTCTAAAATACCAATCACAAGGGCCACAGATCAAGCCCAAGCTCTGCCAAGTTGCTGCTGTTTGGCCCTTGAGCAAGGCCCTTAACCCTGTCTGCTCCAGGGGGCACCATATAATGATTGACCCTGTGTTCTGACCCCGGCTTACTAACAAAGCTGGGATTTGCAAAGAATAAAGAATTCCTGTGCAGTAATGTATATGTGATGAATAAAGGCTGAACTTAACAGGCAGGCAGACCTTCCAAATGAAGAAACATATCACAATTCCTTTGCTGACTTCATTTTTTCCTTTCTGCTAAACCCATTAAAACCATCTTTGTATAAGAAATGATTTGGAGGAACGAGCTGGATTCTGCATCACAGGTAATATTACTGGCAATACTGTAGTTACTCAGTCCAAATCTCAGTGGGTGTTTGAAGCATGTATGAGCTGAATACACAAAAAAAACAGATATCAGTCTAGAAATCATGAGCTCAACTAAAGATTTGTCTGAATTATGCTATGTGACTTGGCACAGGCCCAGGTTAGATAAATCATCTAGTTGTCAGCACTACAAAGAAAACATGACATTATAACATTTAAGGAAAAAGCTGATTCTTTTTCCAGAAAGTGCTGATACCTGACCTGGAACGATTCTGTGTGTTTCCATAGGAAATGACGGTTCTCTGTTTGCAAAACTGGTTTGATTCCAGCAACAAAATACTGATGGCCTGGAATAAAGGACCACAGAAAACAGGAGACTCTTTATATCATCCTAATAATAAAGTTTAGTTCATGAATGCCATTAAAACAAGAGGAGATGGCACGGGACTTCAGTAATGAAAGCCTTAAAAGAATGAGCTGTTAGAATTTTTATTATGAGCTTTATTGTGGCTTCCTCGTAGTAAACTATGACATATTAATGTTCCCACACATTCTGAATCAACAGATTTTGACTTTATACTAGGGCAAAAAAAACACAAAAAACAGTGGTATAATAAAAAAAAAAAAATCTGAATGCAGGCTAACCAGTGACGTTAGCAAGTGCATTTAGATTATCCAGACATCTGAACCGTCTTATCATAATAAATAACTATCGTTAAATAACGTTGACATTGTCACTCCACTAAATCAATATTAATTTAACTTACCTTTTCCAGGTTAGGCAGAAAGTTTTTGAATGGCAATGTTTCAGAAACTTTCAGTAGTCAAAAGAGGCACCTTATCGGTTAGGAAAAACTGTTCCATCCAAAACACAAAAAACATTTCTTCCAATTAAGGCCACAGGTGTGTAATGTTATATTTGTTGTCACCATGAAGTTCATCAAGTTCACCACAGTCGTCGGGGTGGTCATTGTCGGTTACCGAAGTTGCAAAGTTAATAGTAGACGGTCAATGCAGACCTCATGAGGCATTTGAACAAGTCTCAAACTCAGGAATCTGTTCCCAAAAACCTCAAGGTGCCTGTTTTAATTTAGCTAGTCCTTTGGGAGTCAAAGATTCCGCACTGGTGGTTGGCAAAAAAACAGGCATCACCAACTTGAATTGGTGCAGTAACGAGTAACAAAGATGTTTAGGGGAAATGCGTCAAAGTAAAAGTATACATTTTATTTAGGAAATGTAGTGGAGTAAGAGTGACAAAAATATTAATAACAAAACCAAGTGCACATATGTGAAAATTCTGCTTAAGTACAGTACAGTGTACAGTAAGTATAGTATTTGTACCTACTTATGTGCTATGCTAGCATGTAGCAGTTTGCTTACTTTTGCTAATCTTTTCGCTAATACATGCAACTTAAATACATTTCGACCAAACATTGTTACGTTGCTGTGGGAAAATGTACAGCAGCTACAGATTTTTGTGTGCACTGGATCAAAAAAGAAAATCAAAAACGAGACACTCTATGCCCGAAAGTGACTACTGTAATGCTTGCTACAGTACATGCCCGAACTACATCGCTCCGTATTGTTAAAATACAACTGCGAAGAAACCTTCATTCATCACCTGAGCCTGTAAATCATTTAGCCGTTTACACATTTCACATTAACGTATAAAAAATAGACAAACTATGTCATGTTATCTACTTTTTATCCCACATTGCTGTGACAACATGTGGAAATAACGTTACTTAGAGCAAATAGCTGTTATATCCGCTGGAAAAAGACGGGACAAATGGCTCCAGAGATTACCTGGATTAGTCTATGTACACTTGCTACAGACTTTAAAGGAAGTCTCCCAAAAAGCGCAGACACACTTCAAAAACTACCCCCCTCCTCCCATGAGGAACACACAACCACACACACACACACACACACACTTCAGAGCCTTAAAGAAGTGCTATTTTGGCACGTCTGTTTGGGAGTGGCTGTAGTAGTGTAGTAGTGTGTGTGTGCTGGCCTTGATGACAGAGAAGCACAAAGCCAGTTTGTTGTCTGAGCTACAGAGTGTGTTTTATCCCAGCAGATAGGAAGGCGGCAAGTAGCTTTTTAAACCTTCAACCCCGGCAGCAACCGCAAACCAAGCAGCAACCCACACCCTCCCCAGGGTACGCACGGCATTCCAGAGGGATGACTAACCCCGCCTCACACAGGGCCTGAACATCCATACACAAACACAAGGGTTTTTATGCAGTCAACCGCACAAATATACACACAAAAAACAAAGATACTAGGGCTGCCAGAATAAGTGCCTCTGTTCAAATACTATTTACACGCTAGAATATTTGTCAAATGCAAAAAAAAAGAAAATCCACTTTTAAATATCCAATATGATAAATTTAGCCAGCTATAGAAACACTTCATACAAACTCCTAATTAAATATAAGCTAAAGTACCAAAATATATCTCTTTTAACTGATTTTTGGCTGAAAATGTACTCCCGAATATATTTTACACCAAATGAGCTTATAGATTGAATAGAAAGTTAATTATTCCAGAATGAAACATTAATAGATTTTAATACATTTACATAGATAAAATGTTAAAGTGGGAGTGGAGGCTCATGTGGTTGATGCTCTGGGTTGCTAATCGGAAGGTCGGTGGGTCAAGCCACGCCACTGCCGGGTCCCTCCTGTTGGGTTTTGGGCAAGACCCTTAAACCTATGTCCCATGCATAGCCAACCCAGCCGCTGTATGAAGTGCTGTAACCAAGCCTGGTTAGAAAACAGAAGGGGTTGTGACAAGAAGGGCATCCAGTGTAAACCCTGTGCCAGATCTTTTGGATCTCTGATAGAATGTAAAATCTTACCAGTAAAAAAATTCAAACATTATTTCTTTAGAGATAAAAACATTTTTTTTATTTCCACATAATTACATGATATACATTTGATGTACAGTGTAGACTTCCTGCTTATGATCTATTCTTTAACCTATAAAATTTGCATTTAAAATTAATTAAAATTTCCACTTATTACTAGAAAAAATATCCACAGAATATCCACACAAACATGTCTGAACAGCACACAAACAAAGCAGTAATTCAGTCTAACACGCCCAGACATAAGTATACACACGTCCAAAACGCCTACATGTTAATACTGTACGTGCGCATGGCAGTCAAACTATGCAGCTAATCCTTACCCCAACCGCAGCCAGACCTGGCATCTGTGCTCTACCTCGTCACTGTGGTCAAACAGGCTGCTGTCAGTGGACCCACAACACTCACACACACACACACACACACACACACACTCTTCTACTATTCTGGAACTACATATGCTTCATTCTAGTAGTACTTGCGCAGTCAACACAAACTTATTTAAATATTATAAGTATCATCATTATCGTTTTACAACATTTAATGAGGCCCAGAAGCCAGAGACCACAAGCGAAAATGCTTCTGTTTTGCACTCGTTTTTAATTTACTAGAATCTAGAAAATATTTATATGATTCATATGAAATTCATATTTTTATTCCTTGTTATTGACAGGACTCCAGCTGCTATGACTCCACAAGTTTGTGTAATACCAGATGATTCATAGTAGATCAAATAGATCAGAGTATTGTTTGAATTTGTGCTTCAATAGGAAAATAAGACTCACTGGAAAATCTGATTTTTCTTCAGTCTTTGTGTTAACATAGTCAATATCACATATTTTTGCTTAACATTAAATGATAACTAGAAATGTCAATGATTAATCGTTGATATATTAATTGCCATTAAGAATTTAACAGATGAAAAATATATTACCTGATGAGGCTCTTTCTGAATATAGTTCTAACCTTGACAAAATAACTTACTGTAGCTACAGTATCTTTACTACTTGGCCTCACTCAGTTCCTGCAGGCTAATAACTTGAAGAGTCAAGTCTCAGAGATTCCTTTAATAAACTCCAGATAAAATTGGCCCGTTTATCTATTGAGGGTCTGGAGATTTTTTTTCCCCTTAAAACTATAATTTACTTTAAAAACTTAAATTTAATAGAAATGAACAGAATTTGCACATTTTACATAACTAATAGTCAAACACATTATTAATCATTAATCTATTAATCACTAATGATTAATTTATAACCAGACATACAGTATGTAACCAGTTATAGTGGCACAATCCAGTATTTTACCATACAGTTAAAAACAATGACCTCTATATATGTTTATTTTCTATTTTTATTGTTTACAACAGGTAAAATTTTATTTAATTGCACGAAGAGCATTGATATTCTCAACCAGTACGTTTCAGAAAGTGCTAAACAAATCAAAATGCTCTGTGTGCAATTAAATAAGATTTTACCCATTTTAAATGATATAAGTAGAACATAAATATGTGAAGATCAGTGTTTTTATTGTGAGGGCTGCCACAAATCAATCAGTGTATGAGAAATCACTGGATTGTGCCACTATAACTGGTTATATAAAACTAACCTGGTTATATAAATACAAGTAATTATATAAATACTAAATTAAACTAAGAGGAACCATGATTAATTAATGTGTTTGACTATCAGTTAAGAAAAATCCTAAGGTAAATTATGTTCAGTGTTCAACTAAATGTTAGTTTTGGAAAAAAAATTCTCCAGAATTTGATCTTTGATTTTTGGGCTCCACTGTTTTCGGGAATGTTTTAAAATCATTACAAATTAAATTAAAATGTCACTGGTTGTGTAAAATGACCAAATGTTAATGATTATTAAAAATGTTTTAGTTATTCTTTGTTTTATTTCTCTTTAACACTGTTATAATTTATTTTTAAAAACATTAAATTATTAAGAAACTGTGCATTCTGTTTTTTTGTTGCAAACCTACAGTATATACTGTGTTACAAACCTTATACTCAATGACATGTCACAGAAATGTCTTCAAGTTTTGTTGCCCAACCACATGCTCTTAAGTTATTATTAACTGTAGTCATTGAATCATGAGCTGCTCATTCATGTTAAGTTTGTTTAATAATTGTTAATGTTTACACACCGACATTTAAAAGAATTTAACCATCAAGTATGCCAACAGAGCATAAAGAACAGCCTTATTTTGGATTATACATTAAAAGAATACAGGCATATTATGTACAATCTGAAAGAAACTTTGTTTGCTGTTTATTTTGAAATGAAAAAAAAAAGTTAATTTAGTTGATTTTCCTGCCATGTTGTTTGCACGAACATTCACTCATTTTGTTTTCACTTTATTCCGGTTAGAGTTGAGGTTGATCCAGAACCAGTCTCAGTGCAGGAATACACAATTGATTTAGAATCAGGGACATCACGGGACATCACACACACACAAACATTCACACACATGTTCACAACTAACCACGATTCAGGAAATAAGGAAATCCAAATGCACATTTTTTTGGATATTGAGTGCTGCATCCATGCAACTCAATGTCTGTTGAAAAGCAAACCACTTTACATGCTCAGATCCCTAACTCTATGAAAGGGCACTCATTATACCATGACATGTAAAAGTGAAAAAAGTGATTTTACTGAATGCTACAGTAATTACCAAAACATGACATTCATATCTGACTCACAATCTTTCTATAAAACTTTCATTCAGTAACAAATAATATATGCACAAGTCACGAATCACAAAGCAACCAAACATCAGTCAGCGCTCAATAGTATGTGGCTTTCACTTTTTAAAAAAATATACGATTTACCCAGACTACAGGGTCAGGCTGATTTTACTGTCTGTCGCCAACAAACAACAACTCTGAGTCATCTTTCATCTCCAGCAGACGACCTTCGCTTTGAAAATGTGGCCCTCCCACACAAAACAGCCGGCAGATCAATTAAAACCCAGAGAAATCAGATCTATTTAATCTTTATCAAAAGCAGCTCAGGTTCCAGGAAGGCGAACCCGAGGCCAGACGTCTCATCGGAGAGCAGACGGATTCAGCCTCGAGGAGAAATGAATGCTATGGTCTCGACCCAGACAACGCTCGCCTGGGTTCACTGATAAACGCTCCTGTTTGCACAGTCGCCTCGACAAGCCGCAGAATGAGCTCGTGGTCTCTTTCGCAGTTTCTACAGACTTTGAACTTTTGCACTAACCTACACTGAGAATGAGGTTTAAGACGCAGCAAGCTTCCGAAAGCAGATACAGATAGAAGCACATTGCAGATATTCTCTGCTGCTGGGTCAAACAGGATGTGAAACTGATGGAGGGCACAAACAGGTGTGGATGCTCACGTTTTTAGAAAGAGCGAGGGTTTAGATTAGCTCTGACTGGTTTATAAAGTTAGGGACCAAGTTTCCTGTCATGTTAAGTAAGCCGGATAGTCAAATCATTCCTGTTGCCAAAGAAATTAAGCAAAGCAGCAATGTTATGCGTAGAACATAAAAAGGACACTAATGTCTTTTTGCACAGTGTAAGGGTTTATTACTCCCCTATATATATATATACACTGTATATACAGTATACATAGAGGTATGTATTTAATGTATTTAAGGTATTTATATAAGTATGTATGTATTTTATGTATGTATACTACCAGACAAAAGTTTGGACAGAGCTTCTTATTCAGTGGTCTTTTCTGATTTTTATGTATTTCTACGGTCCAAAACAATGCTGAAAATATGCAATTATCTCCTTTAAACAGGTGATATTGAGATGTATCTGCTACTTGTTTTGTTTTTGCTGTCCTTAGAAGGTCTTCATGACAGCCAGTTTCTTCATGTTGCTTGAGGGGTTTTTGCAAATGCACTTGCAAGATCTATTCCACAAGAGCTGACCTTCTTGTTGCTACTTATTTACATACTTCCATATGTTAACATTTCATAGTTCTGAAATCTCTTGAATGTAAAAAAAAAAAATGTAAATTAGAAGTGTGTCCAAACTTTTGACTCGTACTGTACCGTATGTACGTACTTATTGTTATTTTAGTGTTTTGAAATCTGTTTTTTAAAGCTTCTAACATAGATACAAATTTTAAGATGTTTCCCTACGGGAATGTTTGCTCATATTTCACTTACAATTGAAATCTAAAGGACATTAATCAATTCCTTAAAGGAAGAAAAGCGATCTACTGTACAGCTGTGTAATTTGTCATTCTCAAATGACAAAACTGCCTCAGTTTTTTACCGGAACAAATGATCAATCCAAAATTTTGAGAGGAATATTCAAGTAACCAGAAACGCTTTTCAATAGACTGTTGGAAACTTGGATAAGCCTTCATATCTGTCTCATCATAAAACCATTTCATTTTCAGATTGTGTATTTAAGCTTTTATTGACCAAATGTACCAACTGCGCTCGCAAGTGATTCCTAAGTGTTTTACTAATGTGCTACATTATTGTACTGATGTAAGGATTGGCCCCTAGAGGGCGACAAACACCTCCTCTTGTTTTGTTTTGTAGTTTGGTTTTGGTTCAGTT
>JAQQZS010000023.1:8614959-8635231 GCA_030068045.1 Platyallabes tihoni
CGATATTTCCGGTTTTGCTATTTCCGGTTTTCATAGTGACGCGATCTCTTTGGTTTATCTCAACATGATTGAATCTAGTACATGTTAAGTTGTTGAATTTCATGCAAATACAACAGGATTTATTCATGTTCATCTTGGAAACATGAAATTATTATGTACAAAACACAGTTTACATTTTAGTACATGTAACAGGTAGTAGCCAAGTTCATTTTTTTCAGTGTACCTTTACCTTTAACATGTTTGTCTTGTAAACCAATCGCAAGGCAGGAAAGATGGTACTGGGAATTGATATGATGCCATATTTATGCGTTTACAGTCTCTTTAACTTGTACAGTATACAGATAGTCATGAAAAAAATAGACACCCATAGATTTATAATAAAATTATTTTATAAAAAATTTATGCCACTATTATCACTATTTTTTCCATTGTTTTAGATCGGTGAACTGTCCCAGAGACATGTTGTTGTTCTTTCGGCTGCTCCCGGCAAGGGGTCGCCACAGCGGAATATCCAGTCCGCACAACAATTTGGCACAGGTTTTACGCCGGATGCCCTTCCTGACGCAACCCTCCCATTTTATCTGGGCTTGGGGCCAGCACTGCATCCAGTCCCAGAGACAAATAGTTAGAAATCTTTAATAAACATTCTACTGTAGTTGACCTGAGCCTTCTGAAAGACGTCTTCGTGCTGTTCACAAACCTGTGGACACCAAACCACTCATTCGGTGGTTTGTTGTATTTAAAGTCGTTAAAGCAAAATCAACAACATATTTATAAGTTATTAAGTACAAAACCCTACATGATAAGATTGTAGATTTTTTTTTTAAAAACTGTGTCTATTTACTCCTTGCATGTCTATATACATACAGTACTCTGCAAAAGTCTTGAGCAACCCCTCGATGCTTCATATTGTGCTTCCAAATAGTCAGACTTTCTTGATTTTTTTGGATCCTTGAAGAATAGTTCATCAGGCTTCCTGAAAAACTTTCGTTATCAATGCAGTCAATATACCTGATCAGTTTCAGAGCAATATTTCTTCTTTGTTTGTTAGGTCACACAGTGACTCATGAATCATTCAAGCGTAGAAGCCATATACCTTATGGCATGAACCATCGGGAAAAGCTGCAGATGATGACAGATCAGGCTGGTGCTGGTGATGCTGAATGCTGAGTGGTTTGAACAGACGAGAGGGGAAATGAGGCTGCTGCTGAGGTTTTTACATTAAAACATTTTTAATTGTATCTTTGTTGTAAAACATTTGTTCCAATTGTATTCATTTAATAAAATTATTTTTAAAAAACCTGCATAATTTAATTCAATATAAAGAAATGAGGGTGGCTCACAGTTAAAAATATTAATAAAATAGCCTTTAGCATTTGTCGGGACTTAGTATCCACATTATTATGTATGTATTATTATGTCTTGTATTAACACCGGGAGCGGCCGGAAGAAAGTTGCCTTGTCTTAACATTTACATTTAGGCATTTGGCAGACGCTCTTATCCAAAGCCACTTACAAAAAGTGCTTTAAAGTTTACATCACTGGATACATACTTACACTGGGTTAACTAGGTTAATAACTAAGTGCCATGAGTCCAACACAACTGGGAAGAGTTTTTTTTTTTTTTTGGTCTTAACACCTTTGGTCATTTTGTTGCATATCAGCCAATATTTGATATAGTGGTCAATTAGGAAGACCAGCTTTTAACAACCACAATAACACAGTATCGCCTTCTACACTCAGACCTGGATACTGTATAATCTATATACAGTCTATTCTGGCATTAACCACTAATATACTGTACATAACTGGGTTAGGGTATTTGATTGGTCATTAGAACAAACTCAATCATTGAGCTGCCACTGACTGTGTGCCTTGTTAAAATATCCATGCAAAATGAAAGCCACTTGTATCTTAATGATAAAAAAGACTTTTGGGAATTTTGCAACTTCACTGACAATGAAGTGCACTGTAACAGCAAGACTCAGACAGACATATTTAGTGGAATCTGTCTGGGGAAATTTCTGGCCTTCAAACCAGTGTTTCGGCACGTGGAGTTTCATTTATGGTTAAACGAGTGAGACAGCCAGAGCCCTCAATAAGTATCTGCTGGGAAAACATGGGGTAGGTTCTTCAACGTGGCACAAGTCGGGAAGACTGAGCACAGCTAAATCCACAATATAAATATTTGATTGGGTGCTTTATGTAGATTCAGGAGACACAGAGACCTGATTAAGCATTTGAGCGTGCATTGTTCTTGTACTTTACAATAGCTTTACAGTAATTGTTAACAGTGCATTGTTCTTGTACTTTATACTTTACAGTAGCTTCGTATTATATACAAATGTGTTTTATTAAGAAACCCATAGATTTAAAATAAAATTATTTTATAAAAAATTGATGCCAGTATTATCACTATTGTTTCCATTGTAAGACTTAAAACACAACAAGCAATGTTGTTATACTGTAGGAAAATATTTTATGACCCCGTGGTGTGGTCTGGCCAGATGAGAAACAAAGAGCTGTGACCACCCTGAAATTTATTCTTTTCCAATATAAATTTTAATACTGCATCAATTTGCCAATGATTACAAGTTTCATCAATTAAAAACACCACATCATTCGGTTTATTTTTCTTTTCATAGTTAATGTGGAGGAACCTCTATGAAACACTTACATTAGTAGAAGCTATATATAGTCAGAATTGAAAATTATGATTTTTCAGTGACCAAGTGAATGCTTTTTATGGGAAAGATATTCAAATTTCTGGATATTTTGCAAATTTGTTGTTACAACACCTGGAACCTAAAGACTGCTTTCAAATGGCAATTAAACCCCTGGCAAAAATTACGGAATCACCACACAAAAATAATGTTCACCCAGGTTTTTTTTAAAACCAACAAATCAAAGACATAAAACAATTTGTCTTTAACAGCTGAACATACTAATTTTATCAAACATCAAATATTAAAATATCACATTTATCTTCTATAGGAGCTTATCGTGTGCACCGGGTCATGGGGGCCTGGAGACTATACAGGAGACTTTGGGCACAGGGCAGGGTACACCCTGGACAGGTTGCCAATCTGACACACCGACACCGACACACACACACCGACACACACACACCAATTTGGGAACTCCAGGTAACCTAATCTACATGCCTTTGGATGTGGGGGGAACCCACCAAGCACGGGGAGAATATGCAAACCCGATGCAGGAATCGAACCCTAGACGTGTGAGACCACAGTGCTAACCACTGCGCCACACTGCCGCCTTTATCACATGAAATATAAATTAAATAATTTTAACTAATGTTATTTTTCCTAATTAAGTAGAGGGGAAAAAAAATCATGGAATCACTCAATGTTAAGGAACAAATTTTGTGAATAACCTTTTAATTTGCATGTCAAAAAACAAATACCTGCACAGGTCTTAAAATGCAAATTGGTCTGCATTTAAATGAATACACTTGCACACCTTAGCTAGGTGTTTATCTTGGGTAATTGAAAGGAAGCAATGTCCCAACTCAAAAGTCGTCAGTTGAACCAATGGTAAGGATTAGTGGAGCTGTGTCTAATGTACGGTTCAAGTGTCTAAAAAAGGAAAACATATGGGTAAACCAAGGACGATGTCAGAGTGTTAGGATGGAAAATTCAAAGACAAAGAAAATAGAAAATGCTCAACAAAACAAATGGAAAAGCAAATAGGCAGAAAAAGGCGTCATTGTGACAAAAAGGTTAGAACTAGGCTTTATTATAAGGGACTAGCAACACAAAAACCAGCATTATCATCTTAACAGAAAAAACAAGGTGGGCTAAACAGAAGAAACATGGAGAGTGAATGATTGAATTAAAAGTTATAGTAAGCATCAGATATGGAGGTGAAGCTGGAACTTATTTCTCTGGTGCTGTTTTTAAAAAAAACTGCCTGACTGCCTGAAGAAAACAATAAAATTTATCCACTCATTTATGACATGGGGTTGCATATCAAGTAAAGGACCTGGGGAAATGACTACCATGACCTCAACAGTCAATGCATCCAGTAGGTATACTTTGAAATCTGACACATTTAAAAAATAGGCTTAGTTACAAAGGATTGATTTTTTTTTATTCAGGATGATATAAATATACATCTGCTAAAGAGCAGAGCCTTAAAGCTTTTCTTCAAGAAATCAACTCAATAATCAAGAGTTAGAGATAGCCAGAACTCAAGAGGGGACTCAATAACATGGCCATAACAGTTACGATCTCAATTTTATCTAATCAGTCAAGTGTTATCTGAAAAAGCTGGAATTAGGTTGTTATTAGTAAATAAAGAATGAATCCCATTATGAAAGTCCAAGGAGAAGCAACAAAGTGCTATATGATTCCACTTTTTTTTCCCTACTACCTGACCAGGAAAAAAATGCAATTGATTGAAACCTAACTTAATGTCTTTGTGATGAATTTTACAAATCCAAGATGTTCCTCCTATACATTTTTTTTTATGTGCGTCATATCTGTGATTTGTTCATTTGCTACAAAATGAAAGATCTGGCTATACATCCCTCCGAGTGATTCCCAAATTTTTTGGCAGGGGTAGTAAGCGTCCATATGTCCTTACAGAAAACAGCATGACAACAACTGCAGTTTATCTGGAGCTTTTCCTCTACAAGTTCAACCAAACTGCCTGCGTGTGTAATCCTACCTCTCCCTTAGGTTGCTTGGGGGGTTTAATTCTGAGCTGGCTGGGACAAAATGTCTTCATGTGTTACTGTGTAAAAATAAGTTCCCTGTGTCAATTTATCTGCTATCTTAATTTAATCTATCCATCATCGCTTTTGTGTATTCTAATCAGTGCGACAGTGTGGATCGGGAGCAGCATCGTCTCTATACTGTAATTATAAATAAATAGCATTCTCCTATATGCAACTCCGAGACAGTTGTGCCAAATTACAGGCGTCACGCTACTTTGTGTTTAGAAATCTGTCATTGGAAGATCATAAGTCTTTAAAGTCTCCAGCAAACCTTGAAGCACTTTTTTAGGTTACAGTAAACTAGAAAGGACCACAAAGTCTGGCGCATTGCTGTTTACATGGAACAATCATAAACAATGTCAGGAATATACAATGAAGGCCCCAGTTCTGAAACACTCTCATAAACACTTTTTTTTTTTTAAACCAACAATTATTTGGCATGCCTCCAGTTTTTATCATGCTGGACAAAAATACCGTCATATAATATATTTAGGGTTTAAACCAGACCAGGGCAACTCCAGACTTGAGGTTCTGTGTTCAGCTCCTTTCATTCCTCTGCATGCTTTCTAAACATGCCCATGTTTAGACTGACAGGGGGAAAGAGAATATCTAAGAAATTGAGGAAGGAAATGAGTTGAAAACAAAGGAAAGGGCAAGAAAGGCAGTGTGACAGAGGGCTGCGTGGCTACTGATTGCGGCGGAGGCTCCAAAGCGCTCGGCGCCGGCTGAACAGGCCACAGAGTTCCAGACAGAGAGATTAGCTTCTGCACTCACATGGGTGCAAATACACACTGTTGTCTGCACTGCTCTGGTGTGCTTATGATGCACTTATAAAGGGTGATGGGTTTCTGTCTACATGAACTGGGTAGTGAATGCCAGTTAAAGGCGTCTATACTGCCACCAGTTATTATTTGTGTCAATAACTGTAATGTTTTCCAAAAAAAAGTTTGGCCTTATATAGAATTCTTAGGTAGAATTCTGGAGAAGCACGGCAGTGACTGCCTGGCCAACAGATAATAAAACAGTGCGCACAATGCATTGTCGTGGTCTCAGGATCAGTGTGGTCAAAGCTTTTTGCTATTTTTTGATGTACAAGAGAGAGAAAGAGATGAAGAATTGCTTGTGTGCATCACTAACCTTACAAAAGCAGAGGCAGACATGTCCTGTCAACAGCCATGGCCTTTGCGTGCATTTGACCACCAGTGTTTACGTCAGCAGGTACAGAGATCGTATCTAATCTCCAAAAGTGAGACGGAGAAGGGGGGCTCAAGTGCCACTATGGGCCGGGGTGCCTGAGGGGACGACTGCTTTGGGAGAGAGAGAGAGAGAGAGAGAGAGAGAGAATAAAAGCAAAGGGAGGGAGGAGAAAAGGGAGAGGCAGGGGAGAGAGTAAATCAGCAGAGGAGATTTGAGACAGGAAGAGCATGGCGTCAGTACAGGCTGGAGATAAGGACTTGAGCTCGACACACAACATGCTTTTTCCCTGGGCCTGGCAAATACACTCTCTCTCTCGCGCTCTCTCTCTCTCTCCCTCTCACTCATGCACATTTCTTCTCACTGTCTCCAAGTCTGCCAGTAAAGGAACTGGGCAGGTGCCACTTTGCTGTTGCTTTTCATCCTGAATGTTTCCTTCCTTAATGTCTTAAGTTTGTTTAATTTGTAACACATACACTATATGGCCAAAAGTTTGTGGACACCCATCCTAATGATTAATTTCATGTGTTCAGCCACATCCATTGCATTTGTTCAATTCCACTGTAAAGAATCACAATGGGTACAATGGGATGTAATAGAGATCTCAGTGAGTTGCCATGCTAGATCTATCCAGTCCTATAGGAGGTCCCAAATATAGGAGCTAGAAAAAATAAGAAATCTAAGAACAGCAACAGAGGACGTAAACCACACATATTGGTGATATACTTCGTTATCTCAAAGTCTGACGGATGATGCTTTGATTGGAAATGCCAAGAGAATGCATAGTGCTAGAAGTTGGCATAATGGTTATGGCTCCTTGGTTTCAGTGAAAGTTTATGTAAAATCTATAGCATACAAAGACATTTTCAACAATAGTATGCTTCCAAGTTTGTGGCAACAATTCAGGGAGGGTCTTTTCCTGGCCTAGCCTGATGCTGCCCCTGTGCACAAAGTAAAGTTCATAAAAACATAGTTTGATGAGTTTAGTTTGGAGAAACTCTCATGGCCTACAACCCTGACCTCAACCTCACTGAACACCTTTGGGATGAAATGGAACAATATTGAGCCAGACCTTCTCCGGAATAAACTCCATTTATTCTTCTATATAATCCCCTGCTACACTAATGCACATATCCCAGTGTTTCACTCGTGCTTGGACATCAAGGTAGAAAGCTTGCTCAGTACATCGCAGCCTTGAGACTGTGAGCAGACTGCCTGCTTCACTTCTGAAACGCTGGCCTCCCAGGAACTCCCAGCTGATTTTTTGCTATGTGCAAGTGATGTTCGTGAATGATTGTGGCGATATTTTTCCAATGATTTTCACAGATAAGGTGTTTCACTTGCTGAATATTCATGGGAACCACTGCAGTGGGTTTTAAGACAACTCGGACATGCTGATCATTCAAGGACATATGGCATTTTTAAAAAAATGTTTACACCATTCAAATGCTTTATTGCGACTAAGAGCCTCATTACTGTAATTCAGCTGTAAAGTCAATCATTTATATAAAGAAAATCACAATTTGACTTGAACACTTCTCATAATTTCTCCTCTTACCGTTCCAATTCTTCTTGATAAGGAAGCAAATCAAGTAAAAGAATTAAACAAAGTGTGAGCAAGGCACACATGGACACATCTCCTCTATTAAATCTGTCCTGATTTACACCATTATTCAATCCTACTCTTCTGCATCTCCTTACCCAATCCTACAGATTAAATCCTGGTAATAATCTGAAAGATTTCCTAATCTGAGAATAAAATTTTCACTTAAATTAAACTTTTTTTATAGTCTTTATTATAAAAAATATAACTTATTTTTATGCTGAATTTTGTTATGTTCAGTTATGTAGTGAAGATTGCTAAATTAAAATAGAATTGCCTCAAGGGAAAGACAGAAAGTTGCCACTTGTAAATGTACTCAGCCACATCCATTGCAGTATTAAAAAAAACGTAAAATGCAATATTTTTAATTGTTCAAGAAATTAAAGTCAGGTCAGGTTTTCATGCGCAAAGTAAATGTCATTACCTTAACATGCTGTTGGAAAGGAAGTGTATCCAGGTGCAGAACCTCATTCATCATAGTGCTCACAAAATAAAAGTGAACACAATTACAAACAAGAACTGTGTTAACAATGAAGAGAACACACAGTCTATGGGGAACACAAGACAACAAACAGCAGGCACAACAATAGCAAGACAAAGACACACTGCCAAACTGAACTTAAGTAATAATGCTTAACAAGGCATAACAACATACAGGTGAATGTGATCACGGACATGTGAACTGCTGAGGCTGATGGGTACTGAAGTTTAGCACTCCTCCATCACTATCTCACACGTGCTTGTTTGAGTTCATCTGAAAGGAAAAGGAGACACCTTGCTTTATGATTCCTTGATTTACCTCATCATAGTGAAAGATTCTTTTACTTTAGCAGCATATAGTACCTCATCAAGGTCCACACAAACTTCAATAGCTTTGTGGCTTATTCATTTTGAAATGCACATGGATAGCTTTCACTAAATCGTATAGCATGAGAAAGCCACAGCGGACTGCTATGGTACTTGATCTTTTTTTTTTTTTTTTACGTTGCTGAACCTAAATGAATGTTAATCAAAAATGATTGTAAACTATAGTAAAATGACTAGATCTCGATTGCTCAATAGGGTACCGTCATTACTCACTCAATCCATCTCTATACTGCTTACCTTGTACAGGGTCACAGGAGGCCTGGAGCCCAGCCTAAGGGACTTGGTACCAGTTCCTACAAAAACATGCAGATTAGGCTAATAGGTGTTCCCAAAGTCTTCGTTCCCTTAGTCTCCTGGGATAGGCTCCAGGTCACCATGACCCGTTACAGAATAAGCGGTATAAAAGATGAATGAAAGAATAAATAAGGAGACTTTCTGGAGCTGTCATATGGCTATACATTATATTTATGTATAACAACATAAATGCACAGGTAAGGGTATTAATAAATAATAATAATAACTGCCTATATTTGATATTATCATGGCATATTTGGGGTTAAGACCCATGCTATTCTGAAAATTACAACAACATGTTTATGCTGTGTATGAACAACCAAACTGCAACAATGGACTAGCTGAACTCAACTGTTTCTTCCTCAAACCAACAAAGCACATAAGGCGCTACCACAAGGAAACAAGGCCTCAAGCAAGCGATGTTTTGAGTCTTGGTCCCGCCAGGGGTCAGAGGAACTTTTCCTTAAAGATAAGAGAGAGAGTAGGCGGAAAGGAGACATAAAGGAAAACACTGCGTCTCTTGGGGAAAGTGTTTTTTCTTTGAGAATGTTGTAATTGTGATGTGAAATTGTTTAAAAGGAATAGTTGTTTTTAATGTGTGTGTGTGTGTGTGTGTGTGTTTGTGTGTGCACAGCCTGTGATAAGGTTGGCACTGTTGCAGGGAAACACAGCATGCTTAATATTGTCAGAGTGGGATAAAGACACCTACCCTCTCACTCCTGCTCAACCCCCTCCTTTCCTGTTCACTCTTCTTTATTTCTCTTATTAAATACAAAGCCCTTAGACGGTCAAATATTTTTTTCTTGCTCGTTCACTTGTTGGACTATATTCTGCACATGATTTTAAAAACTCTTTACTAAATCGTGTGCACGATTGTGTGCACGATTTAGTTAACCAAGGGGGGAAAATGTAATGTAAGTTTTTGTTCTAATTGAAAAAGAATAAACAAATTATATAAATAAATTAAAAAATTATGTGACCATTTTGGGGTTCCATATTAAACCATGCACGCAACGTACTCAAACTTGAAGACAAAATAGTTACACATGGGAATGTATTATAATTACAGACTTTCTGTACGCATTTATTCCATGCAATAAAATTAACCAAAATGTGGGAAGTAATTGTATCTTGCGGCCATAAATTAACAAAAAAGTGAAACGAAATTTATCTCCCGCAGACACAATATCATTTTGAGTGCTCAATGTAGTAAAATGTGGCCTTGATATGTATATTTTTTCTCTCTGTGACCACCACCTGGCTCCATAATTATACTTTCCTTCGCTTAAACACTTCATCCATCCTTCATCACTTCCTCCCTCTCTTGCTTGAATTATCAGAAAACAATCACTGGGCTGTTTTTATGACTTCAGTCAAGAATTTACTGTTGTAGGAAAGACTATTTCGTATGAAAAAAGTAACAATTACATATCCTATATTTATTATAATAATGGGTGGAAAATACCTGAGTAATCGTACTGTTGCCATAATTAACATATTAATACATTACTATTGACTGTACACAGGTGTCATTGATATTGAATGCATGTACTTAATTAAATAACATTTCAAATTCAACTTATTCATTAAGCATTCCATCATTTGAGTTAAGCATCCTTTAAAATAATATGAAAAGCTGTGCTCAATGCAGTGACCTTCACATGCTGAACAATGTAGTGCAATGCTGCGCAATATAGCTATCTAAATAAGCACTGCAGTGTAGTGCTGTTAAATGTTTCAATATGCTGTAATAAGCAGTATAAAATGTGTTACCTCCTTTACCTTCATAGAAGGCATAAACTCCATCTGTACATGTTGCAATTTTGCTAAATTGTTCAAATTAACTAGTTATACAGTATTTAACTTAAGTTAGTCTGTTACCTTTGCTAGTGCCAGGTTAGACTAGCACTCATTCCAACAGCTAGCATAACTTGATTGTGGGTAAATATGGTTAAACAAATTGATAAATGAATAACTTTACTGTTTTATGTATGTATTTCTGATTAACTTATCTTCAAACTATGTAGTTTTAGACTATCACACTTTTACAGACTGAATGATGCACTTAGCTAAAGTAGCACAGCTGCTAAAATAAGTAATTAAGGTTACATTAGGTTAATTTCATCAATAAAAAGCATTTACTTTTTTATTCCTTGAGTACAGCAATCTATTTTTACCTTGACTTTAGTATATTTTTGATATACAGTACTGTGGAAAAGTCTTGACTCACCACTCATTGCTACCAAAGAATCAGACTTCCTTGTATTTTTAAAGTCATCTTGAGGAAAAGTTATCCAGGCTTCCTGAAGGCTCTCATTTCTGGAAAGTTTTTGCTGATTTATTTTGAATTTAGTCCCTGGTGATGCTGAATGCTTAGTGGTTAGAACAGACGAAAGGGGAAATGAGGTTGCTGCAGAGGCTGTTACATAAACAACAAATTTTTAAATTGTATCTTTAGACACTTTGCAGTCTGTCGCAGTAAAAACATTTTTTCCCATTACTTTAATTTCATTTCATTTAATATGAAGAAATGAGAGGGGGCTCAAGACTTTTGCATAGAACTGTGTATTATTTAGAAACTACTTTAAGAAACTAATAGGAAAAGAACTGAATATGTCTAATTAGATTAATAGGTTTAAAGAGTCATAAAGCTTTATCTTAATAAATTAGCTGATTAGCTGTATCTTAAATTACAGTAAGAGCTGTACGTTTTAGCCTGAATTTGAACATTCTTATAAATAGGTTTTGGGAGAAAACCCACCAAGCATGGGAAGAACATGCAAAATTCATGCACACAGACCCAAGACGAGACTCAAACCCTTCACATGCAAGGCACCAATACGCCACCATGCCTACATAATTTAATTCAATTTCATTTAATATAAAGAAATGAGGCGTGGCTCAAGATTCATGTATTCAACAGATCAAGACACAGTACTGTACATACCCTTTAATTTTAATCCCCCCTGATGATAACCTATTAATTAGACAGTAGTTTATTGAAAACACTTCATGCAACTACTATTAAGTAAGCAAGTATGTGGTAAATCTAAGCAATTTCTGGTAGTATCAGGCATTTATATAACTTCATCCTGAACTCATTGCAGGAGGACAAATGTGTATTGTGGTAAAAACACCTCAATCCTAGTTTTTTACACAGCTTAGTCATGGACAAATAAATTTACAAAAGTTCACAAATGTTGTATCATGCCACAATGCTTGATTCCAAAATAAAATAATGTTTGCTTTAAATTATTTGATGTGCAGATAAAAAGTCTGGATGCTGAAGCAGTAGCAGTTATGTGACATACTAAACTAACTAATGTCAAGAAAAAACATGGAAATTACCGAACTAAAACAGTTAAGGTTTCAGGTAAAATTACAGTACGTAAAATTAAACAGTCAAGCAAGGTTTTTGGTCTGTTATTCATACACCGATCAACCATAACATTAACATCACAGCCAGGTGAACTAAATAACACTGATAATCAATTATATACCAATAAACTGGGGATCATGGGCACCCAAGGCTTATATATGCCTTTGGGGACCAAAAGCCAGCCCGTCTGGTCTGATCTCAAAGAAAAGACAATGTAGCCCAAATAGCTGAAAAAAGCCAATGCTGGCTATGATAGAAAGGTATCAGAACACCCAATGCATCACAGCCTGCCATGTATGGGGTGTAGAAGGCAAAGTTCAAGGTTGTTAATCTGCGATCCAAATTCCCCAGATCTCAATCCAATCAAGCATCCATAGAATGTGCCGGGCAAACAAGTCTGATCCATGGAGGGGCCCACCCCGCAACCCACGAAAGGATCCATCACTAACATCCCAGTGCCAGACACAACAGCGCACCCCAGAGGTCTTATGGAGTCATGTCCTGAGGGGACAGAGTTGCCCCAGTGGGGATCCCACACAAGTTTGAGCTGAATGTTTTGGGTTTTCTTATGGCTGATCAGTGGATATGGACCATGGAAACATATACTGTGTTTTCACATTATTTAATATGGTTGATATCTTGAAATGTACGCATGAACTACTGGCCAAAACTACTGGAATGTGACATCTAATTACTGTAAGTTTAATTAGACAGAAATGGAGGTGAGGGAGGCAAAGATCAGTTTCAGTATTGATTGTTAGTATGGTCATGTTATAAAACCTGACCAAACCTTCAGATTATCAGACACGACCTCCATAATAACAAACTGTAAGATTTGCAAGCAAGAAGCCTGTCCTGAGATCATCTCACAAATTCCAGTTCCTGGACTTTACCACTGATCAAATGAAAGCATGATTGGAATCAGGTGTTGTGGCCAAATAAAAGCAAAACTGGATTTTTTAGCCATCAGCATGTTTGGGCGGAAAATGGGCAGTGCATACTGTATGTGACAAGCCTCCAAAACCACTGTACAATATAGTTACTGATGCGTTAGGGCTGTTATGCAGCTAGTGATCCAGAAGGTCTTTTGAAGCTTGATAGTGTCAGATATTCTGCCAGGAGGTTAAGAATTGGCTATAGAGAGATCTATTAAGGGCTTTATCCAAATCAACACAGAAATGGTTGCAGGGCATAAAATAATCTTTTTACAATGTCAACCTCTGTCTGCAAACTTGAAAAATTCTGTGGTCTAAACTAAGAAGGGTAAAAGCCAAAGAATTTAAAGGAGTTAGAATAGTTCTGCATGGAGGAGGTGGTACAGTAAACTGCACTTGACAGCACACTCATCCAAATGGTCACTTACTGGACATTACAACGAAAAAAGCCACTGCTGGTTAACATGTTTTACACAAAAATCTATTTTTATAGACACGTGCCTCTGTTTTTTACCACCTGCTCCTCCTTGTTTGCATTCTTTCTTTTCACTGTTTTCAGTACCAGAGACCATTGCGTTAACATATGAGGGTTGTTCAAGTCAAACCAGGACTTGTGATGAAATGCCTCGTGAATGAAGGTGTGAAACCGATTGACATTTACAGAAGACGTCAAACACAATACGGTGATGAGACTCTCCTTAAATTATCAAATGGTGCAAATGTTTTAAAGTCCGTGAATGATGATTCCAGCCAAGGTAGCTCAGAGCCCACAGTTATTCCCTAAACGTTCAGCGAGCGGAACACCTGGTCCTTGAAAATCAAACTTGCGGAAGAGACGCATCTGTCTGTGGGAACTGTACACATAATCATTCACGAACACCACATGCCCATTACTGGAACTCTAAAGGAGTTATTGCCACATCCCCAGTACAGTCCTGACCTCATTCCAGGCCATCTCCACATGTTTGGGCCATTAAAGGAGTTCCTGAGAGGCCAGACTTTCAGATTCAGATTCAGATTGAAAGAACTTTATTCATCCCAGGGGAAAAATTGCTTAGACGTGAAGCAAGCAGTCCATTTTTTTATTTACATAACTGTGTTCTGTTGTGCCGCACAATCAAAAGTTACGGTTTGAAATGAACGCCCCTCATGCTTATAAAGTTAAAAATTGTTGATTATAGGACAGCATTAAATGTTAGTGCATATTCAGATTGATTTTGTGTAGGTAAAAAGATGTGTTGGAAGTTAATATGCTCAAAATATCTCTCATTATATTTATTTTGGATCATTTGCTACGAGTACCTTGATTGTATTCTCTGTGGTTCTGAGGTGTAGGAACACACCTATCAAAGTACACACCTGTTTACATCATCTAACATTTAGTGGACATTTATTTGTGATTACTGTACATTTTGGCAGCATAGTGGTTACTACTGTCACCTTGCACCACAAGTGTCCAGGTTTGATTCCCGCCTCGGATTTCCTTCCACAGTCCAAAGACATGCAGATTAGGCTAATTGCCATGTGAGTGTTGACTGGAGATCCTACCATGGTCGCTAAAAATAAACACAATGGTCACCATTGGCCTTCAAAGTTCCCAGTTGAACTGCGGAGGATGGATGGATGGACGGATGGATGGAAGGATGGAATGTACATTTTACTATGAAACGGCAGTTACTGTAAAATAAATTGCTACCGGATTATCAGAGTGCAAATGCCCTACAGGAAAACTCTTTCTTATAGAGAAAACAATAACTATATAAAAATAACTCTACAATCTAAAAGAAAAGAAATGTTACAAACTTAGGGAAAGTTTATAGTGTAGTGTACTGTAACTATGACAAAAATAAATGCGAGTGAAAAAGAACAAAGAAGGAAGCAAATGAGAGTGTACAAAGGATTTGGAGGAAAATTGAGAATGAGAATGAGAACTGAGTGACCTCTCTCTTTCTTGTCGCCACATAACCTGTTCTGCCTGTACAGTGTGTGTGTGTGTATGTGTGTGTGTGTGTGTCTGTGTCTGTATGCTCTCTGACCAGGCCCCGGCTTTCATCTCCCCTTGGATTGTTGCTCTGCGGTGGTGTGAGGAATGCTTTGCATTCTGTCTCTTCAGGGCAAGCGAAAGATTTTCCCCTCCCTTACTGCACCATATACACACTGCGTACACACACAGACACACACAAAGACTGAGGAACAATAAGGTATTTCACTAGGGTAAAGCCATGTAATGGTGCTAGCTGTGCAAAAGTTATGTTTAACTTTCTCTTCATGCCATCACTCATCAGTCGGGGAAAATATGTCTTCAAACACACGAAGATCAATCTAACCTTATTAGCAAAAGAGCTAGTGGATACGTTTAGCGCTAAGCAGCTGACATCATGATTGGGCTACCTGAACACTTAAGTGACTAACTTACAGTAATTAACATCAATGTATTCGACAGATCAAGACATATGTTTAGTATTTTTGGTATCAAAAGAAACTGCATGAGATTGCTCATAATAGAAATAGCTCTAACACACTTGACCATCGTAATTAGCTTATTAGTTAACTTGTGCTGGAGCTGTGGGTGTCTGCTCCTATCATAAATCAACCATCGAAAAAAATATATATTATCCACTTAATCTGAGTTATACTCAAATTATTAGTGTATTCCTATGTGAATATTTTCACAAGTATAAAGATTCATGTTGTTGATTCGCAGGCGGTTACATGTCACTGCAGCACTCAGACAAAAGGGCACCTACGCTAACAATAGAGCTTGAAACTCTGCTAATCAGCTCCTTCAGGCATGCAAGAAGAGTCAGGGAACAGGTATAGTGGAGGGGAAAGTCGATCCTTCCTTCTTCAATTTATAAACTACAGTTGTTTAAAGCTATTTATGTGATTCTTGTTGCTGTTTTTAGTCTGTTAAGTAATAGCAGGGAATGCAAGACGTTTTCTTCACGGTGAAAAGAACATAATCAGAACCCTAAATTACTCAGAACGTTAGAAAACCCGACAGATTGAGTGGCACATGAACCGAGAGGTTATGTTCTCAAAATGTCCTGCTAACCTAAAATTATTCCACCCAGCACGCCTCCTAAGTGTGTTTACATAAAGGGGAAAAACTTCTAGAAAGACTGTAAGGATGAGGGCCAAGGTTATTATACGGTGTATGTGTATAGAGTTTACAGTGCGTGTGTGAGAGAGAGAAAGAGAGAGAGGGAGGATCTCTCTCAGCATGGGTTGAGCACTCTTGGAGAACGTGCTTTATATCACAAGTAATTGCATGTGATTCTCCTTCTGACTTCAAAGCGTGCAGCATTACAGTTCAGGGGTCGGAGGCCAGACCAGTACCAAAACGTCCCCCAATTTCCTGTCCCTTTCTAGCTTCAAGCAAGACAAGAGGCCCAGTGGTCTGCGAGCAAAGATGAGACATATCTGCACCTTGACCCTAAATCAAAAACATAGCTAAATGTTATTTTCGTCATCTACTGCCTCAGCATTCATAGCTTTTTGTTTCGTTTAGTTACCTTTCATAATAAAAGATCTTAGCGTGCAGGACGAAGTGATACCAAGAGTAAAAAAAAAACAAAGTACTACAGAAGGATGAAATACATTTACTTTCACGGTCTAAACATTTTGCCCTGAACAATCAATTTAAAAATGTATAACAATGTTCAGGTTATGATCCAGACTAAAACATACATAAATTCCAGGACATATCCAGTCCTTTACCTATTAGTTTATTAAAGTAGTTACTAAATAATACAACGGTACTGTGGAACAGCATTGAGCCACCCCTCATTTCATCATATTCAATTCAATTCAATTCAATTATGTAGATTAAATGAAGGAAATAAGAACAAATGCTTTACTGCAACAGGCTGCAGTATGCCTAAAGAAATTTTAAACTGCTTGTTTATGCACCAACCTCAGCAGCAACCGCATTTCCCCTCTCGTCTGTTCCAGTCACTCAGCATTCGAAATCACAGGCCTGTTCACCGGCTTGATCATGTCATCATCTGCACCTGTTTCCCACTGATTCATGTCTTACGTTAGATGTTTTTTATGCTTGAATGATTCACAGGTCACTGTGTGTGGCTTAACAAACAAAAACATTCCTCTGAAAATGGTCAAGTACTGGGACTGGAGTGAGATTGGGAGCGAAAAACTTTCCAAAAATGAGAGACAAAAAAGTTGTCGTTCAGGAAACCTGAAGAATACAAGAATACAATCACGCTCTTTGGAAGCACGTAGCAGTTTACAGTACAGTACTTCAAAATGAATGAGTGAATAAAAAGACAAAATTTTAAATGATTCCTATTTGCCTTTTCATACACATTAATATTCCTTAGTCTTTTTATGCTACATTGCAATGGTATTGATTATATTAAGTAAAATAAATTTCAGTCACTGTTTGAATAACGGTGTATTTAGGTTATATTTCCTAGAAGTGGTTTATCAATATGTTTTAGACCTGTCAAGAAATGATAAATGACAAATTTTTGAGCATGGGTTCTGTACATTGTCATGTCACATGACACACAACAATATATATGCGTCATTTTCCCTTAACGTCAGACACCAACTAAATCTCCCCATCTCTTATCCTCAACACCACCCCCCTCGGCGTCTCTTCCCGACATCTCTCCCTGTCATTGCCTTTTTTTTTCATTTCCCGTTTTCCAATGTATCTGTCAGTGACAGAGCACAACAGTTGTTAATTGTCAGTGAGATAAGGACATGTACTGACATCAGGTGCCCAAGAGAGAAGACCAAAACAAAAAACAGAACGCCCTCAAAAGTAGTCAGCTTCAATCGAGGATCAGCTTGAGCTGTACAGTAAGTATATATTGAGGTCCAAAATTCTGCATGCAGTATCGAGGAATGGTTTTTTTGCATTAGTTTTCATATTTTGGCAGACACTGAACATATTGAAAAACCAAAGCATATCAAGTTATTCAAAGACAGTATTCGACTTTCATCTAAGGTATGTTTTGTTTTGTTCAACAGCAAATAATTAGGTCTCTCGTCTGCCATGGGGAATGCCTGGGTTCAATTCCCAGGGAAAGGGCAGAGGTTTTTGGGCGGATTGAATGATCCACTGTGGCGACCCCTCGACTGGAGCAGCTGAAAGACTAACAACAACATGCAACATTTTACTGTACATGACAGACCAGCTTTCAGATGCAAAAAAAACCCTAATGTAGACTCCTGTGTTTTGCATGGAAACAGAAAGGAGCCAGTGTGACAAAATAACCAGAAGAACACTTACATATTCTCCAACAACCTCCCAGCGGTTTTACTTATAAAACTGCATAAATTTGTATCTACTGTAACACTACTGATTTTTTTCAAGCAAAGTGTGTTCACACCAAATATTGACTGTGTTTATTTTATTACTCTTTTAAGAGTGTTTTTGTAGTTTATGTAAAAATACATAATACTTAATGTATCTTTTCTTATTTATTTTCTGCAATGTTTCTAAGACTTTTGCGAGTCCTTTGGTAAGAATTGCTTCTTTTTGTTTTCTGAAGTCTGCATTACTTGTTTTTTGTTTGTTTGTTTGTTTGTAATATGCTCTCTTTATCATGTAATATGTTGCTTTATTTATTGTATTGCATCATTTTGCAGCAACTACAGTATAGACTTTGTGCAAAAGACTTAATAAAGACTTTTGCCCCGTATAATGCAAACAAAATAACTTTAAATTGTTCCAGGGTGGAAATGTTCCTTCAAAACAGATACGTTTTTATTATTCTCTCACCATAATGGACTACGATAGGATACAGAGCTGCAAAAATTATTGAGGTCAAAAGTTGAGGGTTAAAGGGATAAAGCTTCTATTTTGCTATCAGAGACGGACTGTACTCTAGACAGGAAGAGGTTTGTGCACTGGGAAAGGGTTGTTCACACTGCTCAGGACATAATCACATGTACGTGAGAACTAAGATACAATGTGCAAGTGCCTCCAGTCACGTCTCCCTTAAGTGTGTATTACTTTTTATCCGTCTGGCATGTACATGCAC
Organism: Platyallabes tihoni; assembly: GCA_030068045.1. NCBI lineage: Eukaryota > Metazoa > Chordata > Actinopteri > Siluriformes > Clariidae > Platyallabes > Platyallabes tihoni. The sequence continues at coordinate 8,633,984 of JAQQZS010000023.1, forward strand.
AGGCACACGCACACACTCTCACACATACAAATGCTGCAAAGCCACGCCACATTTATATCCATTACTTTTACTACAACTTTGTTTGGTTTCCGACGACATCAATGCGATTATACGGAAATAACATAAAATAAGAAAACATCATTTTTCTGTCCTCAAAAATGGTTGCACTGGCAAAGCTCAAAGCTGAAACTCTGCCATAAGTTGGGGTAGACCCGGCATTGAGACTTAGTTTAATATATACACCCCTGAACACCCACCAACTCCCACATATATACACATATATTCATGCAGTGCTGGTGCTCCAGATCATGGCTTCATGGTCCATGTCATGGCTTGTAGCATGGATTGATCATGACATGTGAATGTGGAGCAGCCCTAATTTAGGTGGCCATGTTTTTAAGCCCATAATGGCTGCCCTATAAGAGCTAAAGGAGCCAGGCGGAGACACTCCAGAGCAGACAATATTTCCTAAACTTTGTATAGAATCAAATGTGAAAAGCCTATCTGTTCTTGGTGCATAACTGTGTAAACCGTAGTCATAACTTTATTATTACACTATGTGTCAGTGTGTCAGTGAGGACAGAAAGCCTATAGAGGCTTCTAAATAAATATGATTCAATTAAGTTTAAATTTAAAAAGAGAAAGAGCCCATGAGTGCCTGCAGTGCACTTCAGTAATAATTGAAAGGGTCATAAAATTTGCAGTAGGTTTCCAGAGAAACAGGATGTTTTGGACAAACGTCCTTCATCACCCTGTGGGTTTCACCTCCTATGGCCTCAAGAAGCACTTCACTTCCACAGTCGAGGAAAGACTTTTGTACTGGGTTGCACGATGTGTTTAATGAATGTTACAGGTTAGAGTGTAATTCTTCTCAGCCACTAAATAAATTATAGGGATAATTTAAATGAAAAACATAACAAGAGAACAACATGATGGTATTGGTCCACCAAATCCTACAGGAACAGCTTCATTGCACAGATTAATTGTGGAACGATTCATTCTGTTCTTCATCTATACCGCTTTATCCTGTATACAAGGTCGCCCAGGAAACCCAGGGCATGAGAAGGTGTACAACCTGGACAGGGTGCCAATCCATCGCATGGAAAACATATACACACACTCATCCACATGCTACAGGCAATTTGGGAACGCCAATTAGCCTAAATGTATGTACACTACTGTTCAAAAGTTTGGGGTCACTTTCTAACTCCATGATGGTTCCTGATTTTTATTTCTTTCTACATTGTA
>JAQQZS010000023.1:8684581-8697068 GCA_030068045.1 Platyallabes tihoni
GTGCCGAGGGTATTTAATTAAAATAATGGGAGGGGGGGTGTTTTAATAAAACGACGTCTATCCGACATCTGGCAGATTTATAAACATCTGATTAACATCGTCTAAAGAGTGGATCAGGGTCGTTTTAATTCATTTACGTCTTAAATACGTAGGCTAAGCGTCGTTCTAACATCGGCACAGACGTCTCAGCGACGTCTGCCAGATGAGCAAACGCCCTCTGCCAGACATCTGCAAGACATCTGCCAGGTGAAAAAGACGACGTCGCATAGATGTCTCCGCGACGTGTGTGTGCTATCTGGGTTGTTGAATATTTGAAACATTTTAACATCAGTAAAATATGTTTAAAATGCAGGTTTATGTATAACAATACTGTGATGCAAGAAAGGTTATTATCATGCATGTCTTGAGTCACCTCAGGAGGAAATGAAAACACCAAAGATACATTAAGGTACAGTAAAAGGGTCTATTTTAAGTCAAAATAATGCACATTATTGTAGATTGTCTCAATATGGCTCTGGAAGTTTTTTTTTTGATTACATACAAATCTACATGATATGCCTTTGGGTAAATCATTCAAGCAACAAAACAACACAGTTATTTAACAAATGATCTTTGAAACCTTTCTACAAAAGTATATCAAATAGATCATCACTGGTATAATTGCTGAGAGATTCTTTGATGATTTTTAATTTTGTTGATATCTATCGCCTACCTAGCATTTTCATCAGTTTCTTTTGACGTCAGATTCTTACTAAAAAATCTTTTAACAATTTTACGTCTTACCTGCATTTCTCAAACGTGAGGTACAGTCGGACTTTGTCTCACCTGATTGAGTTTACCCAGGTACTGACTTTACAACCTGTTGACCACAACTCTGTATCCACCCTGCCTCATGGAACACGTCAATCCTGATGCACAGAGATTGTAGTGAGCAGGCTAAAGTTTTATATTTTTAAAGGTCACTCATTTGTACATTTAGAGACATGCTCTACTGGAAAAGCATGTTTCAGACTTTTGATCGTAAAACATCTAACACAACTACCTCGTGGAAGGAAATACCTACTTAACAAACATTGCTCAGTTCGGATATAAGAGGATGAATGCCCCACCTTACTATTTATAAGAGGAATTAAAGGACCTGCTGCTAATGTCTCGATGCCAGATATAACAGAATACCTTTGGATGTCTTGCGGAGTTCATGCCACAACAGATCAGAACTGTTTTTGCAACACAAGTGGGATGGACACAACATTAGGCATGTGGTTGGCTGATTAGTTTATGTGATTATGCATACATTTTATGTAATGTTACACCATTATCATTTCTGTTGTGTATAATATTAAAGGCTAAATGAAATATATAACTAATTGCAAGGAAATAAAACATTATATAAATAAATATTTGTCACTGATTAAGACAGTCTGCAGTTTTTGGGTAAAATTCTTGTCCTATATTGAATGTGATTACTGGTTAATAATTAACAGAGTACCTGTACTGTATAAAAACTTGATGAATTAAACAATTACTTTTTGTTTTCTCTGAGTTGAAACAGCAGAAGGCAGAGTTTACTAATTAGTATGTTATTGACCCTAAGCAGACCTTTATGAGCTAATCTTATGGTTAGAGCCAATTGAAAGGGCTTGTGCAAAACTTGCAAACTAATAAAAGTTAGTTGACATTACTGCGTATAAATTGTACATGCTGCATTTCATCCATTTGATGAGGTGATAATTGGCTTGTATAATATTGTAAGTTAATGTATTTTATCCAGAGAGGAGAAGGGTTTAGAAGGATGGTGCAATACTCTTTGAAAAAAATATTAATTGTCATCAGTTTATTAAATTCAATAGCTGAAACAATGTTGTTTATTTGTTAAACCCTGTCAAATGTTGAACATTTCTTAAATATATAGGTAAGCTACAGTACAACAGAAAAAAAATACCAATACATAGCAGGGCAATACACGATTCCTCGCAAATAAAGAAAAAAGGAAATTTAGAATAATCATATTACTTCTTTCCCACATTGCTGTATAGATATAAATATGCATTATATAGAAATATATTATATATTAAACATTAACAGAAATAATAAACAACTAGCTATAAGGATAAAACTCTAAGCCTTTAACTTCACTTCTGCTTTTAACCAATAAAATGTCATGCAACAGAAACTATATTACTATGACTGCTTTCAGGTGGAAACATTCTTTTAAAATGACAAGGGACATCAATTTATTTACTTTCATAGACTTTTAAAGGCAAAAAACACAACTATACTCAATTCTTCCTAACCAGCATTTTACGTGTGTGTATATACAGTATATATATATATATATATATATTTAGAAAATATCTATCTGAAAACATACAGCGATCTGGTGAAAAAACTACATGGCAATTTTCTTTTTTAAAAAATCCATTTTATAGAGTTTAGTGAGGCTGAATGAACAGTGAATGATCACTTGCCAGTGGTTGTGCATGACAGCACCCTTTAGAAAAAAATTTGACAATTAGTTGAGGTAAGATTTTGTGTTTCAGGTGTTTTTAAGGAGCTCACTCAGATGTAAAACAAATGCACAGATCTACAGAATATAATAATGCATTGCTTTACATGATGTTGAGTTCTGAGTGAAGGTGAAAGCAGGACTAGAAGTAGAAGTACAGTAGCAGGTATATTTGTAGTAGTTTGTTGGAATTTTCAAGACTTCCCAAGAGTTGCAGTATTCATCCCAGTGAGGTTTACATGGCTGTTTTTGGTGGTTGCAGGTCCCAATTACGGGTTTGACGTGACCAGACGGCTAAGGTTATTTTGCTGAATTGTGCTCTTTTTTTGTTGTTGGTGTTGAGAAGCTTGAGGGAATAGAGTTTGAGATAGAGACTGCCCTGGTGCTGGTGTGACAATGTGGATGTTAGCTTAACCTTCACCTTCCCCACTAAATGATCCGGAGCCAGAAGCCTCTCCAAGTGAAATTTTATCATTTCCACTATTAGATTCTTCAAACATCCCACTTGCTAATACAGGCAAGAATTCATTATTCAATTCCTGTATGGGTTGAGTGGACACCAGCCTTAGATTCTGGAGCGTCAGCAGTAAAGTGAAGGCAAGGGCCAAAGACATCTTACTTCCGTTCTTCCCCTGAAGAAACAACATAGTGTAAGGAAGGAGTCAATATTGATAGAAAAAAATGTTTTAATAAACATCTATCATAATTGTACACATTTCTTCCATTTACAAACTCACTCACTCTCACTCACTCATTACCACTTAGTCCTGTATTCAGGGTCGCGTGAGCCTGGTGACTTAGGGCACACCCTGGACAGGGTGCAAATCCATCGCAGGGCACACAGACTTACACACTCATTCACACACTATGGGCAATTTGAGAACACCAATTAACCTAACATACATGTCTTTGGACTGTGGAAACCGGAGTACCCGGAGGAAACCCACCAAGCACGGGGAGAACATGCAAACTCCTTGCACACAGAGACGGGAATCAAGCCTGGCCGGAAATCGAATCCGGACCCTGGAGGTGCAAGGCGACAGTGCTAACCACTACACCACCGTGCCGCCTCCATTTACAAACTGATAATAAATGTCATAAATCATAAGAAGGAAGTTAAATAAACATAAAGGACATTTATAATAAAAGCAATATAAGGCTATGGAAAGGTAAAATAACACTTGTTTGAAAATATGGAAATATATGTGATATGATATGCCTTTTGGTAAACCATTGTTAGTCTATGTACATTCACAACACTTAGCATCTCTTTTGGACTGATACACACACACACACACACACACACACACACATTATTTATTACCTGCTTTTTGCACAAGATTTTTTATATATATGTATACTGGAATGTATACTGTTTTCATCTCACCACCTCAACGCTTTACCTCATTACCACAGTATTTCTTTTGTAAATTTATAGGGTTAATCTGTTTTGTCTAAGCTAGTCAACTAATCAGGTGTCTTTTGCTAATTTATGTTGTTAATTTATGTTGTTTGTACGTAGCACCTTGGTCCATGAGGAACGCTTTTTCATTTCACTGTGTACTGAACTGTATATGGTTGAAATGACAAAAGCCTACTTGACTTGACTTTACTTCAACAATATTAGACACAACACCTCCCACACGCAAAGTTATTTAACATAGGATCTTTTAAACTTTTCTACAATAAGATATCAAATAAATCTACCCTGGTATACAGTACGTGCAACAAGATATTTTGATTTTGTTGATATCAATCACCTACTTCATATTTTCTATATTTGTATTAACTTTTAATGTCAGAATTGTAACAAAAATGAATGTTGACTTACCAGCATTTCTCAGTTAGTAAAGGCAAGGTCACTGAACGAAACCGTTCGTATAGAATCTGAAGATGAACTGAAACAGACAGTCTGACTTCTCTGTCTTAAGTGACTGAGGTTATCCAGGTACTGACTTTACTTGAAGTAGATCCTGCTGGTCACACCTTGGTATCGAACCATACAATATGTCACACAAAAGTACAGGAATGTGACTCAGCAGTCCAGAGCCCCATTTTTCACAGTTCACTTTGCCAAACAGGTTTGTAAAGAAATGCAGCCATGCCCTGTTTCCATGGCAGCACCTGAGCCAGAAGATCCTTATATTACCTTTTACCTTATTTTATTTTATTATTATTATTATTATTATTATTATTTATGGACCCAAATTTTGCTATCCAGCACTTCATATAAGAATCCTGTCATAAAAATTAATGAATCAAATTAAACGGATGTGTAGACTGCTTTTTGAAAATATAACCCTGACAAATGTATCTGGTAAAAAAAAAAAACATTAAAAAACTACATGGTAACTTTCTATAAAATGTCAGTTTTGATTGCTCAGGAGAAAAAAAAGACTCTTAGTTGAGGTGAGTTTCCTGTTTGTGGAAATGTTTTAATGGAACCACAAACGTAATACAAACTGCGAGCTACATCAGATTAAAGACCCGAAAATGGAAGTGAGGCAAAACACTGAAGCCAATGTAAACCATAAAATCGAACCATTCAGTGCATTTGAGGTAATTAATGTAGACAGAGTTATACAGAATATAATCACAAGTCCCTGTGCCATGAGTTATCACAAAAGGGGAAATTAACCTTTTTATTCCAAATCATTCGTCAAAAAAAAAAGGATATCTAGAATGTTGTTTCGATCCACACTCACCCATGAAACTCATTTTATTCCGCTCTTGTGTTTTTAATTTTCTTCTTCTTCAGTCATAAACAGTTCGTCACATGTACACACAGTGTTCCAAGTTTGATTGCTGTTTTCCATAAATCAAGCAATGGTTTATTCAGTCCTTGGCTTCACATCAGGGTGTATGCTGGTGTCAGAGTGGAGATCTGGCTTGAACAACCTCTCTATTCGAACTGCAGATTTTGACTCTGGATCTTATCAAAACTGGAATGATACATACTAGGAACAATTTAATAACAGATTTAATAATTGTGTTGCAAATTGTGTTGCTTCTGAATCTGTTTGCTGTCACAAGACACTAAAATGCATCCTGAATGTGGGTGCTGTTGAATTTTATTTTTATTTTATTTTATTATTATTATTTTTTCTTTTACAAAAGACAACCAATTTATCATTGGTTATAATGATATATCATTGAAGTGGTCTGGAATGTACAAGGAATGTTCTATGTGATTCACCATCTGCAATGTTAATCCCGCTCACATTTAGACACTGATAAATGTTACCAGGGAAAGCAGAACACATTTGGTAAAATGCTCAACCAGGAGTTACAAACAGCAACTTCTTATTACACATTCCTCTTTATTTGAAAAAAAAAGTTAATCATCACAATCTTAAAGGAAAGGATAGACAATCTTCCAAGAAACCAGAATAAAATTAGTGGAAGATAACATTTTACAAGCATAACAATACTGTTACTGCAAAAATGTATTCACTCTTCGAGAGGGTGTGATATAACAGTCCAAAAATATTCAGCTCAAATGAAAATCGCTCAGGCAAACTTGCACAACATGTTTTTATGGAGGGTAGACATTAGATGATCCACAGTCTGCTAGTCATGCATTTCTCCTGGCTGTCCATCAAGACTGAAGTCTGCAAGAGCAGAAAGACTTTCTTCATTTCCCAGCACACTGTCTCTCTCTCTCTCTCTCTATCTCTCTATCCTTTTATTTTTTTAAAACACTGCAGCTGGTTTTCTATTTATCCCTGTATTACATAAAGGCTGGAAAAATGTGGGAGTAGAAAGAAGCTCTCCCGTCAAGCATCATTTGCAAGGGGAGATCAGTCTGCAATTTTGGATCCTGACATCAACCTCAAAAATAATATCTCATTCTGTTGGTGTGCGGATTTCCTCAGTCAAGAATTATTACACGCCTGATTTTGTTTGTTGTAGTAGGTATTTAAAAGTAGAAGTGTAAAGCTTTTGATTCGGAATAAAGACAGTGAGTCAACCTAAATTCATGCACAAGCAGACAACTAAATTAATTTCTCAATCAAGTTGTATATATATATAAATATATGCAGCTAACTTGTAAAAGACAAAATACTGTATATAAAAATTATAGTTTTGTTAGTGTTCATTAGATTTGCATGCAATAAAATTTTTTAAACTGATTCAAACACAGTTCGAGTGCAGACTAAGCACAGACCCCAGCTCTCCTATGGAGGGAAAAGGACTCTCTAGGCTACATGTGCACATTTAAACTTACAAAGAAAGAGATGTGAGATGGAAGAAATTGAGAAAAGCACTTCCAGACTGTCAAAAAAAAAAAAAATTTCCACATTTAGCCAAAGATGGACAAAGTAAAGGAGTGAAAAGTAAATGAGATTTCAGCGTGTAAATGTAGCCAAAGAAAGGAGGAAAACAACATTTGGAGGAGTTGCTTTAGATTAAACGATAAGGAATGGACAGAGAAAATTCCACAGTAAAAACTTGATTTAGTTGCCTGTCTCTTACAAAAAACACTGCATTTCAGATCAGAAATTCATGGTGGCACCTCCAGGGTCCAGGTTCGATTCCTGTCTCTGTGTGCATGGAGTTTGCATGTTCTCCCCGTGCTTGGTGGGTTTCCTCCAGGTACTCTGGTTTCCTCCCACAGTCCAAAGACATGCAGATTAGGCTAACTGGCATTCCCAAATTGCCCGTAGTGTGTAAGTTTGTGTTTGTGTGATGGATTTGCACCCTGTCCAGGGTGTACACCGTCTCGTGCCCTAAGTCTCCTGGAATACGCATCAGGCCCCCCAGGATCCTAAATACAGGATAAAGCGAAATAGACGAGACGGTGAGTGAGTGAGTGAGTTATCCTTATGCGTCCTAATGACTCGCCTGTCTCATTTTGCTAATGCTGACACTATACCCTGTTAACAGTAGTGCAACAGTTTAGAAACTGCAGTCAGAACAGCAATATTAAGTTGTTGTTTTTTTTACGCTTTGTATGTTTGTAAAGAGCTTGGGACTATGCAAGATCTCAATTTGACTTTCAAAACCCTCTAAGCAATCACATCCATTGATTTAATTAAGGATTTCCTTTTTCATTCTCAGTAAATAAAGGGAGTTTGTGTCAAAATCTAAGCCAGCGGCTCAATTCGTCTCTGTCCGCCTTGACCGCACAGACTTGCAGATTTTCAAACCTTCCCTGGGTGTCCTCTGGTTTTTGAAGTGCTCCAGTAATGAAGTACAGAGACCAAAAACATGCTAAATAAAGGCTAGCTTACTGTTCTTTTCCAGAACCGAGGCTTTAAACAAATGGTTAAAGCTATTTTGGGAATACAACAGGCTACCATTAACTCAAGCCCAGATCATGTCATGTAGCTCATAGTGAGACTTGAGGGAACTTCCAGAGAGTGTTGCAGGGACAACCAGATGACAATTTCTGCACCATATTTTCAGTATTACAATATTATGTATCAGTATTAATGGTATGACATACACATCTGGGCTGGTTATGATTCATGGAATTAGACTGTGATTGATGTGTTTTTTTGTCATTTCACAGTAAGTGGGGATTTCTCTGACTAACAGACCTGTTTACCAAACTGCAGTTAAACCATTTCCAGATGTGACCATGCATCAGGCAGTAACGCATTATTGGTCATCATAAAGGGACATGTAGATCTATTAGCAATAATAAATTCAGAGTAATCCCTTTTTGAGGTACACAGCTAGCCTAGTTTTCAAGCTATTGAAGTCATCCGTCTGGAAAAGAACAGCAAACATATAAGAGCTTTTAAAATTTCAGTCTTTTGCTGTCTTCGGTCATTTCCTCCATGATGAATATCGCAATTTTTTATTAAAATCCCATTCTCTCTCTAGGCTTTTGCCCTAGAAAGTCTATATGTTTAGTATAGTGTATGTATACTGCTATTAAAACTGACATTTGAACCTCTGACAAAGTGTCCTGCTTTCAATAACAGCGTTTATATATATGAGACTGACGATATCATGGTCCGTTCTGGTGTCTGTGAAGCCAGCTTGGCACAATAAGGGCCTTATAAGCTACGAATGACGAAGACAGCTCCAGTCCTACGGCAGTGCTGCTGGCTGACGCCTGGAGGTTTGAACTCCACCACAGTCTGAGAGTGCTCCAACCATTAGCGCACTAGTATGGGCACACAACTATTAACACTTACTGCATATGGAAGGCATGCAAAGTCCTCCCCCTTCTCTGGCTAAAAAGAAGAAGCCCACTAAACCACTGACTCAAGATTTTCTCAACAGCTTCACTGTTTGAATATAGTTCACACCTGTGGGCTTCCAAAATATATGCAATGCACATACAGAAAAACTATCCTTTAAGCACAGTACTTGGTTCACCGATTCATCAGTCGGGTACAGCCGCCACGCCTTGACTGCTGAATCTAAGAATTTAAAAGATCACTTTACATCAGCACAATGAATTTCTTTTGACGATAAAACATTTCAGAGTTGTTAATGAATGACACCTAAAGTATATCGTCATGTGATTCCAGCCTCAATGTCCAATTGTGTCATACCTTGGGGTTGGGTGTTTTGAAGTATAATTAAATAACATAATGAACTGACGCAAGCTGTACACAATTAGGCATAAAGACACATATTAAATTAAATATTGCTATTAGATGAAGCTGGAACAATCATTACACATATATAAAGGAATTCCACATTATATACGTGGTAGTATGAGAAAACCTTTCATAGTGATGTGAACAGCCAAAGTGATGTAGAAATGTTTTTATTAAGGATAACTTTAAAATTTTTTGGTCGGCACGGTGGCTTAGCACAGTCACCCTGCACCTCCGGGGTCTGGGTTCGATTCCCACCTCGTGTATGTGTGCCAGGAGTTTGCATGTTCTCCCCGTGTTTTGGTGGGTTTCCTTCCACAGTCCAAAGACATGCAGATAAGGCGTTCCCAATTTCCCTGTAGTGTGTGAATGAATGTGTGTGTGGGTTTGTATTCGTGTGTATGTGTGCCCTGCAATGGATTGGCATCCCGTCCAGGTGTACCCCACCTCATGCCCAAGTCTCTAGGGATAGGCTCAGGCCCCCCTCAACTGTGTATACAGAATACAAGCGGTATAGACAATGAGTGAGTGAGTGAGTTTCTCATTTCACAGAGTGACGACACAATGGTGATACTCATATTTTAATTCTGCAAGAGACTTCAAGTGACCTCAGGTGATGAGTCTATATTTTAGAACACTGGAAATAGAATCTACTCTCTGTACTGTTTCTCCAATTCCAATTTAGTGGAGTATCTAAATTTAAAACAATATACCGTAACTATTTCAGAAATCAACTGTAATTTTCACAACTATATACTGTATAATAGAAAATGCCACATTTTGACCATGTGAAGGGTTTTCCCTAACCGCCACTTATATGTGGGCCTGGTGGTAATTTATATGCCAACACTCCAAATAAGATATGCCACTGCAACATTTTTAAACCACCTCCAGTGCTGACATAATTTCTGGGTTTCTCTGGGTTTTTGTTCGGGAAATCTGTAACACATTGTTCAACCTCACTACAGGAAACACGATCATTAACTCCTTGACTTTAAATAGTATTAATCATTCAGTATGTATCTCTCAGAATGTAAATATATGAAAACAGCCTCCCAAGTCACTTGAGTTTCTGTCACATGGACAATGGACTGCTCTAGGTTATTGTCATGACTCATCTCAGCATGACCTTCAATGTGTATTGCACCATTGAGGGTGTTTCAAATGCTTCGACTGATGTCACTGTGTGACTTTAATGGTGTTGCTAAAGTGTTCTAAATTGTGTGTCTGTTGTTGTTATCGTCACATACCAGATCTAATCAGATTCACGTCACTGGGTCAGGGGTAAAGGCACTACTACTTTCTTTCGTCTGCTCCCCTCGAAGGGGTCGCCACAGTGGGACCGGCACTGCATGTAGTGACTGGGGCAGGGTTAAAGGCTTGGGTTATCCAACTGGATATCAGCGCATGATTTATCTGCTTAAACATACTTGAATTAAAATCACCAGATGAATACCAGGTTTGAATGAGTCTTTCACATGACCAGGCTCCAGCCCTGTCATTTTCATCAAGTCCTATATGATTGCCCTAGTAATAACACTAGTTTATAACTGGATTTTCTTAGTCAATTAGTTGCAAGTTTCAAATTTTATATAAATGGTAATTTATGCTACAGAACTGATTTAATGAGAAAAAAGAAAGAAAAGAAAACAAAGAAAAGATAAGAAAAGAAAAGAAAACCTTTCTGACTGGCTTGTCTTTGGAATCCGCTTACTCAATGTCTACTTACTGAAAAAAACTAGGAGTGTCACGTAGGTCTGTGTACATAATGTGACCATTTAAAAAAATAATTAAGTACATAATCATTTAATAATTTATTTGTTAAAGTAATCAAAGCTAATTGCTTAATATATTTCATTTCAATTACCTCGACATCCAATAGCTGTACACACAAATCAAACGGCACACACAATTCAGTGCTCATTACTTGATATTGTAATAAATCAGACTCTAGATATAACATTCATGAAACATAATCTGGAGCTTCTGGACTGTAACTGCTTTTTCCCGATCTGGGTTCACGGTGGATGGAAACACTGGGCATAAGGTGGAAGGATTCAGCCCAGATGTGTGGCCAGTCAATCACACACACTCTCATACTTGTTCACTGTAAGGGCAAATTACTGTAAGTACTGTATAGTCACTCCACCTACCTATGGATTTGGCAGGAAACCAAAGAAATCAAATAAAATCCACATAAATAAGTGGAGAACAAGGAAAACTCAGGCAATTAATAACAATAACCCAAGCTCAGGATTAAAACTTATACTGTCCATCTACAGTGATTACTAATAATCATACTCACAGAAAAATATAACCTCGAGGACTAATCTTTCACCATATTCTTTGCCGCAACTGGTAGTTCTTCACGTTCGTATGTCTGTGTATATTTGTTTTAGTTAACATTTGGTTTAGATTTAGAAGTTATTCAAACCACAATGTTTCTTAGTCTTTATAAGGAAATCATCACTTCAGTGCCTAACTCTTGAGAATGACCTAACTGGGCTTCTACTTAATTGCAGCACTTCCCAGTTATTTTCTTTGCCACGAACTGGAGCCTCCAATTCCACACCGGAAAGTTGTGGATGAGGTCTTCCCGGGTTGTTGATCCTCACTGAGTTGTCGCAATCTACTTAGAGTTAATCTGTCCGATTCTCTCAGACATTACAAGGTCTGGCCAGAGAGACTGAAAAACCCAGGAGCTTTCCACAGGGGCGAACATGCAGTAGCCTCAGTAGAAGATTTCTAAGAATCACAAATCACAAATCACAATCACAGCACTACATAATGCTTATACTCGGCTTGTCTCTGTGTTTGAATCCATGCAGTCATTTGTTGTAAAAACTGGTTTTGGAGTGTTTTCTCAAAAAGGAGACACAGATAAATACAATGCGACTATTTCCATAGTCGTGTGGAAAATCTCATCTGACGTCATTCAGATGGTTCGCATAATCCCAGTACTGCTAAATTCAGACAAGTTATGCTCACAGGAATATCCATCAAGGATCATGATCAGGGAGAATTACTGCTGTCTAAAGTCAACATTTGGAAATTACATTAAAGGTCAGCTTTTTGCTGATTTGGCCTCATTTTGCCTGAAATACCTCCCCGGAACAACATATGAAATATCTTTTACACATGTGAACATACCGCAACATTGGAAACAGATACTATCAAAACGGTTTGTACCATAAATCTCAGTGACAGCACTTGCTGCTGGTTTGTTGTTATGGTGAGATCACTGCTGTAGCAACATTATTTATGCTTGGCATAAAATCCGGCATAGTTGTAATTTACATAAGAAAAGGAATTTGACAGGCACTGAATTTTTCAGTAATGGGTGGGTGTGTGTATGTGCCCTGCGATGGATTGGCACCCTGTCCAGGGTGTACCCTGCCTCGTGCCCGAAGTCTCCTGGGAT
>JAQQZS010000023.1:8721687-8748105 GCA_030068045.1 Platyallabes tihoni
CAGGTGAGCATTGGCGTCACCTGACCGAGGTGCCTTCTGGGAAACCGAGTCTACAACCAAAAACTACAAAACTAACAGTGCCCTCTAGTGGGCAACCCTCACATCCGCTCTGATCCCACTGTAGTACAACTTACTGAAAAAAAGGACGGTGCTGACCATGATAGAAAAGCACCAGAACACCCAGTGCCCCACAGCCCACCGCGCAATGGGTTAAAAGCAATTAAGTCAGCATTTAACCCTTTTTATTTAAACTACAGATCAGGATGTTCTCTAGTCTGGCTCGTTGTGTCTCCATGTTTATGCAGAGGCACATCAATGCCTGTTGGCACAAGGATAACCCAAACAGTATTGGGCTTAATTTTTTAGTTTTGTGCTGTAATATTATGGCTGATCAATGTATGTCAAGGTGTGTTGAAGCTGTTATGGTTACTTACAGTCATCCAATCCATCACAAAGATATTTTACCATGGTTGGACTTTTAATTTTTACCTTTTAGATTGTTCCTAAAACTCTATCCTGCATGATCAGTCAATTCAGAAAATGTATTAATTAATTCCTGATTTCAACATAAGTCTAAAGATGTTCACGATTTTTCTCTGATTGTTTGCACACTGTAAGCACATCACCGTGTAGAAATAAGAATGTTGCCTGAGCAAAGCCAGGTTAAAACTGTTAAAAAAAAAAAAAGTTACTGATCTTAGTTGGAACTTCTGTGTTTCCTGGACTCCCACTTCGCTTTAGATTTTTGTAGCCATTATAAATAACTGATTTAGACTAGGGTTGCCTTTAAACTTCTTTGGAGTGCAGAATTTATTCGAAGAATTTATAAGTGTATAATTTGGTATATAATTTAATATTCCAAGGCTTATTCCATTCCGAACTGAAGCTGAACCCAGGAACAAATCTGATCTAGTGCACGTGTGAAAAGGTAGCTAGATTTACGAAGCATTAAAAAATATATATTTCTCAGTTGATTCTGAGATAATAACTTGGTGTGTAATATCAGTGTAGTAGTTTCATGTGTGGTTTTTTGAGCAGCCAAAAATTAAGGCTAAGGCATTTGTCTGAGGAGACACTTCCAAAGGATCACCCTTGAGTGGAAAGTCTTTTTCCACTTCCTGCCATATGGAATCGTGATCTAGGCAACCTGAGAAGAGTGCTGCAACGTGCTCCGAACAAAACCTCTGTGTGTCTGGATTGAAGACTAATGGCTCCTTGACTTGACATGGTCAAGCCACAGCTGGTTTTTTGGTGTTCCTTGTCTCCATGTTGGAAAAAAACAAATAAAAAAGCACAATTGAGTGTGAATGAGATGATCAGAGTACACCTGGGTGCAGTTTTTCCAACTGCATGGAAAAAATCTGCTAGTCTCTAGATGGACCAGTTTTAATCTGAGGTACTTTTACTCATGCGTGGTGTTGAGTCATAATGTGGCTCATTGTGACTTCCTGAAGAAAGGTTAACCAACGGAAATTAAAAATTCTCTAAACCCAAGCAAAATCAAATGCAGTCCGATCGTAAATGAAAAAATATAAAAATATACTTTTTACTCATGGTTTTTCCCTGAATCCAGCAGAGCACCTAATTGACCACTAATCCCAAAAGCTCAGCCTCTGTCCTTTCTCATAATCACTCTGATGTTTCCGGCATCAGCTGTGCACTCAGTAATGCATCTGTTACTGACAGCAAAGTGTTGTTAATGCTTTTCTTCTTTTCTCACTCTTTCATGTGAAGCAGTTAAACACACCAAGTGTGTGTGTGTTTTTTTTTTAATATACGTTTGTTCAGAGTAAAGCCACAGGAGGTCCTACGTCTTAACAGCATCTCCAACTGCTCTGAGCTAATTTTACCTCCCCCCCCTAATTAACTATGCTCAGCGGGATGGAGACTTTACAGAAACCTCTCTCTGAAGGTGATGTGCTGGTTGTTTAGCTTGCCTGTTAAACTACAGACTCTCTCTTGGGTCTCATTGATAAAGTTGAGTAATCCTGGAGCTGTTCAGCTTTTCTGGAGTTTATTTCGGACTGCTAATTCATTGCAGGAAGAAATAGCAAGGTTTGTTTGCTGAACATTAGATGACTAAATCTTATTGGATCAAATAAGCCAGTAGTTTTTGTTCCTGCTGCGCAGATAGCGGCCAAGAAGGAGCTCATTCTACATGTCGGTAATTGGTTCAAGAGTTTCTTGGATGTCTTTAATTCAGCGTTGGGTTTGCTTACAATGAGAGTGTTCTCTCAATGAGAGACATGTCAATGGCTATTGGGTCTACCTTAGTTTTTGCAGGTTTTCCCAAGGGTGTGTAATAAATACACATGTATTTGTGAAACACATATACAGTTTCACACAAGTATACGGAAGATTTATGAACTGTCCCGAATTGAAGCTTCTGAAAAGATCCATCTGCCCATTGTATCTATAAAGTATTTATGATGAAATCTAAAATGGAGGAATATCTCAGCTTACATGAAAAATCTTTACTTCGCTACAGCTGGTTTTAGAACGTGTAATCACAACATGCCTTTAAAATTATAGATTCTTGTCATGGTGTATGAGAAGATCACAGTAACATGCGTGTAACATGTCGGATTGTACAGTGAAGATCCTCTAATTATAGATTCATGTGGAATGAAAATGACTATGTTTTGCTTGTCATCAGTCATTGTGCTGAACATTTTTTGTACTGTACAGTACTGTCACTAGTAAGCCACTAAATCAGCCACTAGTAAGTATTAGGGGGTGACACGGGAGTGAATTTTCCTGTTCTGTGCCAATCACAACCAATAGCTTAATGATCTCCCATCCGACGGGAATCCCGTGAAAAAGTGTCAGCCTCTGTTTATGTCGTCACATTATGTATTCTAGGATCACTGATCCCAGTTAAGGACCAAAGATTTTTTTTTTTTTACGATGTGTGATTTTTGTTATCAGACAACACACATAGTGTAAGTACAGCTGTAATTGATTGGACTATTAAAAACATCCTGATAACATCTTCCAGCTGGGTGATTAGGAACACTCCTCTGTCTTGGATAAAAATGGTCTAATTCATCCCTAATTTCCACTGGCTTTCATTTAATCTGATGATATTTCCTGCGAATATATCTCCTTTGCGTGAGCTTTATCTTGTGGGAAAGGATGTGTTTAAGTTGTAAAAGATGTAACTGCTTCGTAAAGGGTGTGTGCGAATCGTCAAAACAACCCACATTTTTCTGAAATTAAGTACGCTTGCAGTACTTCACATATTCCTCATACTGAACGCTCAGAAGGAAACAAAGCCTTGGAATTTGTTTTCTGTCTTTCGGGTTACTTTGCTTTTGCTCTGTTTGACACGTTTGACAAGGCCAGCTACAGGGGCGGATTAGTGCTGCTGCTGCCGTGAAAATGTCTCGGTGAGGAACAGTGTACAGATGTCTAACGCATCAGCAGAAGAACAGGGATTAAAGTGCACTCGTCTACCTTTCTAGTGAGTGCAAGAGCAGTTGAGCTGCTTTGGGATAGAGTGATGGATTATTTCTGAATCCCAGCTGGAAACTATGCAAAAGTCAGACCAATGTCTGATTGACTCTGAGACTGGAGAGCATCCTGCCAGGAAATCCGAGCAGCAAACGTCTGTCGTTATGAGAGAGAATGCTGAGCACCTTTGCGTGGTAGAGCAGCACCATGTGAACCTCTTCACCCTGGGCCAAGTGCCCAGCTCCCTGTCCTGTCTGTCTGTCTCTCTCTCTCTCTCTCTCTCTCTCATTTCTCTAATTGTAGCACTAATCTCCCTTTTACTTGTGTGCCATACTTTCCATACAGCAGTATCTCTTATTTTTCCCAGCTACAGTTCTTTTGAGCCTATCCACTGTACAATAAATTCATTTTACCTGACACTTACAATAACAATTAGCTGCTTAATTTGGGAAATCAGTGGAATTTTGTGTACTTGTGTAAAAAAGTACATGGGCTTAGGGGCGGGGGGGTGGGGGAGGGCGGTGTTAGAATAAGGTCTCTAATATTTAAAAGGGAGTTGAATAAGACAAAAATCACCCTTTATTGAGCCTGTCCCATCTCCATCCAGTCTACACAAAGCTCCTCCACCAGTGGGTTCAACTAGAGTTAGCACGCTAATTATATATATATATATATATATTTTAAACCCAGGATGGTCATGACATCACTTTCAAGTGCACTTCGAACTTCAGCTGCTTGAAAGCCAAGTTACGACTCTATAAACATGTACACACTCATCTTAATGATTTATGAGGATGTGAATGTGGGCGTGTCCAAAAGCAAACATAAATTCAGCACCGAAGGGCAGGTTTCCGTGTTCTGAATACCATATTGTCATCATAAACCTTGATGTATTTAATTTACTTGGCCCCAATATTGATTTACTAGTTCTATAATACTGAAATAAAGCTGTTTTAGTTAAAGCTTCAAAAGCACACCATATGGCTCAATCCCTGAAATCCTTCTATTCACTATTCACTATACACATCATGAAATCAATATAATATAAAATATAAAATAAATATAATATAAAATAGATAGATTTCAAGCATTAACTTTTAACCCCTAACCCCTTCAAATACATAAAACATTGAAAATATTGGTTTGAGTATTTTGTAATACACATAATCCATGAAAGTATGTATTTCATCTGGGGTTGATTAAGCGTGTGTTTGTCCAAGCCACAGTCTGTTTACTCAAGAGTTTACCTGCCATAAAGTGTGTTTTTGTTTTGTGCTCTGTTTTATTACATTTTCTAATGAACGTGGCAGCTGGGATTTTATTCAAATGTTCTATCTTTGTCATAGAAGGATTTTATCTAATGAATGAAGCACTACATATACACGGTGAGTTTATACAAAGGGTAAAAGTGTGACATTAACTGAGATAAAAAAAATAAAATAAAATAAAAAAACCCACAAAAAAAATCCATCTTTCTCTCTCTTTCTCTAATATAAATGCAGACATGCTGTTGTGGCTGTTGTTTTGCTCACACGAAGTCCATGTTTAACCACCGTGCTTGGGCTCTGGTCTTGAAAACACAAACAGACTATTCCAATTAAATCAAAATCTGCCAGCTAACTGGGATGCATCTAAATTTCCATTATTTAATTTAATGATTGCCATAAGGACATGTGAAACCAAAAAAAAAAGGACAAAGATTTTATTATTAACTATTAACTGGTGCCTGGGCATAAGTAATATTACTTACATGTATTTCTGATGACTAAGGAAAATAAACTATAGTAACATTTGTTTAAAGAGTCTAAAAAGGTCTCCAGATTTCAAGAACAATGCATTTGTGAACCTGGCCAGCTAAACTGTTGACGTAAAACCGCACAACACAACACGCTGGCCATTTGCTATAGTTAAGGTGTGTGTTCATTCTCACAGTCTTGCGTCATGGGTTTTCTCAGAACATATGGTGATATTTAGTGGAAGGGTTCAATAGGAATTTAACAGCTGATGCTCTTCCAAATTATTTCCCAATACAAGAAGGTTTTCTTCATTGTTCAGAAATGTTATATGGAAAGAAAAAAAAAGAAAACTCTTTTAATTTGTTTTAGGCTTTCTTTTGAGAATTGCGCAATGTGTTTATATAGAAGAGCTGATATTTTATGATTTATCTGGGCTGTTTTAGAGCGTGAATTCTGGGACTCTGCTCTGCAGATCCCCATGGCAGATTATGAAGAGGTTCTACATGATGATAAAGCTGCTCTGGCCTGGCTGATAGCTTTAAGGCGTGTCGGGATTGTGTACCTGAAAGGGGCACCAACTGATCGGGGCCAGGTGGCAAGACTCGGACAGAGAATCGGATACCTCAGACTCACGTTTTATGGGTAAGCAGGAAGCACACACGCACGCGCGCACACACATACAGCTTTACCATATAATTGAAGAGATGACTTGAAGTGCATTTTCCACTCTTACATCAAAAATTGTTCATGCTTTGTTAGTTCGAGTGCTTCGTGGCTGTGAAATTCAACTTAAATTTAGCGTGAAGAAACATAAAAATTGCATTTCTGCTAAATCGCTCTTTTTCCACAGGATTCGCTCTGCTGTAAAAGATTAAAAGTCACTGGCAAACTGATGATCAACTTGAAAGCATTTCCTGAGCTGAATCTAGGCCAAATCAAACATCTTTTCTTTTTTTCCCCCTCCTAAATGAATTTCACTGCCACTGACCTTCCACTAAACTGCAAAGCAGTGAATCAGAAGTGCATTATTTGACCCTTACAGCCTATTCATCTCATTAATGAGGTATTTTTTTATATATTGGAAGCTATCCTTCATGGATTACAAACGAAGACAGCACTTTCTAAATATTTCAGACACAATTAAGAGCCCTCCATATCGACTAAGCTTCAAATAGAATGATGGGAAAAAAAGACAGCAAAAGAGAAACAGAGGGAAAACAGAGCTCAGATAAGTAAGTAAGGGAAAACAGTTGAGAAACAGATAATACAGGAACACACGGCGTGTTTTGTCGGGTTTTAGTCGGAGCCAGCGTTGATGTACTCCAGAGCTGCGCTGTGACTTTTACTCTGATGTTCAGGGACAGTATCTATCGCCAGCTGGACCGTTTTACCTGAACACAGCCCACACACACACGGAAACAAAAAGATCAGATCATGAACTGCCTTTGTTCAAAGCTACCGAAGAGGAGGGAGACCGAGTGAGAGACAGTCAGATACTGTGTGAGAATCATCGAGAGAGAGAGAGAGAGAGAGAGAGCATACAGACTAACTGAAAAACAATCCAGCAGATCTGGACTTTCTCAGTAATGACATCATGCTGTCCTTCCAGTTCCATGTGTCTCCGGTCACAGCAGGTCTTTCCACTGTTTAGACAAAGTCTGGAGAGACAGCGAATGTTGTGCCATTGTATGTTTTCCCTCACTAGAATGCTCTAGTTTATGGTAAAATGATTAAAACATGTCATAATACTTGACTCCAATACATTCCTCACTGATATAAGCCTGAAAATGTTCGTCCTTATTGAACAAAGCTGCAGAACTGTATTAAATGAATAACAGGTGCTCGGTAAAGAGACATATGAATAAAATTTGTGTTATGATCATTCACATACTACTATTTGCATGGAATGTATTTGAGGAAAAACTATTTTTTTTTTTAATAATGCTGAGTTTTCTCAGTCAGAGTAACGCTCCTATGAATTTAAGATGAATCCTGCACCATCATTTATGCATACTTAAAATAAAGCATCTATTAGGAGTAAATGACACACAGGTTCATAAACTATTTTATAAGCATTCCCTTTTTATCTCTCCATCCTCCTGACATGGGGCGAGTCACGTTCTGCAGCTGAAATCATAATACCCCTCCAGTCTGCCGCTCCTACTTCTTGAGTGCTGCCATAAACAATGCCTGTTATGTCAATTGCAACAATCTCGTACAGTTAGTAAATTCTCTTGCCCAGCTATAAAAACACTGTAACCATTTTATAGCTGTGGTTTCCTCCAGTCAATTCACAGAGACATTGTAAAAAGCAAAATTGTGTTTGCCTCAACAGACACACATGGCAAGTGCAAGACAAGCCCATGGCAAACAACGTAGCGTACACCTCAGGCAAGCTGAGTCTGCACACAGACTATCCTGCTCTGCACCATCCTCCTGGGGTAGGTAGACCACACTACAAGCACACACTTACGGGGTGAATGCACACTCCAGGTAACTGGACTACAAATCGTGTAATATTTTGTAAACATTATCATACATACGGCCATGTTTGCTTTGCCCCCAATATATATACGATCTGATAAAATCAAAATATAATAATTATTTAGATTTCCAACATCAACACCAAAAATAATTAAAAATAAAATAAAACATACAGTAGTTGCAAGCAATGGAGATCGGGCCCAAGCACCCAGTGGGCGGATACATTTAAAGGGGACATACCAATACCATTATGACATAATTTTAGAAAAAGGAGAATTTTAGCTTTAGACCATCGAAAAGCCTCAGACGCTGGTAAAAAGCATGACACTATGATGTCACTCAATGTGATGTCACACAAATCCATTTTTTGGCTTAAGTTTAATGTTTTGTCACAGCTGACCGTTTGAGATTTCAAAATTCCCTCTGCAATTTTGCTTCCTTAATGCCTTGAGATCGCATAGGCCCGGTCTGATGGCAATCGTATAAATCCACTAGGAAGAGTACATCAAAACACATTGGGTGCATTTTGCAAACGACCCAAAATAACTGATTTCTGTTAAGTAGACCCCATTACAATGAATGCAAAAGTTGTTTAGCTCAGTGAGCTCTAAATGTATATTGGGTTTCGTGTGCATACATGCAAGTGTGTATGAGCTATGCCGCAAAATCTCGTTTGATGGGCCCCATGCCACGCCCGGAGCCCAGCCTCTCACGCATCCTAATGACTGCAGATTCCAGCCTGTGTGCTGATTCTCATGACTTTTTAAGCATGTTAAGACCCCCAAAAGGCCCCGGATGTTGGAGGGTAAAAAAACCTGTTGCACACTATGAATACATAGTGCTGATGTCATAGTGCTTGGGCCCTAAAAACAGTAACAGTGCTAATCATTGTCAGCACTTATTAAGCATTTACAGTAAGCTATAAAGCTGTAATTGCTTTAATCACAATTGGTTTAATTTCCTTTCATTGTGTGATATAAATCTGGAAGGACAATATTACTAAGAGCAATTAAAATGCCATATCTATCAAATCTGTACTAGAAAGCGCTTCCCTTTACTTAAAGAAAGTGCATGTTTATGTGGAAGCTGGTGTATCACAAACTGAATTAGATAGTCGCTGGAAAATATGAAAAGTTACTTTAAACTACTTAATCGGAAGTCATTAATAATAATAATAATAATAATAATAATAATAATAAGCTAAGGATTTCTAATAATAGCAGTGAATTACAATCAACCTACACTACCAGTCTTTAGTTTGGACACGCCTAATTTATAATTCTAATTCCATTGTCTATGCTAATTTATATTTCTTTCTACAATGTGAAACATGCAAACATCCAAAATAATCAGTAATCTCCACTGAACTGTTGATATTAAAACTTATGATCTGTAAAGCTGTTTATTAATTGGTTATTTCTGAGGCTGGTGACTCTAAATGAACTTCTCCTCTGCAGCAGAGGTACATTTTTGTCTTGCTTTCCTGGGATGGTCTTCATAAGAGTCAGTTTCATCATGGTGCTTAATGGGTTTTGCAAAAGTATTTGACAATATTGTCCTTGCGATAACTATTCCAGAACGACTGACCTTTGTGTCTTAAAATAACAACTGACTGTTGTTGTTATTAATTACATAATTCCATTTGTGTTATTTTATAATTTTGAAATTTCTAGAATGTATTGTTCTAGAATGAACAATATGAAAAAACCCATTGAATTAGAAGGTTTGTCCAAACTTTTGACCGTTTGTCATACTGTCAATCTGCCCTGATACCTTGTCAGTTTATTCTCCTTAAAGGGATCCGTATGTAGTTTGTTGCAGCAATCACTATTGGAAATCCCATAAAATAAATGCATTCTTAATTCAAATTAATGAGTGTTACCCCTTAAAAGTAACCCCGTTTTGTGACTTGGCAGGTGCAGTTCCTACACTGTCTGCGGCAGGCCGAGGAGGGTGGCGAGAGCGAGGTGGTGGACGGCTTCCACATAGCTGAGCTGCTCAGGAGAAAGGACCCCGAAGCATTTAACGTACTCGCGTCCCTCTACATAGACTACACAGACACCGGCTCTGACTACTGCGACTTCAGCGTGCAATCAAAGAACTGCATTATAGAGTGAGACACAATCAAATGCGATCATATACCACAAGTCACTATTACTTACACAGAGTGTGGGCACAGTCCGTTGTTAGCAGAGGATTGCATTAGAATGCAAATGCTAAACATATGGATATTTTTTTCTTTTTGTCATTAACACTCTAACATTACATTCACTTGACATTCTTGAGCTATCATATTCATGTACATCTAAGACATGTGGTGCTTATTAACTGTGTGCTATGATTTGTGATTAGCTGTAAAGTATTTAATTATAATGCTTAAGAGCATATATTATTAATAAATACTTTTTAGATTAAGATTTAATACATTTAAATCAAACATTTTGTGGCCCCCGGTTCGAGAAGCATTGCTTAAATATCTTGGCCCTCCAGTGTTGGCTCAGAGGGGCTCATAAGACACACTAAGCCATGTACATAAATTCACCGTACTTGGAAATTCAGATGTATGCTGAGGTCATCTAATTCACAGTCCAGACCTTACTGATGTAATAGGTGTTCCCATGTGCTTCATGTTTTAGTGCCTCAGAAGCCTCTTAAATTAAAACAGCACCTTAAACTAGCATCAGAGCGCAGGCTATATGAACATTATAAATCATATGGCTAATAAAAGAAAACAAGGCAGTGATTATAATAAGTCACATGACTTATTTGTCCATGAGTGCCAGGCTTTGGTGTAAAAACAGCGCCATCTTTCGTCCACCTGGTAAAAAGCAAGATTTATGATTATTTTTTTTCTTTCTGTGCAGTGTGGACAGAGATGACCGTGTGGTGAGGATAAACTATAACAATGCAACGAGAGACTCTGTCCTGGATCTACCTCTCGATCAGGTGCAGCCGTTCTACTCCTCCCTGAAGAGCTTCGTGGAGTTGATGAGGCGGCCAGAAAACGTGGTCACCTACAGGATGGAGCCAGGTCAGTGCAGTGTACTGGAACATTTAGACTAACAAGACGCTCTGTTTGTTCTGCCCAGTTTACTAACTTTATTAAATTAAAAATAAAAATTTGGCACTCGAGTTATTGCTCTTTGGTCTTTTGCTCTTTGGAGATTCTTCATACTGACCTGCAAATGAGCAACAGATTCCAAACTTGGCGGGATGTTTTGTTATGTATGGCGTGTCATATTCTTTCTTTTTTATTGACCTAATTACATGGAAAGTCTTTTGGTCTGTCTGGTGTAGAAGCCAACACTTAATGGAAAACAGAGCAACATGCCCAGTAGCAGTTTCTAGAATGTAAGCGTTTGGAAACATCGCCTAATTCTTCCATGTTCAGAGAGAGAAATTATTGTCTGTTTTGCACAGGTGACCTGATAACCTTCGATAACTCGCGTCTGCTGCACGGTCGGAGGAAATACCAGTCTGGGGGCAGGACCCTAAGACACCTAGAGGGAGCATACCTGGACTGGGATGAAGTCATGTCTCGTCTGCGTGTCCTCCGAAAAGCTGTCCACGGAGACAGCTAGGGATCCCTCTCTGATTTTGTTTTTATCTGGAACACAAGCTCTGTCAGTAGGAGTTTAAGCTTGAAGCTGTACTTATTGCACACTGCTTAGTTAAGCGGAACCTTTAAGAACCCACAACTTGGTCTGAAAGTTATCACACCAGGATGATAATCTGGTAAGAATGTGTTAGTCACCGAATTTCCATTTTGCTCTATTGAACTGTAAATCGTAAAAGATTACTTCATGAGTGCAGTGAATGTGAAGCTTATGTTCTCACACCCATGACAAAATGAACTCAAGAGGTCCTAATGCGGAACGTGCCAACAGTTACTAAAACTCTTTAGGAATGTTTTTAATGCTTAGTTTTGAACCTTTTGTCGCAGATTATTATTTTAAAATACTGGTGGACTAATGGCACTAAACATTTAAAACTTTACCATAAATCTTTTTTGCATAGTGTAATACAGAGCTTCTCCACCGAACCATGAGGCTCATTATTATTTGGCAAGAAATGCAACCATAACCATCAGTGACCTGCCTTAGTGTGTCGTTCATATTGCACAACATGTCCTGTGAGGGTAGGGGGAGTTTCCCTGATTGAGTTTTTTCCAGGTGGTGATTTAATAAATGCAATTAAATAAAATACTACTTAAATTCAAACTATTTGGAAAGTGTAGCTTTTCATTTGATGTTAAAAAAAAATAAAAAAATATGACACGTGCTGTACCTTTTCCCTCCCATAGAATGAATGTGAACGCAAGACAATGCACATCGCTCAGTGGCATTATGCACACCAAAACAAAAGGGCATCGGATAGTTATTCAACGTAGAGAGGACCAAGCGTTCACATTTCTTCTCAAAACACAGCCAATTCCGTCATCCTTAGTGTCAATAAGGACTTTAAGTGCAAAACATTTTCACAACATAGTAATCAGGAAGCCATGTGGGAACTTAAAAGTTTATTCTACTAAAATTCAAATGGAAGAAATGCTAGAGCAAGCTAAAATGAAAAAAAAAATTCATAAATAAAAAATTCTGAGGGTACATTAAAATAAACCAAAATCACAAATAGCTCATTACATTTCGCTGGCCACTCAAATCTGCGGGAAAAATTGGACTTGTATAAAGACGCCGGAAAACCTGACACTATAGTTTATTATTGGAGTTGTTTCTGCAGGTAGAGAAGCAATCCCATCCAAAGACATTAATCTGGATCTCTGTGTGATCCCTGTTTTTTTTTTTTTTTAAATCGTGATTATTTGCTCTGTTTTTAGTTTGAGCTCCATCCTCAGCACATGTGGTACCCGAGATGTCACGGTAACCAGACAAGTATAGAATAGCTCACTTGGCGGTTAAAAAAACAAAAACAAAAAAGCCTCGCCTCACCATCTGGTGGAAAAGTATCAAGACAGCATGTTGTAAATATTCTGCTATGAAGTTATTTAGAATGGGTCTGATAACTTATTATAAAACCTGCACCTACAATGCATAAAAAGTGACTTGCTGCTGTTCTATTTATAAGTTATTTATGTTTAAGGGCAAGCTTGACAACGGTGTGCTTTTAGCAGCTCTGAGGAGATGACTCCTTTACATGTTGATATTGTTTTGATGATGTTGCATCAGCTCATGGAAATACATTACCTCAATCCATCAGACCTTACTTGTTGATCTAACAGGTTGCTTGAGAAATATCTGCTGTTTAAGATGGAGACGTGGATTCCCTAAAGGACATGAGAGAATAAAACCTATCCCTGAACATAAAGCAGGATATGGATAACATGCCACCCATTTGAGTTAGACATCTTTTATTTTCATATTTCCAAAGCTGTACAGGTTCTATAAATATTTTTTAAACACTGAAATATTTACAGTCAACATTACTTTCTTTTCCTTTCCCCTCTTGTTCTCCGTAGTACTGCAAGTGAAACTGAATGAAAGACCTTACTAGCCTGGGACTGTTTCTCTCAGTCACTTAGCATTCACTACAAAACATCTGTCTTTGGAGACTCTTTGACCTGATGAATCGATCTTGTGCTATTTACAACAAAGCCTACAGACCACAGGCCTTTAAGACCATCTAAAAAGTGATTGCTCTTCATGGAGACAACGTTTTTCTACGTACACTTTGCCGTTTAAAATCAGAAGAACACACAAAAGAACATTAAAAATGTATATCACAGACATTATAGGCACGCTCCTCCTCAAACACACACACACACACACACACTATAAAGCAGAAAAATGACAATTTAAATGGGACGTTTCTCTAAATCACATAGGTAGATTTTCTCAAACAGTGAATTGACAAAAAGGACATCAGTACACATACAGACTCAGGAAAAGGGAAAAAAAAGAAAAAAAAGAGATCTCCAAAAGCAGCTCTTTCAGCATTCACACACTCACTTAATGCTTCTATTACTGTGGTTCAGCAATGCATCCAAAATGCACACACTCCCTCGGTATACACACACTCCCCACTTTCACAGGAGACACAGTGGAGAACTTGATCTTCAAACCCACTACAGTATTGCACATCTATTGAAGACATTAAATTTCTGTTTAAACATTGCTCCAGTGAAAATGTACAGCATAGGTTTTTCATATTACTATTCAGTGTTTTGCTTCTTCTTTTTTTTTTTTCATTTTCTTACAGCAACATGCAATTTATCACAGCTGTTCACAGACAGTTTTACAGTAAAACTAGTACAGTAGGCTCATGGCGAAGCTAAGGATGTACACATGCACACCTTGGACCAAAAACAGCAGAAAGAGAAGGCTGAATGAAACACTTACGTACCTGCTAAGGCTCACATTCTCTCTCACACACACACACACACACACACACACACACACACACAAACACACCCTTTCATGGAAACACTCTCAGTAGCCTCATAACGTGAAGGTTTTAAATCAGCATTTGGACAGGACAGATGTTGCGTTCCCAGTGAATATACAATTTATTTCCACCCCCCCCAGAGTTTCTAAGAATGGGTTAAACAAATGTGGTGTGTGTGTGTGGGGGGGGGATGGAGCGCTTGCGAGGACAGGGGGCGCTCTTCTGCACATGCCGATGCTGAATATTAGAGGCGTGGTGTGCATATGGGGACCTCGGATCAGATCGCATGCAAAAAAATTAAAATATAAAATAAAATAAAAGGGGGACAGCAGCATGGCGATATGCCTACAAGAGGCAAAAACTAAGGACGTGGACAATTAGGAGTCGAGTAAAGATCTGCAGTAGACGTGATTGCTGTTCCTACTCTGATATACCAGATTGAAGAAAAATTATATTTTTATACTTGCAATATGTACTTGTCGTTGATCTTGATTAAATACTGTGAGTGGGAGGATAAGTGTAAGGAATACTGTCCAGGACAAGCGAGTGGGCCAGTGGCGGCTCAAGACAGCATTAAGGAAGCAGATGTGCGGGTGATCTGGAAAAGTAGTTATAGTGTAGCTGTTACGATGGAGGTTCTGAGTACAATACAGCAGGCGGACTTGTGCATTAGCTGGGTATTGGGCGAGGGGACAGCATCTTGGGTTTGCCCTCTGTCTCCTTCCCCTTCACTGCAGCCACGTAGGAGAAGAGACAGAGCACGGAGTAACAGATCTGATGTGCCTGATGGAGTGAGCAGACAAAAAGAAATTCTATCTTAATAAATATATATCCTCTTAACTCTTTTACAAATATTGAAACATATTATTATTGTTATTGTTATTTGTGTACAACACTTATTGGCGTGTTTTAATCTTACCATGGGAGTTTTGTACTTATGGATCACCACTTCTTTAGTTTCAGGAACTGCAAATCACGTACGAGAGAAAAACAAACAAAAAACAAAAAAAAAAAACAAGAGTTTGGAAGACGTAAGAAAAGATGGAGCAGAGAGAGTGAGCGCGAGAGAGAGAGATATGGCCCGTGGATCAACAAATCATGAAACACATTAAAATCATTAAATATAAACTATTAAATAAAGTCATCTCATCACACTTGTTCTTCAGGTAAACCTACCATATCGATGCACACCTTCTAGTTTTACATTTTCTCAGTGCTGCCCTGCAACTGCCTGCCCTGTTTATCTACAGAAAAGTGACCAAGCTGACCTGGGGTAATTTCAGTGATGTGTTATTCCCACACGGCACTGACATCGATACTGATAAGAGACACAGTACTGAGAGTGGCATTGCTACGAGTGCTGCAGAATTGTTGAAGGTTGAAATGATGCCTCGCTAACATTACTATGTTGACAAACAGTCCAACCAAAAGTATCCTGAGCTTTGAGGGTGGTGCAGTGTGCAGAGGCTGACTGACGCATGAGGTATAATCCCTAACTGGACCGACAAGTAAGCTGAGCATCATAAAACAGCCAGTTAATGCTTTAATAAAAAAATCCCAGCAATGCTGCAGTACCTGATACACTCATATCAACATCACGTGATTTAAATCACTGTTTAAATAATGTCTGCTCAGTAGTGGTTCTGGCATGAAGGTAAATCTTTTTTTGCAAATCTGTTTTGCAATAACACATCGTTGATCCCTATAATACGGTTAATACAAAACGAATATAAAATCCATTTCCCTGCCACACTTTAGTTTCGATAAGTGGCCTGTTGCTATGCAACAAGCAAGATACTGTTTTATTTGTAGAATAAAAGATTTACATAAGTCTGGGAGCTAGCAGCAACTTTTAAGCTTTCATATCTGGCTCCTCAACAAAACACCTAATATCAGAGTAAACACATCGACTGCTCCCTTAAAGGATGAGGGAGACATTTCTTCTGTCATGCAGATCTACTGGCACATGTAGCGGTACTGCATTCCTCCACCATCTAGTGGTAATGGCCAGAGTTACAGCTTAAGCCATGGGCAATAATAGAATCAGAATAACAATAGTCTGAAACAGACTAAAGTGATTTTTCTTTTGATGTTTGATGATGAAGTTTGATGTTTGGAATTGGAAACAGCTTGGAGTGATGCAACTTTCTTCTTTTTGTCTTTCGGCTGTTCCCTTTCTGGGATCGCCGAATCATCTGCCTCCATCTTAACCTATCCTCTGCTTCCTCTTCTCTCACACCAACTAACTTCATGTCCTCTCTCACTGCATCCATAAATCTTCCCTTAGGTGTTCCTCTAGACCTCCTGCCTGGCAGTTCCAACTTTAGGATCCTTCTACCGGTATACTGTATACACTTCTGAACCATCTCAACCATTGCTGTTATTTAGCAACCTATGATAAAAACTGAAGTTGTTCACGAAGCAATGGTCTAACACAAGTTAGTTACATATTAAGTGCATCTATATGGAAGATTTTCCTAATACAATAGTAAAAAGTGAAGTGAATATAGATAAACTTGTAAATTAATGGCCAGTAAAATGTATAATTAAAAAAACTAAACTTATTATCATTTAAAACAACTTAAATAGGTAGTTAGAACAGTAAATATGAACATCATAACAGTACAACAAACCATTCAGTGTCTCTACATGATTGTTTTTTCAAGCCACCATTCCCTGCTAAGCTCAGAGCACAGAGACCATTATTGTGATGTCAATAAAAGACAAGCAAACTCCTCCAGTGGGGGTTAGAGAATGATAAACAGCCTCACAGCAAGAGACATGATTTAGGGATTTGCCAGCCTGACGATGGCTCATGGAATGATTTCGGGCTACAAGCGAATGCACGTGAAACGTTAGCGGAACATTGGACAGCCAAGGCCGATGAAAATGAGATAGAGGATAAAGACGATTATCAGTCAGTTTATCAGGCGTGAATGAAAGGAGTGAAAGTGGAAAGAGGAGTAGAGAAAGATTAAGGTGACAAGCACTTTACCTGCTGGAGAATGAAGGTTTTCATAGCAGCAAAGATGAGGGGCGCATTACAAAAAAAGGAAGCACAGAGACACGGCAGTAACCCTATCTAATCCTGAAGCTAAAGCTAGCACCGTCAATGCGCTGAGGATAAACGAGCTACAATGAACATCGTACACCATATGACATATAAAGCAAAAATAATCCCAGGTGTTCATCCCATTTAAAGACAACTTAAGACTGCATCCAGGATGAAAGCTGAAAACACTAAATTGTCTAACAAAACAATTCTACTGTGAAACTGATGGCCTGTTAACCAAAAAACTGACTTATCTTCCATTGTCTGAGGCGGCTCTGTGGTATTCTACCTTTCTCTATAAACACCACGTTAAATATATAAAGAGCTGGTCATCACAGACACATGAACTAATCCCAATCTGATCTGTGATTACACTTTGTAGTTTGGTTTACTGCCGTGTCGCGTACAGGCCGAGAATCAGAATGGGGGTAATTACCAAATTCCTCCAGGACAAAGACTCCCTTCACTGTATTGCACTTTTTAATGTGATTCAGCTCTATGAAAACCTAAAGTGAAAAAACAAACAAACAAACAAACAAAACAAAAGAGCACACTGTTAGCAACTCAATCACACTTGTGGAAACAAAAAAACAACAAATAAAGAGAGAATTTTTTAAAAATGAAAACGAAACAGTGATAAAAATGACAATCTGGACAGATAGTAGACAGTAAAACGGGGAAAAATGAAGACAGCACAAAATAAGCAAGCTCTGTCAAAGCTACCACAACTCAAAAAAAGGACTACAGAGAGAGGAAGTTTCCATGCTGAGAAGCTAACATGGGCCGAATGAATGACGTGCAAAGTCAAAATGTCAAATCACATGTGTTATAATTCATTATACAACAGTTAAGTTCAGACCGTGCAAATCTAATTGGACGTCCGATTGGCTTTCTACGAGTAGTGATAATGGACGGTAACAGCACTGGGATGTTTATCTATATGTATCGCCCCATGTCCCCCAGGGGTTCTATAGTCCTTAACTGTCGGTGAACAGCGTGGGTGAAAGTAGATCTGTAAAGTCTGCAATACGTAGTGAGGAGAGAGAAACTGCTTGCTGAGAACCACATTCATAAACACTGATTACTTTCTACACGGAGAACTTTACGTCATCTTACAGAAAACAAACAAACAAACAACAATCTGACTCCTTAATAATTGTTTAAAACTCGTTCCGCAGAGTCTCTGAACTATCTGTGATGTTTTATTCATGGATTCAAAGCTAACTCTGGAGTTCTCTCTCTCTAATCCTGGATAAAGGGCACTAGCTTTCAATTTAATTTGGATTTAACCCATTTATTTAGGAATCTTTATGTTTATGAGATTTACAGGACTGTCCACCACCTCCTTGGTTTGTTCTCCTCACCTTTTGGGTACATACAGTAGTACAGGTAAAATTTTTAAACTATTTTCAGCCATGTTAATTACACTGCGGATAGGATATCTGCAAAACAACTGAATAATTAAATGAATAAATCACAATCTGTGGATAAGAAAAGGTGCTTGCGGACACTGTTGTATGAAATGACTGCCGCGTGATATCCAGCACTACAGTACAGCACTCCCTCACATGTGATATTGCTTAATTAAGCATTATTACAACAGACCCAGATCACCCAGCGTTAAATAGAAGAAAAAAAGAAAACATTTTTCTGTAACTACCAGTAAATTGGCACTGAAAGTAAGTGCCGCAACTGTATAAATATTTGTATACATGGCAGATGGTAACAATAACGAAAACTAAGATGGTCTGAGGCCCGTGTGAAACACACATGAAAAATTCCATCATCTAAACAGAAAAAATAAATAAATGAATGAGAGACCAAAAAAATAAAGAAAGAAATGAAATAAAGAACCGAGGTCAACTACAACAGCTACAAATGGAGAAAAAGAAAAAGAAAAGAAAGCCAATGGGAAAAAAAACATGACCCGCTAACAAGCAAAGACAGCAGCGGTGGTGTACCTTCCGCTCCTTGCAGGGAGAGAGAGCATGGGAGAGAAACGCTTTGGATTATTATCGCACAAAAGAGCAGAAAAATAAACCACTATGTGGCACTACGACGCGCCCCCCCAAGAATCAGTAACCAATAAATCAAGAAAAATAATTATTAAAAATACAAACATAACCAAACAAAAAAAAATACAAAAATAATGAAGTCTTATTAACGGGTCATTGTGTTCAGTTGTTTTTGAATCCTTGCTGTAATCCCACTCCATTGCCCTCCATGCCTCCTCCGCCAGCAGTGCGGACTGGCAACCTCAGGGAAACAAACAGAAGCTGCACCTATGCGACACCTACTACACACCTGAGCTGAGACACTTCAACTTCAATCAAAAACTGTACAGATCTTTTAGTTTAGATGGAAGTCGACCAAAACCTTTACTCTCTACACTGGTTCATATTTACACTGATGCTAGGTTTGGTCTAGCTTAACATCCTAAACAAAAACGCTGTGTATAAACAAACAGAAATAAGGAGCTAACGTTTGCTAAATTGTGACATTGTCTTCTTGTGATTTAAACTGCTGAAAAAAGAGGCAGTATCAGTATAAGGGTTGTAGGCTGGTGATTATTTAAATGGATTATCAATTATTTTACTATATCTAACTAATATTCTAATGCAGATGAGTATTGCATTAGAAGACATTTCTGATGGGAGTGGCCTCTTCCAGGATGACTCCGCCCGTTCCACATGGCACAAGAGCTCACTGACTGATTTGATGAGGATGAAAAGGAAGTAGATCAAACGCAATGGAACTAGAGCTCAACTAACTTGAACATCCGTTACAGATTTTGGACCATTGTATTACAAAGCACTCTCATTTACCATGATTAATACACCAACTGAGGGAACCTCTTTTTGGGAGGGGGGTTCGGTATAATAAACTTTGATAAAAACTTATCGAAGCTATGCCAACGTGCAGTAAAGCTGCTCTGGCACCTTAGTCTGTATTTTTTTTTATTTTTTTTATTTATCTATAAATGCTTATAAAAAAATAAGCTCTGACCACTAAATTAGTATTTGCTTTGTTTGTTTTTACCTCATCTCCTATATGCTCCCCAAAATTGTGGAGTTGAATAAGCAGCATTTCATATAAAAATCAAAACAAAAACAAAAAACTCGGTTTCACTTTTGATTAGAAAAAGATCTAATTTCACACAAAATCCCCCAGATGTCAAAAGCAATACTTATATCCCCATGTGTCAAAAGTTCACTAACCTCAAAAAGACTGATTTTCAGACAGTAAAACTACTGTGAGATGTATTAGCGTTATTAGACCACTACACTCCAGGCCTGACTCTACTCAATAACCTGCATTGTGCATCACTGACCCACACACTCAGACTCATATGTCCCCTATATATCTTACCTTAGACATACCAAAACATTTCAAAAATCACACCAACACATATCCACACACTGTGAAGACAGTTAACAGTTAATACTGACACAGTTTATGTGTAATGTGCACCTTAAAAAAAAGAAAAAAAAAGATATGCTAATGACTAAGCAACTTAAAGACAAACATCCAGCAAATAAAGCAAAAAAAAAAAAAAGAGCTAGTCCTCCAAGAACCTCTGTGGTAACCAAAAGGAATTCATGTATTTATTTATCTCTGAACTATGAGATTTAACTGGGGCTGGAACGGTTTCGAAGTATTTCTAACTGCATCACAATGTTAGTTTAGTGGGATGAAGTTCATCCCTTATCGGGGATAACATCTGTCTGGGGAGTGTACTTGATACGATTTTTTTTTGCCAGCCCTATGATGCACAACAAATTTATAATTTTTTTTTTATCTCAGTTCTTTTGATTTAAGAAGTTCTCTGAGGACGTCAGCAACATTAAGAAATACAGTATGGAAAAAGGCATGGAGGCAAGAGAATGAACAGGGGTGAGAATGACAGAATGAGAGATGTGAGAGGAAGGGTGGGAGTTTGAGGATATGCAGGAGATGGGCATTGACTTTTTACATGCTTTGCATGGTACACTGGGCCACTGACGAGGCCTCCTACCTGGCTGTGCATGAACTTGAGATTAATCCCCTCGAGGGTGACCTGCAGGAGACCCCCTTCACCTGACTTCATATCCTGAACAGGGAACTCTCCTCCCAATTCTGGACCTAAAAAAAGGGAAGAGCTGATGTTCTGTTCATCTTGCAGATACTTGGAAAAAGCCTTGATGAGACCAAAAACCTAACCTTTGCAGAACCAGTCTAGTCCATATGCTTCTGACACTGAAAACACCATGACTACAGTGAAGCATGGTGGCAGTAGCACCATGTTATCAGTTACTCCTGGCCTTTTAGTTGATTTCTTGGACTAATGCCCTCTTTAACCAGTCAATGATTTTTAATAGATCCTGCCTTGCGCTTCCAGGGTCCAAGAGGAATGCTTTGCGGGAGAAATGAGTCGGCCTCACCGGTTTCAAAGAGTCAATCCGGGAGCACGATGATAGAAAATGGCTGTCCTGTAAAGCTGTACTGATGGTGAATAATCCTAATTTTCAAAAAAACCTCCATAAAATAGAGTTCACAGTCTAATACAGTGGAAAACAACTCTGAGACAAAATGGCATCCGGGATTCCCCTCGCGATTTAAAGGCGCAGAGACAAACATTTCACGGTGAGATTTATTTCCGTAGGCGCGAGTTCGGTTTTTGGCCACATGATGGCAGTGTGGGGAAAGAGGACAGAGATGTAGTCAAGTTGATTGGTATACTTTACATTGCATATTGTATTGTATACGTATATTGCATTCGTGTCAAACGTCTCGCTTTGCCGGGCTTGAGAACAAATCGGACTTACGAACGTGCTCCCGGAGTGGAACTCGTTCGTAAGTTGGGGACCACCTGTATGCAGGATAAAGTAGACGATGAGTGAGTGAGGTTGCTCTAGATGGCGTCAATGAGATATTATTTATAGTCGCAGTATTCTTTCCTTGTTTTTATAAAATGCTGATTCATTCAGATTTCGCTTATAACCAAACCCTGATTGATATTGTTCCAGAAAACCTGTTTCTGTGACTCCTTTGTCTTCGTGTTGCTGTTTGTTGAGGTAAGGTTCTCTAACAACTCTGAGTGGCAGCTGTGTTTACACTGAGATCACAAGGCAGTTTAAATGTACACAAGTAGAATCTATTTACATTTTTCACCACCACTACACTTAAGTGTATTTGATAATGAGTAAAATACATCGTGAACAAATAGTCGACTTACGCAGTCCCTCAAGACACGCCATACCTGGCTTAATGCTTTGCTGTCTTGCTGCTGCACGTTCCATGCTATCCTTGACACAGTAGTACAGCTCACGACACTAAACAGATAGAATGACAATGAAACACGTAGTAAATACAATATATTTATTGCACATCAGATCATTTTTAAACAGACACACACAAACACACACACATACACAACCGCAGCACCCCACTATGTCAGCTGGAACCATGTTGAGTTTAATTAACCCCCCGAACATGCGCATGTGTGTTCTGACCTTTTTCGTGTAGAACTTGTTAAGCTGTGTCTCCAGTCCATTCCTCCTCCACAGACACAGCACTTTGGTCTTGGGACAGTAGGTCATATTGATCAACTTCTCGTACCACCAGCGTTCATATACTGTCCCGATGTTACTGCGTAGCACGATGCAGTCATCACACACCTGCTCACACACACACATACACACACACACACACACACACACGAAAGCATGACCAGTTTACAGAAATTCACTTGTACATTGTTAAAATGAGTAGATCAGACCTTGTGTGTACTTTCCTACATACACATACCTCCATGAAGAATATGTCTCCTGTGGTATCAGTCCCAGCATGCACCACAAAAGTCTGCTTCTTTATATGGCGACTTCCACTCGGCCTTATGGGAAGTTCCCTTCCGTTCTACAACGATGAAACAATCGATGATTTGCTTTTAAACTTTAACGCGATTTGCAGGGATTGTTTCATTCCATCATTTTTTTTTTTGGCTTCGTGACTCATGAACGAAATGAGACGCGTCAGAATCAGAAGGAAGAAACATTTCTAATGAAATAGTGTCTTCATTGTCTTCACTCTGTCTTCAGAGTATGATTTCTCATCTCAAGCAATAAAATATTTATGTGCTTCTTACATTGAGGATGGAAATAATTTAGCATTACAGCAGTGTTCTCATGGTGCAATGATCACCTTATTGAATTATGAATTTATTTATCATAAAAAAAAAGAATATCTGGTGTATTATAGGTCATGTCAACATCTAACATGTCATGGTCATATCGAACTATACACCTTACGTTAATGTGTCTGATTACATGATAAACAAACACACACACAATCACTCAGATAAACTCAACTACCTGAAAAACATCAGGACTGAACTGATAACCATTTGTTCAATTGAACAATTGTTCATACCAACCTGTAATTGCTATTGTGCACAATATTTATTACTTGTTATTTCCACAAAACTCTTTTCCATCTTCGCTGCTACTTAAAAGAAATATTTTACTGTTTCTCCTCCCACTCTCTCAACTCATTACCTCATCACCATAAAGTATTGAAATGTGTCATGCTGTCACTTTGTGGCACTTGTTCACACATTTGCTCATCCACTTTAGTTTATTGTATAGAATTTAGATAGTATTCTGTTTGGTTTCTTTGGTTAGCTAGTTAGTTTTGTTAACTTATGTTGTATGTAGCACCTTGGTCCTGGAGGAACGTTGTTTCATTCCACTGTGTACTAAATTGTATGTGGTTCAAATGACAATAAAAGCCTACTTCGACTTGACATTCTAGGGGGCTTGCAATGAGGATATTAAACAGGGAAAGTAAATTAATTAAGAAGGAAATTTAATTATTCTACCATTAAAACTAATCCTTTTATTATTGGCAATTTTTATTTTTATTTATTTATTTATTTATTTATTTATTTTTACACATTTTGGACATTTTAATCCATTTCAAGCCGCATGTAGGTTATTTAAACCGCAATTAAAGGAGTAACAGGAGTAAAGAAAGGAAATCGGACAGAAATATAATCGCAGATTAGCACCTGTAAAGGTCACAGGGATACTTCTCTACACTGCAGAAATTCTAGTAATAAGGGAAGCAGAAGGAGAAATGCTAAAGAAGCTATAAGGAGAAGCATCTGGACTAGACTGGTTCATACCATCTGTGTCAGACGGTCTAAGACCTCGTTGATCTCTTGGCTGTACGTCAAACCGATGTGAGACTTCCCCATCAGACGACGAACCTTCTTCCTGATGTCATTCTTAGTCACCTAGACAAAATATATACACATTCGACGCAAACGTTACATAATGACTCGACCGCGGGAACGAGTCTCTGCAGGTAGCCAAAAAATTATAATAAATTAACAAATCTGCACCTTCATCATAAGCATATAGGCTATCATGTTGTGCAAGAGGTTGGCCAGCAGTCTGTCCTCATCATCCTCTAGTCTCTTACGGTCATGATCACCCAGTGACAGATACCTGAGAAGAGACACACAGAAAAGCATGGTTACTCAAAAACACTACATTTACCTCTGGTACAAAATCACTATTCACTCATGCGCACCTGTCAATCATCTCTTGCGGGCCCTGGTCCATACCCATCCCCTCTCTTTCAAGCATTACAGCATCCAGGAATGCGTCCTCCCAAAACTGGAGTTGGTCCCACAGAGTAGAGCGTTCCTTACCTATAAACATGATCACACACTAACACGTTATATTGTGAGATAGTTAACACTTATGTCCCGAGTCGCGTGCCAGATCCTCACAAATGCCACTGCGGCGCGGCACGTCGGAGTTTATCGACAACAAAACACATTTTTTAATAAAAGACTGAAGGTGCTATTTCACACAGCACTCGTACTTTATGACTGTTAATTACCCCCTCAGTTTAAGAACAATGGTTTCAGCGACCATGCAAAAATTATAGCTTTATGTACTGAAAAACATACTGTACAAGTTACCAATACGTACCTCAAAGCGTTCAACAATTCACGCACAATGATTGCAGTTTCTCAGTCAATCTACTATACGTGCACACTGCAAAGAAGCTTTAATAGAAGCTTTATATTTAAATAAAATTTTATTAAATAAATACAACGTTCTGTGATGGATTCAAAGCCTTTTGGAAAGTTATTTCTGGTGCAGTCGAGAGAGATACTTTTAATTTTCATTCTAACAGCAATAATACTACTGGCCAGTTATTATGGTCAGTGCATCAGAAATTCTAAATATATCACCAGCCATATTGTGTTCACACACGCATACGCAAACACCTGCCAAGCATCAGTACATGCTTCATATACTGTACAGCCCATGCAACGACACTCCAACACTCTCATGCACACACTATATATATATATATATATATATATATATATATATATATATATATATCTCCCAGGTCATTATTTAAAGTTAGACCCTACTCAGAGAGAAGGTTTCCATGGCAGCGTCCTCCAGCTGATCCCACACTGAACTCTTATCTCTCCCTTTGCCGCATTAAGAGAAACAGGAGAGCGGGAAAGAGGAAAAGAGAGCAAGAGGGCGGGGCAGCAGAGCAGATTAAAGTAGGGTTAGTGCATTAGAGTGTAGGCAACAATCTGTACAGCGTTACAGAGGTCTGAACAAGCGATACTCCATACACAGTATATACTGTACACTACACGGCAAACACAGATGGAGGTTGTCAGAATAGCGCCAAAGACGACAATACTCTAGGTAGCCTCTGCCTCGGCTATGTAATTTAGTAAACATACATTAATTAAAAAAATTAATTGTTTACAACAGTACAGAAAAACAAGAGAAGCCATGAAGAATTGAAAAAGAATTAAGAAGAAAAAAAAAAAACATTGAGGGAAATTTGAAAGAGGGCTGGAGACGTTCTGCGGGAAGATGAGTTGGGGTAAAAATTACAAAAGTCCTACCTAGAAGCCCCTCGCACAGGTAGATCCTCAGGCTGAGATCTTCAAGGGGCAGAACAGGTGTTCCCTTAGCCACACCCCCAACAGGTTCCTTCACACCTGGCTTCAGCTTATGGGTCTTTCCCTGAGTGAGTAACACGATTATAATGATTTCAGCCTGGAGTAGTTTGAAGCAAAACATAAAAATGTGCACAGCTGGAGTAGTGAAAAATGATACAATAGACAGGCTATCCCAGGGTAACAGTCCTGTAAAGCCAATACCAGTGGCGGCTGCTAGCTTTTGAAACAGGGGAAGCTAGCTGGCTAGTTTCCCCTTCCATGAGCTACTTTAATTATATGAACGAACTAACTTTACAATGCTGAAA
>JAQQZS010000023.1:8775440-8785583 GCA_030068045.1 Platyallabes tihoni
GCTTGAAACCTGTGGCCTGGTTAATAATGTGGAACAACCTTCTTCAGTACTTTTTCTTTAATTGGGCTCATCTGGCAAACTAATTATTACAGGTGTCTGAGATTCATTTCAGTAATCCAAAGAGCCCTGAGACACAATACCATCCATGAGTTTAATTTAAAAAATAAACATTTAATGTTTAGGACATTTACATCCAATTTGCATAATAATTTGGAACACAGTGTATATTATGTGTATATATAAATCCTCCAAAAAAGAGGCTGGGTCACTATGCTGTTTTTAAAGTAAACAAATCTTTAAGTAAACAAAGATGAGGTTACACTCATCCTTCTCAGCAGACCAGCACCACTGATATCTTACATTCTGTAGTAATACAGTATGTGCCCAGAGCTCTGCTTTTCAAAAACGAGTTTATTGCAAATTTTATTCCGAATGCTCCGAAAGCAAATCTGGGGAGTTTGGCAGGACAAACAAAAATCAAGGCCTGAACCTGTTACTGAGACTTTGTGAAAGGCGGTTGCTAGGTTACAACAGAAAAAAAAAAAAAAAAAGATTCTCTGTGGAGAAAAAGGAAAAGGGGGAGCCTTCACTCACAACATTTATTGATCTGAACGAGACTGCTGAAGCACTCGTGAAGATTGTTTAATGATAGACACTTGAGGAGTGAGCCGTCACCACGCCACACGAGCGTATTGTCTCACAAACACACCGCAAACGACTTACATAACCTTCCTATGGAGTGAACAAGATAATCATCATAATCATCATCATCATCCTCTCCCACACAATCTCACGCTTTCTCCTTCGTATAACCCACGCGACATGCTCTCTTTTAACAACAAAGGACGGCAGTACATTCAATTATAGCACGTGCTCTTCCTATTTAATAAACTCTGCTACTTAATAGATTGCATTTTGTTTATGCCTTCTTATTTGCAGCATTATGTAAAAAGCAGAGTGACATTATGATACATATTCAAAGCAAAATGGATAGAATCACTCATTTCTTTATGCAGGTACAGAAATGCAGAATAATAATCTGCGATGATGTGGGTGTGTACTCACCGCTGGTTACCCTTGGCGCTGCCGGCTCTCTGGTTGAGTCTGTGGCTGCAGCAGTCCACCATGCGCTTGAGGATGTAGAGGCACTCCCTGAAAGTGGAAAAAAACGGGTAGTGGCTCAGGATGCACAACGACGTCAGCATGCTGTTGCGATTACGTGCCGATCCCCTGGTGCTGCGTTTTGAACGGGGCGACCGTCCGGTGCCCGCCTCTGGTGCACCGTCTCCTGCCGTGGGCACGGTTTGGTCACCCGAGAGAGACAAGGTGGTTGGGTCGCATTTCTCAGTTGCTTCGACTGCAGGGTCTGTCTGAAAAGGTTTGTCTGTACAAAGAGAGATTATAAGATATAAGAATACAGTACATGAACACAAAATACAGACTGGACTGAGCTTGGTCTGGAGAAGGAACAAACACGATTAGACGATGACTGTTATGCTGTTCGCTATGAGCATTATGCGTGATACCCGCGTGTTAAGAGGCACTGCGGAGGCCTCTGTGTGTCGAGAACATTCTACAGGGTGTCCCAAAAAATTTCCCATCATTTGAAATACAGTATGATTATCTGAGTAACTACATGTCCTATCCCAGGGGTCGGCAACCTTAAACACTCAAGGAGCCATTTGGAGCCGTTTCCCACAGAAAAAGAAAAGCCCGGGAGCCACAAAATCATTATGACATCCAAAATGAAGATAACACTACATATAGCGTTTAAAAAAAAAAAAAAAAAAACAGAATAGTATAATGCACTTGAAACTTGAAAACCAAATTCTTTTTCAGCATGCAACAAAAACATTTTGAAGTCTGAAAAAAAAAACAACAACAACAACGCTGGGTTGAAGGTTACTTTTAAATAAAATACTCAATGTCTATTTGAGTCCTCCTCGTATTTATGGAATAAAAAAACTAACATTTAAAAACCGCGTGCCGGCTGGTGTCGCACAACTGCAATTGTGACGTGTATTTTAAGCAACAAAAAAAATTTAACATAATTTTAATGTTATAAGATCACCATAATCTTTTAATTTAGAATTCCATTAAAAAAATAACTAACTAAAATAAAATCAATTTTAATTAAATGCTCGTTAATTATTTTCCAAAGCGGCAGGGAGCCGTGGGTTGCCGATGTCTGACCTAGGCAAACAAAATTAATGTTTAAAAATAAACTATTTATTTATCAAAATTCCAACAACTTATTAAAACAGCTATAGATTTTATAATCGATTTCAGAGAGCTTCACAAATGCTCAACATGCGCACCGCCTGTGACATGACACACATTGAGTCCGTGGTCCAGCTCCTGCCAAACACGCTGTAGTGTATCTTGTGTAACCTTCTCAAGCGCCTCAGTAATTCTCTGCTTGAGTTCTTCTAGAGTTCTAGAGGGGGTATAAGGACCAGGTGGCTATTACAGCAGCACATTGTCATCATCACGAGCACGCCTGATCCAAAAGAAACCCGTTAATCTTAATCAGTTTTACACATCTCTTTAAATTTTGAGCGAGAATTGGCGATTTTTAGCAGACTAGGAAATCATTTTATATTTTTTAGGACATAACAGAAATATTAGCTTTAACAGGCACAGAGTTACGGCTGACCTTTGCATTCTGAACGTGAGCGATGGTGGCCTCTCTGGAAGGAGCGGTAAAAGTTGAGGCAGATGCCGTAGCGCGTGACGCCCGAGTCCTTATCGGTAAGCGTGAAGACGAAGGAGGAATCGTCGCGCAGGCTGACGCGGCGTTGTCGTACGCTCAAGCAGCCTTCTGGTTGGCAGAAAAACACCACATCTGGGGGCAGAGGGAAGTCTGAGTGGTCCTCTAACGGGTAGCGTCTCAGAAGCTGAGGTGTCTGGGCCACGCTGTCACTACTGGGCTGCCTGAGGGGGGGGAGGAAGGAAGGGGGGGAAGAGAGAAGAGTTATAGAAACACCGATTGCAGTGAACTGCAATGAGTATTTTCAATGAGTAAATACTCAGTATTTATAATGAGTAAGTCCTAAGGGCCATTTTTTTTTTTTTTTTTTTTTTTGACAGGACATTAATCTGTGATTTGGGTTCAATTTAGATGGCATGATGGACTGTCTAAAG
Source organism: Platyallabes tihoni (assembly GCA_030068045.1). Lineage (NCBI taxonomy): Eukaryota > Metazoa > Chordata > Actinopteri > Siluriformes > Clariidae > Platyallabes > Platyallabes tihoni. The sequence continues at coordinate 8,778,585 of JAQQZS010000023.1, forward strand.
TTACCAGGAATTCTTTCTGTGATTTATCATCAGGCAAAAGCTGCATAAATACATTTTTGTGAACTGTTATACACAACAATAACATTTAAACTGAAAAGATTCTAAGCAGCAGAGAGGCTTTTATTTCGAGCACTAAAAACACATACCATCCTGGCACACACCTCAAGCAAACATCTTACACACACTGCCATTAATCCATGCATACTGAATACCAACACACCCAGTCTACACACAGGAGTTACCACACACTAAGAGCCATTACACCTAGTAAAACAAAAACAAAACACATACGGAGGATGACATGCGTGCGCTCGGGCACTCTTACCTTGCTCCGACTACCACCAGGTAGTCCAGGAGGCGCTGACACATTTTCTTTTTCTCCATCTCTGAAAGAGCAGCAGGTCTAAGTCATGGCAAATACGGCTCTGAGAAGCTCTTGGCGCAGGAGCTGCCCGATCAGGATGCAATTAGAAGCAGGTCGTTCTAGACAGGCAGGATCCAAAACATTGTTTTCAGGAAATAAAATTTCACCTGGAAGTACAAGGAGCAGAAATAAACAGAGGTGATTAATTATTTCCTGATTACTGTAGCTGCGTTTTGATAGTGTAATTGAAAATAAAACCATTAATGACAAACATATTTCCTCACCCACGTCTTATACTGTAACTTACCAACCTATAAATATGCAGTAAGAGATGCGGCTCGGCAAACCTGCAAATGTGTTTGTCGCATCGAAAAAATGCTGAATATCACACCTCTATGTATCAGACGAGTGTGAATGTGAAAAATGATACGATACTACAATCTTTCCTCACTGTACATCTGTTTAGTAAAGGGAATGTAGCCAGTCATGTAAAAAAAAGAAGAAAAAAAAAAGCGCATTTTATCACGAAAATTATATACAACATACAGTAAAATACGCTTCTACTCTTGGTTAAACAAAGATCTTTTAATAACCATGGCATGCAGTAATATTTAGAGGTGAATGGGCTGGAACTTAAACACGAGATCTCTCGTCGTCTGGTTTGTCTGGTTTCTTTCCGCTTTCCAAAAACAACAGGAGACGCGGCCACCGAGCACGAAAGAGTGCGTGAACACAAACGAGAATAGCCTGGCTGTCGGAGTCCATCGTGAACCGTGCCCAGGATGAAGCACTGAATAAATATGTTATAAAACCTCATGACTATGAATCAAAGCACCAAACTAATTAAATAAAGCGAGGAAATGATCCCGTTTTGCTACACTTATCAGTATTGCTGGTCTTTTTGTTATCCTGGCAACGCTTGTTCAGAAAACACTCACACTGAATACACACGATGAATATGTCCAATTCCTCCTAATGCATTTTTATTGTGACAGGGCTTCAGCGGCACGTGTAAACACCTACATGCACAGACAGTTGAAAAGCAATTCTGCCCTATTCTCCATGAGATCCATCGACATATGCCGGCACACAATCCAAACCAAACAAACGGACACCATCAAATAATACTCGCTTTCTCATTAGGAAGAAAGGAACCCGTTCAAACACAATCTACTAGGATAGCCATAGCATGTTATCATGTCTACTTTCAATTAAGGCATGTTTACTTTCTGATTACCAATTCCTACAGTACCTAACCCACGGCGTTTTATCAGGGACGAAGACAAATGAAAATGACAAAAGAGCCTGTGTTTATGATGCACGCTGTGATCTGCAGTAAATTGGAGTGTTGACTCGAAAGATAAGTCGCAATTGTAAGTTTAAACAGTTTAAAATTATTTTTCATTTATGTTACCCATCGTAACATAGAGATGTTCAATGCTTGTTTAATGGACACGTCAGTGGTAGTGATGGGAAGTTTGAATAATTTTAGTGACTCGGTTCTTTGAATCTCGTTCATTAAAATGGACGAATCTTTTTCATTTAGTTCATTTCGTTCTTTAGATCAGAAATAAAATAAAATGTTGAATTTTCAATAAACAGACCCCCAACATGTCTACATACACAAATTTTGGATATAGTTCAGTAATGAAAATATTACAATGCAGTGAAGTACATATTATGATAAACAAATATGTGCAGCTCACCTCTTATATCTTCTGGCCCGTTCTTTTGAATCTATTGAACTGCATAGCGTCTATGGAGTCACGTGACAAAAGAACGGACGACTAGGAGTTGAAGACTCATTGAGTAGAACCGCTCAATTCTGTTTCCTGTGTACTGAATGGCATAATTCTGATCAGTGGTGGGGTGCCTCCTGGGTGATTTTGGGAGGTGAAGAACAACTGGAAGGAAATCCATACAGACGGAGAAAACATGGAGAGAATCAGTGACGTGGGCTCTGGATTGAACCCAGGACACTGGAGCTGTAAGGTCCCTTCACTGGCAAACCTGCCAGCACTACTGTGGTCAACCTTCACGTGTTCTACCTTCACCATTTAAAAATAATAATAATAATAATAATAATTTAAAATCAGAAACATAATTTCCAGCATCTGAGTCTCTGGATCCTGATTCTAAACAAATGATTTCATCTCTGATGCTCATCTGTCATTTCAAAAATATGTAGACTCTGTTAAAACAACTGCATATGATTGATTGCAGCACACAATGTGAGGCCAGTCCATGTGTGAAAATGATTCCCCCACGCTCCAAGAAACACTATTTCACAACTTGAGTCGTGGAAAGCGGCCATGCCATCAGGGAAGAAAAACCTGCACTTTGCACGCTTCATATGCTTCCCTTCTTACCCTGACGCTCCCACCTTGACCACATGACCTTTTCCCATTGCCCCACAGTCCAATCTTTATGCTCGCTAGCAAATTGAAGCCTTTTTTCTCATTAGTCTCACTAACAAGTGTGTTTTTTTTGTTGTTTTTATGGCCACACAGCTGTTTAGTCCCAATCCTGTGACTTCATCACATTGTGTATGTGCGTATAAGAAAACGCTCTTACTTTCACTATTAAACATAGCTATGGTTTTTAATGATGATATTTTTTAACCATGCAACTTTAAGTGATCTACATTCATGATTTTTTTCCAGACCACATTTCTTTAACAAAGTTAACGTTTCAGCATGATCTCTCCAGGTTTTTTTTTTTTATGTGTTCAGGAGTTCTCAACCCAGTTCCAGTAATTTAAAATCTCCTTAGCTGTTTTCTTGGCTTGATGCATCCAATTATTTGACCCTATTTGAAACTGTGACTTTCTTTTTGAGCAAGGCAGTGTACATAAGAAGAAGCAAATACATCAACCTAAGTGAATAAACATATTCTAAAAGTAAAAAAAAGGGGGGAGGGGCATTTCACACTGAGGAAAGCAAGCAAATATATGCACTTTCAAATTAATTATTGCACTCAATATGGGAAATATATTTAAAGTATTAGGGTGCTATGACTCTACACTGTTGATGATAAATATGTGTGAGGAGACAGTTTCGGGCATGTGGAGTGTGAGTTCCTGGTGTCTACACCCCCGTGATAATTCACATGTCCATATTAGCAAATTGCACTTGCTTTCTAGTGTCCTTCACATGTGTTCTTATTCACCCTGCTTGCTTTAAAAATTAAACAATAGAATTGTATGATTACAAAATATTTTACTAAACACAGACAACTAGTCTGTTATTTAAGTAAAGACCCTTCAAGGGGCAAGTTATACTGCAATAAGCCAATTGAGTGACAATAAAGATACAGAAGTCAGGCACTGATGCAGGCAATAAGGTACAGTATGAGGAGCAGATTAGATTGTAATTGCTCTTCCAACAGGGCAAAAGTTTGGAAAAGGCCTAAATATGTACATCACAGCGTTTCTCCAAACATATATTCTATGTGCGTAGGCCGCCCAAGTATATTTGCTGACCCTTTTTGGTTAACTAGTAGCAGACAGTTCCCTCTCTCACGCTTACTGCAGATACAGGAGCGGTAGCGCGAGAGCGGTGAACTGAGACACAGTAAATGCAGTGGATGCCAGCTGCCATAAAACACAGCAGTGGACCAATTTAAAAGGAAACAACCGCTTATACAAAAGTCCTACCGGAGATATGTGTAGACACTGTGCATTTGGGTTTTCTGATTCATGTCAAGTAGAACCAGTTATTTTTAATTAGTTACTGTTAAAACGGGTAAATTGTACTGCTGATGGAATATGTATAAATGCGTGTACAGTGGAACAAGCATAATTCATTTTGGAAGTGGCTCGTATTTCAAGACACTTGTAAACCAAATTGAATTTTCCCATAAGAAATAATGAAAACTCAAACTATTCGTTCCACAGCACAAAAAAAAATACATAAAAATAATTAACACAAAATATAAAGTCAAAATAAAACTAATTAACCAGTACTTTACCTTTAAAAAAATAGCAAAAATAAATCCCGATAGATAAGTGTTGTGCGCGCAGGCGCTGTGTACGTGTGTGTGTGTTTGTATGTGTGTGTGAAGCTAAAGTAAGGAGCCCCTCCCGTCTCCCCTTTCTCATCTTACACAGTTACCCTTCCTCCACTCTTTTCACACACACCCGCGCACACAACGGAAACACTGTTTTATTGGAAAAATAAACAAGAAATCTCTCTAATTACACTCGATTGAGCGACCCACTAACAGACTCACTGCTGTAAAGTAAAAATAAAACAAATTAACCTGCACTTTACCTTTGAAAAGAATGACGACAAAGCAGTGATTCTGTGTAGAGCAGAGAGAAAGAGTATGTGTGTGTCTGTGAAGGCAAAAGTAGGAGGAGTCTGTGTGTGTGACACGGTGTCCAATGACGCGAGCACACACATCCACAAAGAGCAGGTTGATACTGGGAGAGAAAATGGATCTTTAACCTCTCTAATGAGACTCGCTTTTGCTTTATTCATCACGCGCGCTGTACTCACACGCATACAGATACAAAATAAAATATGTTTTACGCGCACATATGTTCAGTGTTATAGTAAATAGTACACACGTGCACGGATGTTGATTATACCAGTAAGAGACGCGCACAAGACAGACACAGCAGACAATTCCGCAGCACCAAAAAACAAAAACCGTTGGTTCAGTTGTAATCACGTGACGCTTGGCATCAAACAAGAAGCGCATGCGTGATACTCAGCACTCGTAAACCAAGACTTGTCCATTTTCCAAGTCAAAATTGATTAAAAATCTTTGCTCGTCTTGCGGAAGATCTTGCAAACCGTGTTACTCTCAATCCAAGGTTTCACTGTATTATTATTAGGTGACAAAAAAAACAAAAACAATCATAAAAACACGATCTTATGAATCTGTGCTATTTCTATGTCTATGTAACCTGTAATTTTTTTTTTTTGTAATCTAAGTTATGTTTGTATAGTTGGCTAAAATGAAATAAAATTCAGTTCAGCATTTTGCTTGGTTGTGTTTAAAAAAAACAAACAAACAAAAAACAAAGACATGTCACTCTGTATCGCACAATCCTGAGCCGTATGCTTTAAAGAAAAATATAGTGTACTGTACATGCCGCTAATAAAACAATACAAAACCTTAAATAATATCAAGCAGATGAACACATTTCTCAGGTTATCCAATTATAAACTGGGTCAATGTGTATCAGCTTGTTCCACAAATGTCTCAACAACCCATCTGCTATACTGTGGACACCTTCCTCGTGTTTCACTCGAAACCTTGTTTCTAAGTTTCACTGCACGATTTAGCATTATGCAATCCTATATTGAGTTAAGAAGTCTCAAGGCATCAGGAAACGTGGAAGAACAAAGCAGCTGAGAGAATGCACCGAAAGCCGGCCTTAGGAAGCCGAGACAGAGTTGTTAGACTTGATCAAACGTAACAGATTTTTTTTAATTTTCATTTGAAACATCACTCACTAATGATGCTTTCACGAAAACAGTGATATCGTCATGCAAGATGCAAAACGTCAACAATATCCAGGCTTTTCTTAGCTTATTGGACATTTTTAATTTCCTAAGGATTAAGAAGGTGAATAGATACAGGCATGTGACAAAGCACACTGGGTTCAGGGATGATCTGTTATACATCAATAAAACTAATTTAAACTTCTAGCCTGTTAATGCTCCAACACCAGGATTCCAACATATACAGTACCGTATAGTTCCAATATACTGAACTGTTATACTGTATAGTGACAAATCATCATAAATGGCAAATCATCAGGGTGTATTTGTTAATTCATTAATTAAAAAAACAAAAACAAATAATAAATAAGCACATCAAAAAAGTTCCCCCGATGCTAGAAAGCTGAGTTTTAGCTCTGGTTCACATTGATCAGTGAGAACACAATCTTTCCTGGCTCGGGAACCGTGACAGAGTCTGCTGGAAAAGGCTCTACTCGGCCACGGATCGAATAAGATACGAAAGCCGATCAAACCTGAATACAGAAGTGGACCGCTGTTTAGAACGCGATGTCATCAGTGCTGTCTTTCTTTTTCTCATCCTCTGACCTATGTGTATATATAGACGTGTGTGTCTCTTGTTTGATGTAACAGCTTGCTCAATTGTGGAGTGTGGAACAGATCCAGAGACTCCAGAGAATCCTGACGTCACATGATTTCACTCCCTTGTGCATCCTTGTGTGCCAGGATCTCACCCACTGCAATCAACTCCACGGTAATGAGATTCAAAGCTGACCTGTTTTCCCCACTGGTGCAGCTGGGAATGGATTTGTGAGTAGACACTTCATGGGGCAAAATGTTGCTGGGTAGAATACATAAGGGAAAATACAAACATGCAAATATAAAAACCTTATTTTTCAGGGCTATGGCTATTAAATAATTCAGGATAAGTGTACTGCTATATGGAGGACTAAACATGACATAATTATAAATAAATAAATGTGTGAATAAATAAGTAAATATAGAACTAAATACATAAATAAATAAATAAATAAATAAATGTGTGAATAAATAAGTAAATATGGAAATAAATAAATAAATACATAAATACAATAAGTCCTGGAAAATTGCTAAATATATTCCTACTTTTGTTTATTAACATATTTCAAGATTTATTTATTTCTG
>JAQQZS010000023.1:8830897-8841008 GCA_030068045.1 Platyallabes tihoni
TGTTTAGGAAAATGGTATCGGATCGGTACGTGGACTCAAATACTCGCCGATTCCGATGCCAGATTTTTTTGTGGTATTGGCAGCATTTCCGATACCAGTATCGGAATCAGAACAACCCTAGTGGTAACCAAGTTAGGTAGGTGTGTTTCAAACAACAGCCAGACTGAGGTCGTCTTGCCCGTTTACCCATTTATGGATTAACCAGGATTTTGAGGGAGTCGACTTCTGCCAAGATGGTGACGGCCAGAGCTCACACAAATGAGCTTTAAAACCACTCTTCAGAAAACCCGTCAGTGAAAAGAAAAGAAAGTGAAAAGAAAGAAAATGTGAAAAATCAGTGACATCACAGAACTATTGTCCAGTTCGTTTTTATATACAATATAGTCTCTGTCTCACTACAAAACCTTGTTTTGCAAGACACCATTTGGCAAAATCAAAACAACATTTCATAAATATTTTTCAAAATCACTTTCCTTTTGCTGCAGTTCTGTAAAGCCTGAGTTGTGATGTGTCTTATGATAGAATAATTGTGTAGCAGAATAATTTGTGATGGTTCATGGTATACCGTTTTATTCCAACAAAAACGACAGTAGCTCAGACAAGCTGTGTGTGTGGGGTGACGAGGCTCTGTAAACGGTACGGTAATATAAACGGTAATATAAAATTAAAGAATTATTGTTTTGGGACTTTCAAGGTTGCACATTACCCATTAAAACAAATCTTTTGCTCTACACAATGTTTCTAATGTCTTTCTACATCAGGTATTAAAATGTTTTTAAAAAATTTTGATCATAATTTCAAGCTGAGAATAAGTGAACAATATGAAGCGATGAAGGTTGAGGTAGAAGTACCTGTAAAAACTTCTTTTCCCCCCTGGTTATGCATGACCACTTGCTTGTGGCTTGCTTTGTAATGTTATACTTTGTCAGCACTGAGTTCTCGGAGGAGGCCTTGTCGAAGATATATAAAATTCCCTCCGAAAATTCTCCAACTTCTATATCATTTTTCCTGTACAGGGTTGTGCGGGCACCTGTAGCCTATCCCAGGAGACTTTGTGCATGAGGCGGAGTACATCACAGGGCACACATACTACTACACCACATTTGGGAACGCCAATTTACCTAATCTGCATGTCTTTGGACTGGGGGAGGAAAACGGAGTACCTGGAGGAAACCCACCAAGCATGGAGAGAACATGCAAACTCCACACACACTTACCAGAGGTGGGATTCGAACCCTCGACCCTGGATTGTGCCACCATTCCAGTTCATATAAGAAGATATAAATAATAAATTGCTAACAAATTTCATATGATTTATTACAAACATTTTCACGGGATGGGGTTTAACCCCCTGAAGGAAAGCATGGAGAACTTAAGCTTGACACAAATAGCTCCAGCAGGGGTCATCATTTCCTTTGCCTGGAAAGCCAGAATCCAGTGCTGTTTCTTTTCCATGCTTTAACTTAACAAACTACAGCAAGCTTGGGAATTAAGTGCTGTGTTAAATCAGATCGATTGAAGAACAAGTCTTTGAGTAAGCAGCAATGTGTGCTTAGATTAGATTAGCCACTTTAATTTGATTATTATTTAGCAACTTGTAGATAAATAATGATGAAGAATTTGTATGAAAGTTTTAAGTGTGGTCTATATCACACACTGTACAGTAACTAGGCTGCAAGATGTAAAGTGTAATATAAGTTACATGCACAAAACATAAGGGACATATAACTAAAAGATGTAAATTTCAGCTTCAGGATATTAGATACTACTGGATATAATATGAAATCCAGCTTTCATTTACAAAGTATTCATATTTACCTAGTATTTATTTATACTAGTATACTAATTAATATATACTAATTTATACTATAAAAAAGCAACACTTTTAACTTTCACCTTATGCAATGTGACATATTTGCATTCAGTTTTGGCTGATATCTTGTACAGTATTGATGACAGGAGAGTCAAACCACTTATAAAGTTTCAAAGTCCAGTGCATTCCAAAGACTTTTATTGGAGTTAGGGTCAGGACTCTGTGGTGGCTGATTCACGTGTGAAAATGATTCCTCTTGCTCCCAGAACCGCTCCTTCACAATTTGAGTCCTGGAATATAGCTGTGCATCAGGGAATAATCCATTGACAGGATAACGTGGTCTTTCAGTACATTCATGCAGCTTAAGGTTAAGTTATTTATTACATGATTTAATTATCTTCATGCTATTCCCTTTTTACCCTGACGCACCAATCGTGCTGGAATCTGAAATCAGACAACATGACCATTTTCAATAGCTTCAAAGTACAAACTTTATGATTCCTAGCAAACTGAAAGCTGTCTTTTCTAATTATTCCCACTAACAAGTGTTTTTTTTTCTTTTTTTTTTCTGTTTTCTCGACACACTGTGCAAGTAATAATGCTCATTCATTCACTATTAAACATAGCCTACTGTCATAGTTCTACTGTTGATTTTTCACAATGCACCTTCACTAAGTATCTAAGTAATCTTAGTTACTTAAATCTTGGTCATTTATGATTTTAGTGATTCCAGCTATCTTAGTCCAGGTTGTACCCCGCCTCATGCCATACGTCCTTGTGACCTTGTACACAGGATCAAGCGGTATAGACGATGAGTGAGTGATTAATGATAAAATTGATATGTTTAACTCATATCACATAGAATTAATGATTTTAGTACATTATATACCCATATTGCGGCACGGTGGTGTAGTGGTTAGCACTGTCACCTTGCACCTCCATGGTCTGAGTTCGATTCCCGGCCAGGCTCGATTCTCTGTGTGCTCGGAGTTTGCATGTTCTCCCCGTGCTTGGTGGGTTTTCCTCTGGGTACTCTGGTTTCCTCCCCCAGTCCAAAGACCTGCAGACTAGGCTAATTGGTGTTCCCAAATTGTTCGTAGAGTGTGTGTGATGGAATGGCACCCTGTCCAGGGTGTATCCCACCTAAGCCTTCTGGGATAGGTTCCAGGCCCCCCTGTGACCCTGAATACAGGATAAAGCGGTATAGAAGATGAGTGAGTGAGTAAGTGAGTGAGTGAGAGTGATATACCCATATTTATTTGTAACAGCTACTGCTGAATCATATTAATCACTGTCATAATTATCCAATCCAGGGCTCCTACGTATTTACTTATTTAAATCGAAACGTCAACGTTTTTTGTGCGATGTGCACGAGAGCCAATAATTCATCCATGACAACTCTGCAACCGAGACACTATTTTAATCAAATTTACAGTACAGGTTCTCCCAAAAGTCTCCATACATGGGAGGAATTAACACTTACAAGCAAAATGTAACGTTATTTACAAAGCATGCTTTACATACACAGATTCATCACTCCCACTCATGATGAACTCGTGTTAACACATCTACAGTTTATGTAACTGTGCTTCAAGTGTATTCTTAAAATCCAGCCATGAGAAGGATTTTATTGCATTCCTCTTTTGTCAAATGCTGTCTGAAAAATGTATGTAGTAGGAAAATATGTCTAATTGGTAAAAGGTTTTCATTTCCTGTGAGACGTCATACTGTTGTGTGTACTGTATATTAATGTCGTCAGGCTACTTTGGAGGCTACATGGCTACAAGTAATGTATTTTGTTCTTCAAATAATCTGGATGGTGAATGACCCGAATGCAGCCAATTAATAACTGGCTATCTAATGCTCGTACGTGGTCCATTAAGCTGAAATTGTGGTCCATATCATACCTGAGAAATGGACCTGAGAGTTGTGGCTGACTGGGACGAGTTCAGTGCGGTATGTGGGCCAGATGAAAATGCTAAGCGAGGGCCGGCTCTACATCATCACTCATTAGCTATCTGGGCAGGAATTGCTGCAATTGGCAAACCAGTACTCAGAGCTGCAATGGCAGAATCTTTCTAAAAATAACAGTTTCATTAAAACATGGCAATGCTGAACCTACATCTACCATGCCTTCTGTTAGAAAATTTTTAAATTAGTCCCGGAGATGGTTAGGAAGCTATTTCGGTGGTTTTTAATTGTAGATTTTTTTTCCACCTTAAACCATCTACAGTACTGTATGAGAAAAGGACCACAGGAGGGTGGGAAGAAGGAGGTCTATCGACCATTTAAATGAAGTCTGGAAGCTTAAGACTTATTCAGGCAGAATTGGATATATATAGGGTCCTGGTGGGGATTGATTTATTTGCAGGTGTAATTTTATTTCCATCCAAATCATCCATGTCTGTCTTTCTTTTTTTTCCTCTCTTGAAAAAAAAAGACTGCCCAGAATTCATTCCTTCCTTTTTTTTTATTTTTTAAACTGATATAGAATTGTAATTGTACTTCTGTCTAGACGGACACTGTGATTTTGCAGGCAGATGTTGCCTCTTGTCTTGGAAAGCTTCTTTTAGTTACCTAGCAAGCATCTCCAAATTAAAATTGTCCTACAGTATAATAATGTTAGTTTGTTCTCCTGACACTCTGCTCTGTTGTTGTTGTGTACCTTGTAATTGTTCCTCACTGTTTCTCTTTATTAGCATCAGTGTGTTAAAACATATAATTTTTTTCATGTGAAGATTATGATTATAAGATTATGAGATATCTATATACACAATGTAGTTGGAAGAAGATGTCATGTCCTCCTATGAGAAAAATAGGATAAAGCAACTTTATATTCACATAAATCACAAAGTTTTAGTTTTACTTGAATAAAATGAATGAGCAGATGTATCAAGTCAAACCAAGACGCTTTATTGTGCAGAATAACTGAACACAATTATGAGAGTAAAAACTACTTTTATTTCTCTATATAATCCCCTGCTGCACTAATGCACTCATCCCAGTGTTTCACTAGTGCTTGGATAACTTCAAGGTAGAAAGTTTTCTCAGGATGCGGGAGCCATGATCGGACTGTCTGAAACGCTGGCCTCCCAGGAACTCCTAAAATTGCCCAAACATGTGGACATGGCTTGAAGCGAGGGGGTGGCAATAACTCCCAGACGAATTTCTGTAACGTGGACGTGATGTTTGTGAATGATTCTGTGTTCAGTTCACACGGACTAATGTGTCTCTTTTGCAACAAGTCGTCTGCCAATTTTCAAGGATCAGGCGTTCCACTTTGCTGAACGTTCTCGAGAACGACTGCAGTGGGCTCAGAGTCTTATCACTGTACCATGCTTGAAATCTTCTGTAAATGTCAATCTATTGCATGTCTTCATTCATGAGAAATTTCTTCACAAGTCCCGGTTTGACTTGAACACCCCTTGTATCGATAATGTTATCTAATGTTAAACACTGGCAAATAAATATCTAAAATTGCAAACAATATAATAATAATAATAATAATAATGTTATGCAAACCTCCAGACTTACAGAAAACCAATCCCCAGAAAACATACTTGTTCCTAGAAGTGAGAGTTTTATAATGGAGAAGATACTATTTGCATCTAAACTGGATTTAGGTGTTATTACAAGTAGACACGAACACTGCGGTTAATAAAATCTACCCCTAACCTAATACTGTTGTGTTTTATCAAGCAAAATGTCACAACACTCTAGTTACGGATAAGATGGAAATGAATATGAGCCAGACTGTACAGTCGTACGATTTTATTGTTTTGAATTTTTTTTTGATACACCCAACCATTTCTCATTTTGTGCACAAACTAAAGACTAAACAATCCTATAAGTCAGTCTGATTGTGAATCTGTATTGTGTGTATGTGCGCATGTGTGTGTTGGATTGCTGCCCCCTTGTGAGTGATGAGGTGATCTACAGACGAAGCTGTTTATGCGCGAGTATGAGTGAAGCTGTGTTTCCCCCAGCTGGCTCTGGGCACTGCTCCCAGTCTGTTTAAAACAGGAGAAGGGGGTGAATGTAATCAGGGCTCATCTTTGTTGTGTATCAGATTATGAGGGCCCCTTCCTCCCTTCGTATGTGGGTGGACGCTTCTTTTGCTGGTTCGTCTGCCAGCGAAACAGCACAATATTTGGAAGCCTAGAACAATTGCCTTTCCGCTGGCTCACAGTTTTGAGCTGAGAAATATTTCAACATTCGTCCTGGAGAAAAACAAAAAACATTCAGGAAATAATTTGATCACGTTATATTTTGTGATAAATCATTAAAAGAAAATTCAGATGTGGCGCAGATGGGATACAGTTCGTTTTTGAGAGCGTTATCTTGTCTTCGGAGAACATCGAGACGTGTTCTTGACGTGCGTGTTTAGAAGGTGTTTCAGGGATTCGGATTATTTGAGATAGGATCGTCGAAGACGTCGTTCCATCGTCTTGTGTGTGTCAAGTACGCCAGGCCGCTTCCTTTCCATTCTGCTTCATTCCCTTCCCATTGTGATGCCTTTAATTAAAGTGATTTTATTCACAGGCACACAGCTGGCACAGGCGGCTTTCCATTAGGCATCCGAGTGGCCGTCTCGCTGGTGGGAGGACCCGCACTGGGGCTGCTTCCTGCGAAGCACAATACTAGTTTCATCTCCCCTCTGAGTTTGTTGTGTGTTTTGAATTTATTAATCATTGATTTTAATGTGCGCCCTCTTGACGGTGGCAGCTACCCGTGCATTAATTAATTCCTGCGATCCTCTTCTTTACAAAATGGCATTTAAAACAATACAGGGGTCAGCCAGGCTTGCCTCTGACCTATAAAAAGAAGCGCTGAATGCGAAATGTCAACATTTGCTTTTTATTTGTTCATCATTGCTCCTCTTCTTTACAGTCTCTCTCTTTCTCTCTCTCTCTTTTTTTTAACTGCCTTCTTTTATATTTGATGGCCTTGATATAAAGAGGCGTGTTTTTTTTTTCTTTCGCAGCCATTGTAATATCAGTAAATACAGTTTCTTTGTAATTGAGCTGCACATCGCAGGGTTGCAAATCACAATCATTTCCCTAAAAATGCTCCCCTAAATATAACCCAGCTACTTTGCATGCAGGTGCTGTCAGCTGCCAAGCAGTCGATCCTGAAGCAAATTGTTGTTCTTAAGTTGGGAAGAAAGGTGCTGTGCCATCAACAATAGGTAGTGTTTATCCTTTTCAGGTCTTAAAGGAGAACGTTAAAAAATATTGCCTTCGGTAAATTTGGATTAAAAAATGAAAGATTAGATCTCGCCGCTCGCGCATGGCAGCGGAATTTGAATCGGGGTCGGATTTGAGCGTCTTCTGAAGGAGTCTATTCTTATTTATAAAATTATATAATAATAATAATAATAATAATAATAAAAATAAATTATATTAAAAAAAAGACACATCTATTCAATTTATTTAAATGAAGAAGTGGTCTGTGTGGTTGAAAAGATAAAAGCCGGGCTCATAATCCGTATTGACACAGAGGGATGAGTAAAGACAGACTGTTAAGACCCAGCCGAACCCCACCCCTGTGAACAGGCCTGATCCCCATTCAGGCAGACGGTATTAATGCTAAAGATTTCCTGACAGATTGCTTTCACGGCATTGATTAGCACATGTTGTTGGTAAACTTACTAGTGCGTGCATGTGTGTGTGTGTGTGTGTGTTTGTGTGAGATACAGGATATTCCACGTATTGCTTTGCTCACAGAACTGTCCAAACACATACAGCTGTGGAAGTTGCTCTCACTGTCTTCTGTGCACACTGTAAAGGCGTCCCTCAGTTTTTAGCTATTACCGGATCAACTTTTTTCGCCCCAGTAGATCCCATGTGGATGCTTATTATATCAGCAGGGTCTTTCTAGTTAGTACACCACTCAGCATGAGCTGCGTGACAATGATTCTTTTTACTAAACTTTTTAGGGGGTCAACAATTAGATGCAAGTAAGTAGCTCGCCCTTTCACAGCGGCCTGACCGACTGTTTTGATAGTGCTTTTCTCCCCCAGCGATTTCCTTTTGCTCTCTTTGTTCACTGTATTTGAAGACGACCCCCCAGGCACTACTTGCCACAAAGCCTAAACGGTGCTGCCCTTTCTTTCCTCCCACCATCTCTCTAAAAAAAACAAAAAAAACAAGAAGAACAGAGAGAGCGAGGGAGAGCGAGTGAGAGCCATCGATCAGCGGCGATCGTTGAGCGGCCCTGCACCCTGCCTTTCATTGTTTTTTTTTACATTTTTTTTTATCTTGTCTCTCAAGCCAGGCGAACCCTTGTTGCCATGGCATCGCCCGCACACTGGCAGTGCCACTTCAGCCCTTGCTTAATGATCTCTTGGCTGATCGCCTGCTCGTCAGCCTCACTCGTTCTGATGAGAAGCGGGGAGGACATTTGAATCCTGCAACATAAACCATGGCACTCCTGACTATTTGTCCACAAATGCTACAAATGACTTTTTTACTCTTGATTACACGTATTAAGCTCGGTGTTGGAAAAGTCCTCGCGGAATGAAGCGTGTTCTTTGCTTAGTGTAGAATTAGAAGAAACCAATTTGCATTCTTTTTTTTTTGTGTGTGTGTGTGTTTTTTTTAGTCATTACTTTAAACCATCACTTCGCTGCCAGTTCAGTGCCTGGTGTGAGATTACTGCTCATATAAATAGCTGCCATTGATTTGGCAAGAAAAAGAGACTCTGCTGTCATTATAGAGACAGAAAATCCTAATTTAGAAAAGTGAACAAAAAACGCTCAGCGTTCAATTCAATTCTGTAATCCACCATATTGCATGAAATCAGGAGTGTCGTGCTACAATGCACAGTTTAACTCGGTGCCATGATGGAGACAAAGGTAGCGCCTGGAGCAACATCATGATGTACTGAGCAAGGAAACATGCTCGTTGTCACTGTTTCATTTCATCTTATTCAATTTTTTCAAATTTGCCAAGCCTGTCCCTGTACCTTTTTATTGCACTATACGTTCCCGTACACGTTTCAAGCGTCTCCTATCATACGGAAGAGCCACGGCGAGGCCCCTGTTAATTAGTTTCATATATTTTCCCCCCTCTGTCTCCACTCTGAACTCGGTGAAATGGCCGTGCCTAATTATACATGACTTTGAGGAGATGATGCGCGCCACAGCCACAGCCACAGCACGTTCTATTTGAATATGGACAGAAGAAGATCAGACGTTAGCTGCCGCTATTGATCCTCAAATAAAGGCTGAGCTGTCTGTTTTGAACGCCAGGGTCTGGTCGATCACAGCTGACCTATTGTTCACAAGGTAAAAGAAGAGAGCAAATACAATGGAAAAGATTCGGGTCATAATTGGGCTGCCGAGACAGTTGCTATTTTCAGTTGCTCAAAAGACTTGTCGTGTCCAATGACCCGTGGCACGAGAAGGCCACCAGGACTTCTGGGCCATTTTTATTCCAGACTTCAAATGGTCAAAATTGGATACAGCTCAATATATTTAAATAATTTTTATATATAAGTGCTTCTAAATGTTTACTTTTAATCTGGACCGGTTCATTACTTCGTTTCGTCTTGGTGTTTGGTTTTTATTTTAACACTACTGATGTTTAATGCTGTACTGAAATGATGTCTCTGTCTGAGACATTTTAATTAATATAAGCCGCTTTTTTTTCTCCTTCTTCTTCTTCTTCTCTCAAAAGCTAAATAGTGTAAATAAATAAATAATAAAAAGCATTACAGTTTAGTTTTAATATGTCTTATATTACTGCTCTGTTTCTGGGTGCAACTTTGCAGAGCTTGCCACCCGATTTCATAACTGCTGTCTTTATTTATGCATGCATTTTAAATGTATCCATGCATGCATCTTCAAATTGTATTCTTTCAACTACAGCACGATGTGCTGTAAATATTAATGCTCTGACATATGCCTGCCAGCAGCTTAGCTAAGAATTATTTAAAGTTGGGTGGAAATTTCCATTTAAGAAGAAGCTGCTTTCTCTCTTTAAATCTAAATGTTATTTTCGCCTACTGTTTTGGGATAGTGTGGATCTCAACAAAGATACAAGATGAAGAGTGTCAGGAAATAAATCTTCAGTTTTCACTCATTGTTTGATTCATTGCTTTATAGGATTCATGTAAGGATACAGCGGTGGCTGAATATAGACTATAATGGCTACGAAAGTAAGATTTGATGTTTTAATGTTGTTGGTCTTTCGGCTGCTCCCGGCAAGGGGTCTCCACCGCGGAATATACAGTCCGCACAACAACTTGGCACAGGTTTTACGCCGGATGCCCTTCCTGACGCAACCCTCCCATTTT
>JAQQZS010000023.1:8841108-8848608 GCA_030068045.1 Platyallabes tihoni
TCCCGGCAAGGGGTCTCCACCGCGGAATATACAGTCCGCACAACAACTTGGCACAGGTTTTACGCCGGATGCCCTTCGCAACCCTCCCATTTTATCCGGATTTGGGACCGGCACGGCATCCAGTGGCTGGGGGAGGGGGGGGGTGTTTGGGCACTGGCTGAGAATCGAACCCGGGCCTTCCACATGGCAGGCGAAACACCTACCACTTAGCCACATATCCTTAATTTTGTTAAACATTGACAATATTAATAATTTTAGGAGTTAATTTATGCAATGAAATTGCTTTATAACAAATCAATATTTATTATGAAGTCCTTTATTCCTTAAAACTTGCTGAATCCATCTTGTCACTTGGTCAAGCTATGCTGATCTTGTACAGAAGTAATCTTGACTGCGCCTGTCTTCTTCACCATCGTCCAACAGTTTTCTACTGGTTTTACTCCCAGGCTATAGCTTCAGTTAATTAGCACAACTCTTCAGGCTTGAACTAATTCACCTGTCTGGTTCACAGGTAGAACTTTAGTAATAAACACACGACATATGTTGTTTTAATACTTTTCACCACCACTGTAGACTGTTTATACCACACATGGACAAAATTGTTGGTACCCTTCGGTCAATGAAAGAAAAACTCAAAATGGTCTCAGAAATAACTTTAATCAGACAAAAGTAATAATTCTATGAATGGTAACCAATGAAAGTCAGACATTGCTTTTTAACCATGCTTCAACAGAATTATTAAAATAAATAAATAAATAAATAAACTCATGGAACAGGCCTAGACAAAAATGATGGTACCCCTGTCAATGAGACTTCTGCACCTCTCAGCAGGTATTTTGGCCCACTCCTCATGAGCAAACTGCTCCAATTGTTTCCAGTTTGAAGGGCGCCTTTTCTAGACGCCATGTTTCAGCTTCTTTCAAATATGCTCAATAGGATTGAGGTCAGGGCTCATAGAAGGCCACTTTAGAATAATCCAATGGTTTCCTCTTAGCCATTCTTGTTTTTACCTTGGATCTCTTTAGAAGTCTTTCTGGGCTCTTGTTACCATTCGGATTATCCGGCTCTTTGATTCGTCATCAATTTTCCTCCTGCAGCCACATCCAGGGAAGGTGGCTGGATCTACAGTCCAATGGATCTTACATTTATGAATAAAATGTGTAACTGTAGTCACAGGAACATCTAGCTGCTTGGAGATGATCTTATAGCCTTTACCTTTAACATGCATGTCTATAATTTTCTTTCAAATCTCCTGAGCCAACTCTTTCCTTCAGTGTGGTACACACCATGTCACCAAACAACACAGTGACTACCTGGAGCCCTATATATACTGTAGGCCCACTGACTGATTACAAGATTGTAGACACCTGTGATGCTAATTAGTGGACACACCTTGAACTAACATGTCCCTTTGGTACCATTATTCTCAGTCTTTTCTAGGGGTACTATCATCTTTGTCTAGGCCTGTTTTTTTTTTTAAATTACGTTGAAGCATGGTTGAAAAACAATGTCTGGCTTTCATTGGTTAACATCGAGTTTTTATTTATTATTACTTTGGTCAGATTAAAGTTATTTCTGTGACCATTGTGAGTTTTTCATTCATTCACAGCTGGTACCAACAATTTTGTCCATGTGATGTTGTTTTAATACTTTTCACCACCGCTGTAGAGTCTTTATACCTCAATATACCTCAATTATTCCTAAAACATACTGTACAAATGATCATTTCCAGTTTCTTCAGCTCGACAGTACCTTCCATGGGCTTGAGCTGGCCTTTTCGAACCGTTCCATGACTAACCATTGTGTACGAACCAGATGCTGTAACAAATGACCAGAGATGCTTTTAAAGCTATGAATAGTGTGATAGCGGCGGAGTCAAGATCGGTCAATATGGAGTAACTTCTTCCATTACTGTTTGGACTAGCTCGATGATGGATATCTCGCATTTACAGCAAAGCGCAAGTCCTAAAGCACTTAAATCCACTTCTCACCCCTCAGACAGGGCAAAAGTAAGCTTCACTTTTTATCTGCTTTTCTCCCCGTGCATACTTACAGCCTTTAAAAAATCCGTTTTACTATTTTATCCCACCCATAATGTGATATAGCGAGCCAACCACTTCCTGCATATCATAAGGTATTGAAAGGTACAATTGAATTAGACTAAAGAGCTCTGAAGAACCAAGAGTACTCCCGTCCTCTCTTTTTGCTGTAAATTGACACTGAAATGGTCTGTCTCGCGCCCTGTCCAACAGATAACTTGCATATTAACTGGCTCACGGCAAATTGTGCCGAAATGGGACAGAATGCAGTAAATGAGATATCTATTGTCTCAGATCGCATTTCCTCTCATCAGGGCGCTTTATTTCCTCACTCCCGTTGATGGGAGTTTATGATGTCTAATGACATGACCTTTACTCCTGCAACCCCCCACCCCCCCGCCCCCCCCTCCCCAACAAATGTTCCTTTGTTCCACCAAACTACAACATGCTTACTAACCACCAAATGAAGCGTATAATCCGCATTACACCCTGTCCTACTGTTGACACCTGTATGTTTTTTTTTATGTTAGACTTTTACCTTGTCGTCTTTTCCGAGAGAATAAATTGCGGCCTCTCGTCGGATACGGATAGAAACTGTCTGGGAATATCTCGCGCTTCCCAAAAAAGAAAAATCAGAAAAGCTCTGAATATACATATGATTAATAATTAATTCCATATTTTATTCCCCTTTGAAAGTTATTATGCAGAATTAATATTTCATTCGTACAAGCATTACATGACAAGTGCGCTAAGACAAAGAATAGTAATGGCACGTAGTTTGACAAGTCCGTGTAGGATTGCAGTCAAAGTCGAGGCTTTAAATCAGTGGCCATCGCGTCTCATAAATATGACGTGACGATGCACTTGCCTGTTTCGTGTCAACGTCTTATGCATCAGGAGCATGAATATCGCATGTTACATGTACAGTATGTGCGGATTTAATCTTCGTTTTGGAAAGAACCGACTTAAGTTAAGTTTTTCCATCTTCTGGATCTCTGCTTAGCGCCTCCGTGCTTTTGTCTGTATTGTTGCTTTTGCACCTGGTCCCTCTGTGTATGTTTCTGTGATTTGATATGCATTATCCCATGCTTCTTAATCCATCTCTCTGTCAGTCTCACTTTGGCTATCTCTGTCTCTCTCGTTTCCTGATGTGTCGCAGAGAGACACAATTATCCACTTCATTTGAGTCGCCGTGATAATGGTTGGCCCGGCCCTCTCGGGGAAATAGGTAGCCGTAATTGTGAACGGTGTAATGAGTGTGGGATCGCAAGCGTGCCACACGACACCATTAGAATCGACCCACTCCTGACCTCGACTCTGACAACAAGTAAGACCCTCAGCTATTGCTGTGCTCGAAGGCAGGTTTTTTGTTTCCATCTGAAAACTGGTCTGTCTTGTACTATATATATTTTTTTCTTTACAGCCAGGCATGCATATATTCTCTTGTAATGTTATTTATTTATTAATTTTGTAAGTTATATATGGAAATACTGAATGATTTTGTACAGAATTAAAAAAAAATTTGCACAGTACTGTATATCGTATATATATAGCCATCACTTTGTACACTGTATTACATCATAGATCAAACATATATTTTAATCAAATTATCAAATCCCCTGCCATTAGTATTCATCGTTTTTCAGCGATTCATTTATTCACTGTTTATGTAAATACTCACTAATTCAGAAAGCGGATGATGTCATTGCGATGAGTATTCTGGCTGAAGAAAGCTAGGGTGAATTTAATTGAGGCATCTGTTAGGTTGCGGTGATTCATGTGTGCTTAAATGTTCGAGAAGTATACCATCTGAGCGATCCACAAAATAGAAAGTGATGATTGTAGTGCAAAGAAAAAAAAAATCAGTATTTGATGATGATAATAATAATGATAATAGTAGTAGTAGTAATAATAATAATAATAATGTCATGTATGAAGATGGATGTGCTACCAAAAATCCTAGTAGAAGCGAAATATTACGTGGGAACTTTTTGGAAGTATATATAAATATTTTTATAATATAAACAAATACTTAATATTTTATTGATGCCACCATAGTTAATTATAAAATTAATTAGAAGTGCTTATACCAGGTGGCAAATTCGTGATATACTACAAGTATACAACCTACATGCTTCTCCAAAAAAGAGATTTCTCATCCCATTCTCATCCACATCTCAGATATCTTCCAGCAAAAATGTAAAACTCTAGAAGAAGCTGATTGTAAATAAATGTCATCACGGTCTGCTAGTATTAGAGCAGGCCTGAGAAGACCCTCGTTCTTTACCGACACACTGAAGCCTTTCTATTTAGTTAATCAAGCAATTGACTCTTTACACCCCTAGCAGCTGAAGAACGAATATCACATTGTCTCGATGTCTCTGGAGCCTCAACCCACTGAAGAGCTCTATGCAGTGTGACAATTGTAGAAAATGGTGCACTATTTTACTATTTCATCCAGTATGCTACAGTAGTTTGCCATTTGGGACGCGGCCGAACATTAAAAAGGAACTCGACAGGTATTAATACCGTTACCGTTACTGTTACTGTTACTGTACTCCCAACAGGTACAGTATCATCCTTAAGCCTACAGGTACACGTTTACATTGACTTTATGTCTGAAATATCTGTGGCACTTGAGTGCATACAGATTAGGTCTGTTAAAAAAACAAACAAACAAACAAACAAACAAAAAACCATGATGATACAATACAGTACTTAACTATTAAATGTTTATCCTATTAAATATTTATCCTAATAGCAAATAATGGCACAAACAATCACATTAAGAGAATGCTTGCCAATGTTTATTTAGAACCTCAAAGGCTATTTAAAAAAAAAAAAAAAAAAAACTTAAAACAATAGTGACAAACTCTACACAAATGCTGTAATAAATTGTGATAGATAATTGCGCGGGTCGTATTATAATTTTTCTGTAAAAATGAGCACTAAAACAGAGCTTGCCCTGCGATGGACCTGCACCTTGTCCTGTCCAGGATGTACCCCAGGTTGTCCCCTGTGACACCCTCATCCCCCCTCCAGGCCTGATGGCTGAACGGCTGAATAGTACAGACCTGTCTAATATTAATATTAATCTCAGTTCCTGAAATGTTCATGAACTCCACTGAGCTTTCAGAATGATCAGGATCTTCCATTGAACTCCACCTTCTTTCACTGTCACTTAATGGAATGTGTGTGTGTGTGTTGGAATCTCTCTCTGTCTCTGTCTCTCTCTCTCTCTCTCTCCGCCCTCCAGCACCTGTGTGCAGACAGGTGAGCGCGGCTCGTCGTTGCGTCCCAATTATCCTCTGTGACACGGTGTCAGTGAATGATCTGCCTTCGTAACGCGCAGCAGCGGGAGGCCCGTCGACCTGAGGCGCTATTAATCTGAGCCCCGAGCAGCTGAGAATCCCCACTCCTCCTCTCCTTGTGTGTTTGATGAGGCGCTTATCACGGAGCCCCGCTGCTTCCCGGGTGGGGAGGTGTTGGGCTTTAAAAAAAAAAAAAAGATAATAAAAAAAAAAATACTTTGTATTAATTAACCCCCTATAACTGACTCCCTAGTTTTATCAGCCTACACCACTCTCATTGTCCTTAATCTGGGAAAAGTAGGGACTCTTCACTTGGTTGTCTGTCGGTTCGATTGTGCCTGCAAAAAAAAAAGTTGTTTTCAGTGAACAAAGTGTGGCTTTCTAAAAATAGGACGGTTTGTCTGCTTATTCAATGGCCGCACACTATGTCAGACACATTATAAAAGAGAGGCAACAGGTATGAACAGGTGGTTCATTTAAAACAGTCATCTTTGCAGGGTCTGTGCCTTAAAGCCTCAGACTTTCAGAGGAATTTGAAATGGTTCTTTGGAAGAAAACAAAATGTAGCATCTTCAAGATACTCTTAGGACCTTTTTTTCCCCCTCTATTTTTTAATGAGAAGTCCATATCTGATCACAATGAAACCATGATCCCTCGGTGTCATGAATAAAAAATGTACTAAGAAACAGGAATTAATATGTGACCTTTGGATCGTAACATTTAATTTTGACTGTTTGAAGGGAAGCTTAAAGGTGATTTGGCCTGGCCTATAAAGGCTAAAAGAGATCCGTACGAGAAAATTGGTTCGTAAAGAAAAGGCAGCCGGTGAGGCACACCGCTAGCTTAATAGCGAGACGGAAACCGTTCCAACTTATCGGCACATCCTGTTATCATTAGCATATGTATTCCATAGCGGAATGACACGGCGGGTGTCTCGGATACGGACCGTGCCGTTTGTGCGAATCGGTCACGGAAAAATACCGTACGAGATAAACTGCGGAGATGAATTAGGAGAGTGTGTTTGTGTGTATGTGGTGGGGCGTAAAGATGGAAAAGGGAGTAAGAAGAAAGAGTTAGGGGAAGGGTGAATGGACGAGGAGGAGGAGGAGGAGGAAACGGAGATAGAGATGGAGGGAGTCTATGAGGGAGACATCTGCTGTCCAGCTGAGCTTGTTCACATTAAACCCCTCAAGAACACACTCTCATTGTCACACACACACACACACACCCTCGCAAGGTTGCCAGCGATCCGGGTCCTGGGGAATAAAGTGGGAGTGTATTTCTTTCTTTTGTCACATGCAAAACAGGATGAAGGAGAAGAGTACAGTCACCAAAACACGCACATGTACGTGCGATGCACTTTTAAAGCGTACTTTTCTTACTTTACAAGCATTGAGTGGCCATCAGCCATCTTTTCAGTCTTTCAGTGCCCGGTTTCGCTCTCCTTCCCTGCTTCCTCCAGCAGATGGTGGTGTTGGCGCTGCTTGGTGAGGGCACCTGTGGGAAAGGCTTCTGAAATGCCAGCACAGTCTACAGAGGAGGGTAAGGGATTACTCCTTAAAAAAAAAAAAAATCACACACAAATGGCGTTAACCGAGTAAAAGAGAGCTTATTGTTCTCTCAAAGTTTACACGTCAAGGTCATTAGCGAGTCGGGCTCATAGATTTCAACTCGGATGCCACCCTTACTCCGAGCCGCTCCGCGCAATTCCCCCAACATATGCGTGTGTGATCGGGGGTGCATGACATCATCTAAATAAATCATGCTAAATCATTGTATTCTCAACAGGCTGCCATCGCTTGCCAGCCATTGTTCCTGTTTGTCGCAGGCTTGGTCATGTTTACACACACAGCCTTTAAAACAGCACTGTCTTAACCTTCAAATCAATTATAGGCATCCATTGATCAGGGCCAAAAAAGCAGTATGTCCTCTGGTAGAATGCACAGACACACACACACTTAGCGAGAGAGCGATTCTGTGGATTTAAATGCGGTCAGGCACATTATCGGGCTGTGCGCAGTCAGCCGCAAACATTCCTTAACCTCAGCCTTCTCTGTGACCCCCTCCCAGCTTTTAACAACTGCCGACATAGCTTTGCCCTGTTCTGTGATCATGCTTGGATGAAATCTGTCAAACAGCTCCCTGAGTTA
>JAQQZS010000023.1:8851108-8855898 GCA_030068045.1 Platyallabes tihoni
AGTGTAATGATGAAGTGATTCTTAAATGAAAATACACCTGTCTTTAGGACAAATACGTGGCACTAATTACTTGTCTAACCTAAATCTCCTGCCTCCAGATGTTGCTCAAATGCAGAGCGACAGAGACAAATTGCATGCCGCTCTTTTAGCTGGTGCACAAATATAGATGTTTAAATCATCGTTTCCTTGACCCTGTTGGAAAGGCATCTGCGATGCGAGCACTAAAGGCAAAGCTAAGACTAATTGTAACAGTATGGCGCGTAGTGCGGAATCTTGCCTCGCTCCAGTATGGCTCTGACATAAGAGGGATTACATTAATATCCGCCTCCTCCCTCCAGAATTCACATATCTACACGCTCTCTAGCTTCTCACCTTCTCGCGCTCTCTCTCTCTCTCTCTCTCTCATCCTAATCTCTTCCCCTTCGCAAAAAATGCACTTTGAGACTCGCACCAAGTACTGACGAGTTTTGCATCTGATTCACAGGAGCCGTTGAAAAACCTGCAGGTGTCAGTTACAGTAACTCAATAAGGCCCCCGGTTTGAAAAGACGGAGGAGAAGAATCCTGCTCTCCTCCCTGTCTGCGCTCCCTAAAGCACCTGATAGAGCGATCAACCCCCTTCCTCATCACTCATTTCACTCTATAACACCCTGGTGCTCTTTTGCTCTCCTGCTCCAGTCCATATTTGAAAACGGCAATGGGCAGGTAGAGAGGGCATGTGTGTTTGTGTGTGTGTGTGTGTGTGTGTGTAAAGTGATGAACAATGGAATATTAGGCATATTTGACAATTTTGGGGAAGCTAACTGTATTAAACAGTCAAACAAACCAAAAGAGCCAAAGGGTTTAATTTTTTAAAGGTAAGGATTGCAATTAGGTGTAGTGCTGCATCACTTGGGTCGAGGGTTCGATTCCCGCCTTGAGTCCGCGTGTGTGTAGTTTGCATGTTCTACATGTGCTCAGTGGGTTTCCTCCTCATAGTCCTGTTTCCTAAAGATTAGGTTAATTGGCGACAAACGTGTGTGTGTACAGTAGGTTTGTGTGGGTGTGAAATGATGTGTAGGCACCACAAACCACACAACCAGCCTCTCTGTTAATTTAAAGGACAGGATAATGAGGCTGAATATCTATTTGCTCAGCACAATGTGTGTGTTCCGGAGTGACGTTGAAAGACCTGAACGTGTACGCGTGTCACACTGTGTATACACTTGCGCGTACAGTTGCGGGAATCGGTGTAAAGCCGGATCCACAACGTCTGATTCCTGACATGGACCTCCTCCCCAGAAACTTAACCAGACGTTGCGGTGATGCAGACTGCAACAACTGTGATTGGTCCACATGGTAGCAGCGTCTTTCTGAATTCTTCTTCTCCGCGTCCATTTTTTAATTCGGAAAACTTTTGAAATGTAACATATTTTTTTTTACGTTTCTGCGTTGCATCAATTTCAGTAAAACTGTTGTTCAACTTCTAATACTACAAAAAGATCCTCCTACTCTAAGTTTTTCAAAAATTCACTAGAGAATGGTGACAACACTCAGCACAGTGGTAGACTAGACAGTGGCACCCACCGCCAACTAGTGGTGTGGTGGTGTAAGTGACACAGAAACCAATTAATCATTTTAATTTCTTAAAATAAGTTCACAAAAAGACTAAATATTATTAAGCTTATTTTCAGTCAAATGTTTATTAAAAATGACATGCAAAAATGTCTTGTTCTTTTGGCAGATAGTTTTGCTAGTTTTGAGGAATTTATTTGCTTAACCAAGCAAAATTATCACCAAATAGAACAAGACATCATACTTGCAATTTTAGTAACATTAGCCTACAAATTATATATAGAAAGAAATGTAAAGAAATTATAGATAGTTTAGCAAAATTCAACAATATTTCATCTCAGCTAAGACACTGAGATTTTTTTTCCAGTGCAAGTACAAATGCTCACATCGCTGTACAGTAGGAGACGTGCGTAGCCTATGGCGTAGACTTGACGCAAAAGCATAAATCAGCCTTTACCGAGGATGAGCGAAGACCTTACACACATAACACACGCAAATTTCGAGTAAAGCATACATCGTGTTCAGAAATAAAAAGAATAAATTCTGTGCATGAAGTGTTTTTATTATTATTATCATTGTGGCTCAGATCTCAGTGGTGTGTTTTAATCAGCGTGTACTTTTCTGCTGTTTTTCCCGGATGCAGTGAACACAGACAGACATATCTTCATGTCTTTTCCTCACAAACATGCGACTTTCCTTCCGCGACTCCGAGAAAAATTACAGCAAATTTAAAGATCACAGTTCTTTTCAAGTTTCCTGTCAGAAACACATGAGCCCTCAATGTGTCATGCCTTCACCCCTCACACTCAGGGCTGTTTGACTCAAAATGGCGCTGGCAGATGGACTGCTGCTTCTCTCTCTTGGCCTTAACCGCTCTCCTCCCTCATTGCCATGTGCCCCACGCCTCCCTGTGTAATATCAGTCATGAGCGTTCATTCTAATTATTTGTGCAAATGTTCTAATTAGTTATCAGGTGCCCCCTCCATCAGCCTCCCAAGCATCCTTTGTATTCAAAATAAGCTGTGGCGCATGGGAATTTTACAAGCCATCAGCAAATATTTACCACTTCCATCTCATTATGTTTGGAGTGGCCTTATGTGCTAAAAAGCTGACCGTGAATATCTTAAGGCTCTGCGCACACGCTTTAAACTTTGCCTTGACCTTTCCAGGCCGGCTGACCACACTGGAGAAGCACTGGGGTCCCCTCCCCTGCGGCCCAGTGTGTATCTACATGTGGCTCACTGTTGAACTCTGGGGCTCGCCATGGCCAGACACACACACAGAGAGAGAGACAGAGATACACCACACACACACACACACACACACACACACATATATATTTATATATACACACTGTATATTTCAACCATTACCAAGCTGTTAATTTTCTCGATTCGCATGTAACAAATGATATATATCAGCTTTATTGTGACCAAAGGAAAACGCTGACGGTTTTTATTTCTCAGGCTCAGTGATTAGAAAGTCCGAAGTTGTCAATACAATAGGAATGAATGATTGGGACAAACCTGAATTGGGGCTATAATCTTTTTTTTTCCCCCGCTTTGCTTTAATATTGCTAGTCTGCATTTTTGCTTAAAAGGAAAGTGATTAATCAATAATTAATTTGAAGCCGAGGCACCGACGGAGGTGAAACCCAGGGAAATATTTTTCATAAATCTGCGCTTTATTACGAGTCCGATTGAGCGGTGCCGGCCCGGGCCTCGTCATTCATGTTAAGCACGGTGTTTCTGTGTGGTAAACTTAAACTGCTGTCTTTTAGAAGCTGAACGATGACTGAGGAAAAGACGGGTCAAGTACGACTTTTTTTTTTCCCTGGAGATTTCATGTTGAAGACTTCCCTCACAAGGCCCTTTGAGATTTATTCACAGTAGATCCATGCTGAACTATCACACTGTCTAGGTAGCTAGAAATGTAGAAGCATGGAGAAATTTCTCCAGCATCAACTTTTCACATGCAATGTGTGAGGGCTTCACGCTTTTATCAGTAATTTTCCTGAAAAAAAACTAAACTCGAATGCTAGTTAGAAAAAAAAAGAGAGCGTGGTTGATTCTACGAAAACACACAGGACGGCTCTGTGGAGCTCAAACAAAAGGATGTTTTTTTTTTTATCAGCCAAAAATATCTGCCGACATCACCTCGGATATTCTGTAATCCTGTGTGTTGTGTTTAGAGTGCGGACAATTTAAATTTAAAGACAATGATGCTTTGATGTCCATGCCAGCTCCAGTCCTCCCAGCAGTATTTACCCCCCAGCCCTTCCTCTAGCATTGTTCAGATGTACTTCCGAAGATAGGTTTTTAAGCAAATTGTTAAATAACACTCATGCACGACTTCTTTCCCTACAATGAACATTTTCACCATGTCCTTTCACCTGGAAATGTCCCGATCGTTTTATGGTGCAGACATGAACACAAAGACACAACATCCTCTTCCTCTGAGGAAGAGAAAGGTGGTGACCGGAGCCTGTCTGGTTACAGCCACTCTTGCAGATGTCACTTATGTGTGTGTTTGTGTAAAGCTATGAGTTGCAGGTTGAAAACCTGTACACCCAGGAGGAGGAGGAGGAGGTGATAGTGGAAAAGTAAAAGATTTCGAAGGAGGGAAGAAGAAAAGAAGAAGAAGAGGAGGAGGAGGAGGAAGAAGAAAGCAGCTGTTCCCACACCATCTGGTCTTCTCTCAGAAGAAGGTGAGGTCTGTCCGTTCATGAGTCATTGGCCGTACTTCAGAAGAAGGCCACACTGAGTTAATGAGAAAGGCTTGGGACAGAGAGAAGGAGGGAAAAAAAAGAGGAAACTTGTGTAGCGAGAAGTGATTAACAGGTTATACACGCGAGCCAGCATGGTTCTAAGCAGATGAACATATAAGTAAGATAAGTCCAATGGTTTCAGAAAAGGCCAAGCTTGAGAGTGGATGGATTTCACTGGATTTCTAGGATGTGTGACGACTTTTTTTTTTTGGAAAAGGGAAATAAAGAGGACAGCTAATAACGGGGCGAGCGAGAGCGGCTGTGGTGGCTTGTGCCTGAGCCAGCGTGTGTGGCAGGGTTTTAATGATGCATCTGCTCATGTCAAATGATTCTGGACACATGGCAAACCCTGGCCTGATGGAAGCTTTGATGTCATCCCTCTCCTCTCACTCTCACACACACACACACACACTCCTTTGGACTCACACTTAACCATGTTCGGGTGTGGGTTTATACTCGGCCCCCTCTGG
>JAQQZS010000023.1:8864053-8878051 GCA_030068045.1 Platyallabes tihoni
TGGGATATGCGAAGAAGATATTTCGCTGTGCTGTAAAAAAGTACATGTGACAAATAATTGAATATTCTTCTTCTTCTCTTTTCACTACGTTATGTCCTGGACACTTATTCTCCCTCTTCTATCTCTCTTTCCTTTCCTCTCTCAGTGCTTTCTATCCACAGTGGGGGAAGGAATTTATCTATTTAATTTAGTTTCTTCTCACAATTCAAGACGTTTCCTAATCGGAGACATTTGCACACTTTTTGATGTGAGGGTGAGGGCTTCTGCTGTGAACTGTAGGGAGACTTGGATTCCGCTCCGAGCAGCTCCTCAGAGTCGCAAGTGGCAAATGACACGCCAGAGTGTGAATGGAGAGGAACTCAACACACACCTCCACTCCAGATGAACTGGCGCACAAGGTCTTTGCACTTTTGTGCATGAAGAGCATTCAGAGTGTTTGCCCAAGTATACTCTGGAGTTTGTCATGATATACAACTTTTGATCTCTGGCCAATGGGCTTGTGGTGACGCTGTGTTGACGTTCAGGTCATTTCTGTTTGCTTGGCTATTTGTTCTGTCTACTGTCACAGTGTGACATGTCTAGTGTGAGATGAACACCAAATCTGTACTTCACCAGTGAGAGAGTGCTCCTGATACTTCTACATGTGTGCCCTGAAATGATTTGTGTGTGTTTTTACCACATGCACAGAGTTCCTGGGATGAGCAATGGACACACCTCAGCTACAGTATGTCCAGGAGGTCTGGTGAAGATAATGAATGATTTTAAGTCCGTCTCATTTAAACAATGAAGAAACAATGAGCACAATAACAAATACATGCTGGTATTACTTTTAGCTATAGCAATAATGTTTTATCTTTGATTTTGCAATTGCTCCAGTTGTCCTTTTTTATGGTTGCTAATAAAAATACCTTGTTTTATTGTTGTTAGTCGTTGCTGGAAGTGGTGTTTTCAAGGCATCGCAGATCCTTGTTTCCAGACCATCAGACAATTTTTTAACTTGAACAGAAATGCATTTGCTGACCAAATCCCAGTTTAGATTAATAATGGAAAATAAAATTGAGCAAGTCAAATTAATCATCAGCTCAGGAACCAGAGCTTGGGTTACTGTCTGTGCAGATTTCTGTACATGTCCTGTTTTCATGTGGCTTTCTCTGGGCTATGTGGTTTCCATCTACTTCCTAAAAACATACTGTATAATAGGTGAACTGCCTACTCTACTCTACATTCTCTATATTGCGTGAATGTGTGTGCTCCAGATCCAGAGGGACCCTACAAGGATAAAACAGTACAACAATGATGAGAAGAAAGATTGAATGGTATGCTATATGGCCAAAGGTTGGTGACACCAGACCGTTACTCCCATATGTGGTTCTTCCCTTTGTTTTCACAAAGTTGCAAAAACAAAATTGTTTGGGATGTCTTTGTATGTAGATTTACATCGTACATTGACTTGAACTAAGGAGCCTAGGCATGTTTCAGCAACACAAGACCTACAGTATGAGCACAAAGTGAGGCACAAGACATCTTCCTGGAAGAACTCAAATTGTCTGCACTGAGTTTGGTCTCTTTTGGATAACCAGGAACACTGCTTGCAGGTGAGGCCGAATCTTCATGCTCCAAAATCTAGTGGAAAGCCTTTCCCAGAAGAGTGGGGTTTATACAGTAGTTTAGTGGGGAACTAAATCTGGAATTGGATGGTAAAAATGTACACATGGGTCTGATAATCGGGTGTCCACAAACTTTTGGCTATACACTGTGTTAAAACAGTACCCTTCGGGATTCACAGTGCAACAATATGTTTGACAAATGTAAAAGCAATAACTCTTAACTACAGTAATGTATAAGGAAAATGTCTGTTTAGTATTGTTTCCTTCTTACACTCTTTAAACTGTAAAAGTAATTCATGCTACAGTACATGAAGCCAATCAGAGCACCTCGAGGCTAAGGCAACTGACCCCAGAGATATTCTTAATCCCTGGAAATTATTTGTCTGTCCTTCATCCTGCCCCTCCCATCAGGTTCCAGCAGCGTGAGAGGTTATGGTGGTGCCTGTCTGCCCGTCAGGCCTTGGCTCTTTCCCCCACACTGACACTCTAATTTTATTATTATTTTTTTTTATTTGATGGGACAAGAGCAGCTTTTGTTCATTTTCTGCTTGCACACATCTGCTCATCCTGGACAAGCCTTTTACTATGTCGTCATCCAGAACAGTACTGAATGTGAAGGCTCACCTAGAAATGTTACAAAAGTAATAATCGTCTTTATGATAGGATTAATTTAAGTTCCACGTTCTGTAAACATTAAATAAAGATTCTGAAATTCTGTTTTAGGTAACATGGATATCTGCTCCTCAAATCATTGTTGAGTGTTTTCAGAAGCAACATGCCCCATAATATGCATGTTTATACATGCTTTTACAGATGATTTGGTAGCCACAAACCTCTGGCAGAACTCTGGTTAGATATCTGACCACTCTTCTTGGCTGAATTGCTAGTGTTCGGTTAAATTTCTTAGTTGCTGAGCACTTAGACACACCTTTTAAACACAGTCCACGAATGGTGATAGGGTTGAATCGCCAAACACTTACTGTTTGCCTGCTTTATTCATTCCACAACCTGCTTTGAGGTGTTTTTAGGCTCATTGTTCTGTTGCAGGACTTAACTTTGTCCAAGATTTCACCATTTCCACTGAGGGCAAATCAGCCACCAATCAGCTACAGTACCACTATCATGCTTAACAGTAGGTGTTCTGCACCTTTACTGCTGCTCAAAACTTTCCTCCAAGAGGGCTTTTTCTTTAGTCCATGTGGTCTGCTACAGTATAAACTTCACTCGAGCTTAAAAGTGTCAGTTTTGGAGCAGGTCCTTCGTTCTTGGACGGCAGCCTTTCTGTACATGGTGATGTAAAACTCACTTGACTGTAGACAATGACATCGGTGTTTCCAGCAGTTTCCAGTTCATCACAATCCTGTGCCTTGCTGGTTTCCTGAGTTGTTCCAGATGATCCAAGCCATGTTCCTCTCAACAAATGGTGTCAGATTGGGTCTTCTTCATCCTTGGCAAAGTGGCTACAGCTCCCAATAACTTGTAATTACATATAATTGTTTGAACTGATCTTGGAATCTGCAGCTGTTTAGTAATGGCTCCAAGAAACATGCCTGACTTGTGCGAATCTATAATCCTCTTTCTCAGATCTGCACTGAGTTCTTTGGACTTTCCCATTACACTGTGTTCTGGTCAGTCAACACTCAACACAGTCCTGTCAAACAAAACCTTTTTGTGTTGCACAGAGAAGCTACCAGTTGTAGTCACTAATAGGCAGCTAAGGGCTTCTTTCTTTAAATATCCCAGCCTGGGAGCTGGGGTCAGCCATGATAGTGGACTCCTGAAGGAGACGGGCTTAAGGGCCCACAAAGCAGACTGGTAGAGCTGTTGCTTAAACCAACTAAGCTAAGCTACCACTGCTTGATACTGCCACATAATAATCTATGTGTATGTACAGTACAGTACTGTGCAAATATATATTTTTTGGTTTTTGTAATTGTATTCTTTCTGTATGGTCCTGAGGAATAGTTCTCTAGGTTTCCTGAAGGACATTTTTGTGTTTCATTTCTGGTAAGTTTGCTATATGGCCAAAGGTTGGTGACACCAGACCGTTACCGTTGTCATTTTTAGTCCAGTCCCTGTACCTGAACAGTTTCAGAGCAATGGGTTTTATTCATTAAATCACACAATGACCTATGAATCATTCAAGCAATAAAATTCATCTACCTTAAGGCAAGAACCAGATGACAGATGATCAGGCCGGTGATTAGTATACTGGAGATGCTGAATGCTGAGTGGTTGGGCACAGATGAGAGGGGAAATGAGATTGCTGCTGAGGTTGATACATAAACTACCATTTTAAAAATTGTATCTTCAGGCACTTTGCAGCCTGTCACAGTAAAAGATTTGTTCCTGTTTCTTTAATATAATCTGCATAATATAATTATGTTTATTATGAAGAAATGAGGGCTGGCCCAAGACCTTTGCACTGTACTGTGTATGCTTTTCAGTCTATTGAAAAGCATACACAGGATGTACATTGCACAATCATACTTCCTCAGAAAAAATTATTTCAACCCCAATATTGCTCTGACATTATGATGAGTGCATGTAAATTTCTGATAATTTTGCTTCCTTCAACAAATAAATGCTTACAACTATCGGCGATAGCACAAGACAAATGAGTAAAATCTGTCTAATAATAATAATAATAATAATAATCATATTAATTTTATTAATCTTGTAATTGGTTAGTGGTAATATTATATTAAAAAAATATTATAATTTTTTTTTATTTGACTAGATTTAAGGTATTTTCACTTGCTAAGAAATCACTTTTGTTAAAATGTGTGATGCTGGACCATTGTCAGACTTCTCCTGTCTCCTTTATCCTCTACGTGTATAAGTGCCTGGGCTGACTGGTAAGATATGTGCTGTGGACAGGGTGTAGAAGTAGTGACATCTCCATTTCCTGCTCTCATCACTTAGTGTACTGAGGTTTCTCCACTGTTTGATCTTTGACATCACTGTCACAGTCTGCTGGAGCCTCAGTAGCTCTGCACCAGACTGCATTAAAGCTCAGGCTGCGTGATGCCTGTGCTGTCTCTGTCTCACTCTGAGATGGTGTAATAAAAGATCAAATCTAGAACCCTTAAGGGATCTATGGCTGTCCCTCTGGAGAGAACCTTAAGAGTTCTATATTGAACACTACGGCAGCGTGTTTAGCTTGAAAGGGTTCTCTTTCAAGGAATTGACATCCCTGTAACTAGAACATCTTGCTTACTTTTTCTCTACATCTGCCTGAGATTTTTGCCTACATTTCTTTCTTCCTTCCTTCCTTTCTTCCTTTCTTTCTTTTATGGCTCTACATCTGGTATGGATTTCTTTCTTTCTTTCTTTCTTTCTTTCTTTCATCTTGGAACATTTGTCTGGAATGTCTTTCTTTCTTTCTTTCTTTCTTTGCTCTATATCTGGCTGGGGTTTCTTTATTTCTTTCTTTTTCTCTTTCTTTCTTTCTTTCTTTCTTTCTTTCACTGCTCTACATCTCGTTGGGATTTCTTTCTTTCTTTTTTTCTTTGCACATATGGCTGGATTTTTTTTCCTTCTTTTTTCTTTTATGGCTCTACATCTGATTGGGATTTATTTTTTCTTGCTTTCCTTCTTTCTTTCTTTCTTTCTTTCTTTCTTTTATTGCTCTACATCTGGTTGGGATTTCTTTCTTTTTTCTTTCTTTATTTCATCTTGGCACATATGGCTGGAATTTCTTTCTTTTTTATGGATCTACATCTGGGTGGGATTTCATTCTTTCTTTCTTCCTTTTTCATTTCTTTCTTTTTCATCTTGACAAATATGGCTGGAATTTCTTTCTTTCTTTCCATCCATCCTTCCTTTCTTCTTCTTTAAACTTATTGCAGTTTCTGCACTTTTCTCCTCTTGCCCCCACCCAACACACACACACACACACACACGCACACGCGCACACAGCCTTGCACTTACTCTCTTTAAGATGGGACTCAGAGGACTTGCCTGCTGATATTTAGCTTACATATTGTCTAAATTTATGATTTTTAATATATTTTTTTTAACTATTTTGCTTGCTGCCCCAGTTTAGTTGTCTCCAGCTCCCAGTTATTGCATGCCTTGTGTTTCTCTCTGCACATGGAGTGGGAGGCTGGCTACTGCATGCTTGCCTATCAGCTGCCACATAAACACTGCTGACTATATTGACATACCGGGAGAGAAAAGTGCTAGCTACTTGATTTAAAAGACACTAATCACTCTGTGAGGTTGAAAAATGGTACATTGCATATAAAGCCTCCGCTGGACACTTCGGTGTCACCTCCTTTAGAAAACAGACTTGTTTCGTCTGGAGCAGGTGAGACGAGTCTTAAGGTAGTCCTGACAGTTTATAGATATTTTTATGTGCCCTTTTTGTTATTATATGTTTGAGGTACAGCTGATACACATTCAGTGATCTTGTCTTGAGTTAAGAACTATAAGGAAACACTTATGGAATAAACGACTAAAGACACATTTGTTCATATTCTCTGAAGGCTGTCTCATTCTTGCCTTTAGTTACCTTTGCTTACCATCAGTTTGCCATCCCCCTCCCTTTTCTCTCTCCATCTGAGCTGATCTAATGATTCATGGCGCTGCATCGAGCCGCTTGTCGGAGATCAATCATCTTGGTCCGAGCATTCTGCCGACTGTTTGAGTAGGGGGCCATTAGAGAGATCTGTTTGGAAGTGTTTTGTGAACCTAAGCTGCTTCAAAGGTCAGGGTTTCAAAAAAAGGATGCTTTTTGAAAAGTGCTGTTGTACGTCTGCAAGTGCGTATGTGTGTGTGTGTGTGTGTATGTTTGTGTGCATGTGTTAGATAGGCCTTGTCAGCCTCATCGTGGCTCCGCTGCCCTTTGTTAGTGTGAATGCTTAAACAGTCCGCCACGAGCCCTGAACCTGAGATAAATAATTTCCACTGTCTGTCATGCTGATTTGAAATATGCACGGCTCCGGCTTCGGGAGGCGAGATGAGAAGAGGAGAGGAGAGGAGAGGAGGAAAGCCGGGATGTGATGCTTACCGTGGAGAACAGACTGTACAAGGAGCCTTGTTTTATGTGGCTTGTCAATACTTACTAATGAGAATCTCCGCTGTGATTTGCATTGTGTAGCATGAGCCACAACGTGTTGCTAACATCTTGTGAACACAGGCTCTTGAAAGCGTTCGAGTCCTGGCTTTATGCGCTCCCGAGACCTGTGGAAAATTGTGCTTAGGATGCGTCAGAGCAGCACTTTCATTGTTTCAGACCCAAAAGTTTTCCTTTCAGTTCGTAATTCCAGTTTTTTTTTCCCCCTCTCACACACACACACACACACACAACAGTCGATCAACAGTTTTTTCAACCGGCAGAACGCTGCCTTGTGACTGATTTAAAGCTGATGTTCGTTCACCACAGAGACCCATTAAGAGTGCAGAGGAACACCCAGACTGCTGCGACTTGACAAAACTTCATGAATCACCCGACGTTGTCACGTTTTCACTCTTGCTCTCCACTTAAAGCCGATAGCCGCAATGAAGTGTTCGTCATCCTCGTGCCCAGAAGTGTCACTTTGGAGTAACTTTTCCTTCCTGATTTTGTGGTGTACTTGACCTCAGCCCCATGTGTCTTTAATACACAGTAGGCATGGTGGAACTTGACTTGAACTTGACTACGTCCTGGCCAAAAAACGACTGCTGGAAATGTTAACATGTGATAGCTGGTTTAAGATCCAGCACTTTATCGGCTAATTGGGTAGCTGGCACGGCGACGAGGAGCTTTTTTGTCTGCAAAACCACTTTTTCCACCCCACAAAAGGGGAGCAGAATCGAAATCAGCTGTATTTGGTTGATTTAAGGCACTTTTTTTAAAGGGGGTTTCGTTTAACCGCATATAAAGTGGCTGCATCCTCACCATCGAGCGGCTCCTCGCCAGAAACGCAGCACTGCCCGAGTCACGTCTGCTAAATCATTTTAAAACACTGAACTGTTTAAATGTCCTTATGAGCAGAAGCGCACTCTCACTGTCTCTCAGAATTGGACAGAAAATGTGGTTGCTCATAAAATTATCCATATGCTGATAATTATCTTTCTTTTAGATCGTAGTTTCCCTTCTTAACGACGGTCTTAGATGAGATTTTTTAAATTGATATTTTTATGTATCTTTCTCCATGTACAGTATTCTTTCTTCCTTACAGAGTTTGTTGAAACTAGGACACACACTTAGTGATTCTTGTTTGCTTTTTTTTCCCCCTTAAAGTCACTGAATTATTTTAAAAAATAAACAAACAAAACTTTCAACTGGAAGAATATTTAATTGTTTTTTGATGACTTAGGATATGACCATGGGAATTCAAAGTCTTAAATATTTAAACACGTGCAATCTGGAACGAAACCGTATTTCCATTTACTATTAAATGCATTTTTTCCCCACCCATCCTCAATAATGGTCGGTTTCTGAAAACAAGCAAAAAAAAAAAAGCATCAAAAAGATAAATATTTGAATTCCAGTATAAGGGAGGGTCCTAGATTGAAACAAACCTCTGGGATCTGGGCGAGAAGAAGGCGTGCCACTCTGCCAGAGGGTGGCAGCAGCGAGTGGCCTCCTCCACCGAGCTCTGCCAGCCAGTGATTATAATTTATGATCCATTTCTATTATAGGTGGGGTGTGCGGAGATAGTTACAGTAATAATTATCAGGACTGAAGTGTTTCCTAGGCAACAGGGGCCTTCCCCCCCCCCCCCCCCTCCATTCATGCGGGTGCAGAGGGGGAGAAACTGAGCGCCTGTGTTGCATGACATGGCTGGGAGAGGGGAGCCACGGACCGTGTTACTGCCGTTCGCTGGGTAGCCTAGCTGATGCTTCTTCCAACGTGATACAAGCGCTCCAGACACTCGCTAAATCAAAGATATCTTGTATAGCTCCAGTTTTGGCATCGCTGCTTTAAATTGTTACGCTTCAATCTCACTTTTTTCCTGGTGGAAAGACGTGTTAGTTTAATAATCCGGGTTGAAAGGTTAGGAGGATATGTGGGATCTCACACCCAATCACTGGCACAGATGCTGACTTCTAAAAAAAAGGGGGAAAAAAATAAGCCTTAGTGTACATACCTAATAACTGGGTGTCAAGCCAGGTCTGTCACTGATTTTCACAGGATCTCTGACTGTGTATGTGTGTGTGTGTGAAGTGCTGATATATTTTGGGCTGTTTCTCTGTTGTGAATTGGCAGTAGCTCGAGCACAAGCCGCCTCATCCACGTTGTCCTACGAGGCCCTATATAAACCCCTCGTGCAATAACAGGACGGCCCTAATTCCTTATCATAAAAATCTAATGGTGGTGCTGTTGGAGAAATCGCCGTGTTGAGGCCAAGCAATGGGGAGAATGCACTCGGATCTGTGCCATTAAACTCAGCATGCTAACTCTGATGCCTTTCTTAATTCGGCTCGTTGTGGAGCGAAGTGAGGCAGAGTGAAGGAGAAAAAAGCGGCGAGTCAAAGTTAGTCACCTTCAGCGTGAACTCGTGATTCTATTTTCACGCCTGTTTACGTGCACTTCGGAGACCTGTTATAGCAATAACCACAACTTTGCTTAAACAGAACAGCAAGACACCGGCAGATTTACTTTCTTATTGCTACTGAGACAGCGATATTTGGAAGGCTGCCTTTAAACCAACGCTGCTCTAATAGCGGACCTATTGTGGGCACTTAGCGCCATAACTACACGCCCATCACCAGTTAGCATCGTCAGATGAGCACCACAGA
Organism: Platyallabes tihoni; assembly: GCA_030068045.1. Lineage (NCBI taxonomy): Eukaryota > Metazoa > Chordata > Actinopteri > Siluriformes > Clariidae > Platyallabes > Platyallabes tihoni. The sequence goes on from JAQQZS010000023.1 coordinate 8,873,392, forward strand.
ATCGGTTTGCTTAATTTCAATTACAGCTGTCCAATGAAAAATGAAATTGAACAGGCGAAGGAGTGTTTTTTTTTTAGCAAGCGTGATTGGAAGCAATCCTGGTTATTGCAAATAGCACAAGCCCCTGATACCCACAAATAACTGTTGTGAGAAGCGGGATCCTGTTGCTCTGTTACACTGGCGGAGGGTGCAAGAGCGGGAGCAGGTGGATGAGGATAAGCTAAGCTAGCAGAGTACCGAGAACGGAGCGGAGGCGACTCTGGGCTCCGCTCTGTCCCAGAGCAGATTGTGCGGTGGAGCTGGTGGCTGGCATTAGTGCCGCTGGGACTGAATTCGAAACGAGATCGGAGACTCACGTGGGGTTAAAGCGCTCTCCGCCACCCCAGAGTCTGTCATTGATTGAGGTGCTCGGCTGATATGTCACCACCAGGCACACAGATGGATGAAGGCGCAAACACGCTGCTCTCGCAAACACCTTGGCGTCGCCTTGTGTGTGCATGCATGTATATTTTATTGCGGTAACATGAGCGCCGTGTGTTTTGTCTACACATTTCCCGTAATCTGTTACACACAATTCTCGAGTGTCTTCCCTTCAGTATCTCTTTAATCCTCTCACCTATCTCTGTTTTCCTCTAATTCACTCCCTTTTCTTTCGCCTCTCACCACCCTGAAGTGCCCTCTTTAATTGAACAGTCATCTGTTGGCTGTTTTCTTCTTTTCCAGCCACCCCTCCCTGATACCAGTCCATCAGATGGCTCCAACCAGCCCTGTCTCCCTCCATCTCTCTCTCTCTCTCTCTCTCTCTCTCTCTCTTTCTTCCTTTCTTTCTTTCTCCTTCCTCCATCATGCCATCTGCTTCTAGCCCAGCGACTGGCGAAGGGCTGTGCCATCCTTCAATCCCTCTTTTTTCCCCCTTTCTCCTCCTCCCTTCTTTCATCCAGTGCTCCCTCCCTCCCTCCCCGTTAGCATTGTTTGTTTGTGAGGGGATACTGCGCCTTTAAGAGGTCTGCCTTCTACTCGGGCCTAATGTCATTAATCTGTACAAACTTGGTGTGACAGAAGCAGGAGGCACCGCAGATTGATGACATTTTATTGTTATTGCAGTGCTACTATTAACTGTTCGACAGTTCTGCTCACATTTTCCCCCACTTTACCTCCACACATACACATCCAGGCACATAGAGACCAGGGGAAATGAGCGAGCTGCAAATTGAACACATCGCTAGCCTGATACAGAGACAAACTGATTAATTTAAGTGTAAAATTGCAATTTTAATGTTATATTCTGGTGGCATTTATTTGCAAATAAATGTGACCGAATCCTCGGCGTAGTCATTTCTAAAAGCTTGTTATATCTTATACCGTAATGGTTAAGACGCCCCGAATTTAAACATACGGATGGGAATACTTGCATTTTTTTCTTTCTTTCTTTCTTTTCCTATAGTATAGGATTAATTTTATTCCGTATATATGAATTATGTATACATTATGTGGTATGTTTATAGGATAGAGAATGTATCTCGATGCAAGAAAAGGTGTTTTATTGATCCTTATTGCTTCAGCATTCATTTCGTGCTTTTAGCAGGAAATCTTTTAAAGCACTTGAATAGTTTATAGTTCATTACGTCACGTGATTCGCTCAGAGTGCCGTACCGATCACTCGAGCAGTATGTTCCGCTCAATATGCGGTGTTCAGCACCACCATCCGTCCTGCAATACAGTAAATATTACAGGTGTAGCAACAGTGTGGCAGCTGCAAATTTGTGTTGCTGCAGCAGCTAAAATGAAAAGATATTCAGTGCTGATTATGGATTTCTGCCAGTTTCGAAAATCTAATTCTTTGTAGTAAGTAAGTCAGTGAGCTGACGGCTCCAGCAATCTGTCATGATTTGTATGAATTAAGCCCCCCCCACCTCCAGTATGTGAGGGCCCTGTATGTACAGTAAACCTACCTTCGTAGGATGTAAATATGATTAAAATGTTTCACGCAGAATAAATAATGCACGTCATATGTATTGTTACTATCTCCCATTTCACACGCATGCGCACTCTGAGCAGGTCTGTCTGTAAGTGTGTGTGTGTGTGTTTCACTGATATGTACAGAGCTCAGGGTTGTGCCAGGGAGCGTCGGCTGTACAAGGTCAGACCCAGAGCTCATTAAGAACAGGGGAAGGGGGGCGTCCCACTTGTCCCATTCTCACTAACCTTATTCTGTAATTAGCCATTGTTTCCTCTTAACACTCAGGCCAGGCGGGAGGAGGAGTGGGGGAAACCTATTAAAGAACACGAATCCCAAACCCACTACCAGCTCACAGGTCACACAGGAGCACACGCACACACACACACACTCCTTACAAACGGCTGCTCCAACCCAGTTATAGGCCACCAATGCCGAACGATCCAGGAGGTGATTTTATTTAACCACTTATTAAAATGTAATTCAAAATTTCATTCGGAAGAACTTCTTCTAAAACCTAACATTATTTAAATACAGATGGGTCACATTTTAGATGCTTTGTACAATATTTAAATCTACCTAAATGTACTGTAAATCTATAAGTGTGATCTCAATGAGATGCTGGGTTGAGTTTTTTCAGAAATTGCTGATCTCTTGAGATGTTCATGCACATCAGTCTCAAGTGTTTACACTAACAATAACGGTGAGAAGAACAGAAAATATCCACTGAAGCGGTAGTTCTACGGGTGGAAATGCCTCGTTGATATGAGAGATATCAGAGGACAATGACCAGACCGGTTTAAGCTGACAGGAAGCCCATGCCGCCTCATATAATACTCAATCATACACTTTACAGTATAACTGTAGTGAGCAGAAAAGCATCTCAGAACCCAACATACAGTGAAAACTTCCAGGTGGATAAAAAAACCTATGCTAAGTATATTAAATCCTTGCATGAAAGCATACTTAAATGTGCTTACAGCTAGACTCATGATTATTTATTATTATTTTTGTAAAACTTTTGATTTATATGCTTTATTTATATGCTTCTTATATATCGTTTTAGTTTTTTGTTCTTAGCCAACATGCACTAGTAACTTAGTAAGAGAGCAGCTCTTATATTACACTGTGTATACTGACGATACTGTATGTGAGATATACAGTCTGCAATCACATTTACAAACCTGTCTTTGTGTTATTGTCTCTACTGCTGCTGGATATCTGCAATTTCATTCAGGATCAATAAAGTATCAATCAGTCTATCAATCTATCTATCTATCCATCCATCCATCCATCCATCCAGTATACTTCAAGTTTGCTATTTTGGCACAACTAATTTTGTACTAAGTGTATTTTGTTAAGTTGTAATTAAATAATGCAAACGCACAATTTTAGGTGTATAATTTCATGTGTACTTTTATGTGTTAAAGTGAAACAACTTCAAGTATAATTAGTATACTTAAAGTATATGGCTGTGTGTGTACTAAGGCGCATATCTGACACAGTTCTTACTGAAATTACAGTATCTCTTTAATGTATTGTAAGTACATTACAGCACTTATTACCTAAAAAAACTAGTAATATACAGTACCATGAATATATTCTTAATGCAGCAGTAGCATGATGTCACACTTCTGGCCAATTTAAATTACTAAAAAAGTAAACTTTGTGATTTATAAAAATATACTTTGTTATATCATGTAGTATTCTATACTACTATATTGCAAATGGGTTATTAGTACATGCTTTAGGATCTTTTACAAATGCTGATTGCATTTTTCTGTACTATAACATGTTTTTAATGCCATTGAAATACATTAAACATTATATAGCAATGATGAGGCAGAATTCATTTGTAAATTCAATGGATTTAATTTAATTGCACATGGATAATAAAAAAAGAAAGTGTAGCTTAACAACAAAACTTTGACAAACACACACACACACACACAGAAAACCAAAATATAAACTGTTGTCTGAACAAATACAGGCATTATTATTGGAATGTACTGTATTACTTCCAACCTGCATTCATTCGAGCTGTTACACGGAGAGCGAAAGCTACGTAGCATTAAGCATTAAGCAAAGTACATAAGATTTAGCAATAATAGAATATGGAAACAACACGTTCTATAGTTTAACCTATATACTTAATTTCAAACATGAAATTTTCCTTATATTGATGAAAATAAAATAATACCACTGTAAAGTACGCATTGATGAAGCATACCAGTTGTTAGAGACAAAACCATAAGCAGGGAACAATGGAGCCAATCAGAAACAAGTCAGAATGAGCCCTTCACCAGTTTCTGATTGGCTGGTATTATGGCACACAAAAATGAGCTTGAGCATGTAAAAGTTTTAGTGTGCAAAAATGAGTTTGAGTATGCGCTAAAGAGAGAGAGAGAGAGTAGTGCACTGATATATAAGCATGAATAAGTACAGTACATTCACATTTAACTGGGAATATACTAAGACTGAGTATATTAAAATGCATATTCTAATGTACAGTATGTACATTGTTATAAGGCTGCAACTAACGATTATTTTGATAATCTATTAGTTGGGCGATTATTTTTTTCGATTAATCGATTAATCGGATAAAAGCTGAACGCTTCTTTAATTTGATGTTTTTATATATATATATATATATATATATATATGTGTGTGTGTGTGTGTGTGTGTATAAAAAATACACACACA
>JAQQZS010000023.1:8878151-8889868 GCA_030068045.1 Platyallabes tihoni
CGGCCCTGCATAGCGTGCAGATTACCGTCTTCTTAGAGGCGTTTAATGTAAATTGCTCCCATACCTTGGAGGACTTGGGGCGCACGCTTTTCCCTGCAGACGCTTCTGTAACCGCCATTGTGCGAGCGGCTGTGTATCTGTGTGTATCTTTGTGTATTTGTGCATCTTGTGGTCGCGCTCCTCAGTAACGTGAGCAACCCAACTAATCGATAACAGCATTCGTTGACAGCGAATTTCATTATCGATAATTATCGATTTTATAGATTAGTTGTTGCAGCCCTATATTGTTACAACAAGTATTTTAAGTTTTTATTTTATGTATACAAGTAAATTGAAACAGTTTAAATAAATGTGCTTTTGAAATTAAATACTGAAATTTCACTTAAAATATATTTTCTATATATTCTTGATATAGTGTTTAGATGAACTTTTATATATATATATATATATATATATATATATATATAACTGGTGGTACAATTTTCATTAGAATATTTTCAATATACTATAGAAGATTTAAATAAATTTGTAACACACTAAATTGTTTTTTTTTTTCCACTAGGGTTGAGGGAAATGAGTTTTCACTTGCAGAAGACTACATCAGGTTCAGTTCAGCATAAGAATACCAGGCGATGATTTTCTTCAACTGTACAGTTTCAGTTCAGATATTGATCACTGAGACAAATATAAACTTACTAAAACTTGAATCACTTTCAGTAAATAATATGAACAATAAACTTTTATTATTATTTTTTTAAACTTAGAAATGATGTAATCTTATTTGATAAATACAATCTGACAAAGTGCATTCATTTTTCATAACTGATAAAATTAATACAATTCTTGGCAGACAGCTTATGGACTCATAGACTTTTGGACTCATTTTTGAAGCATTAAATGCATTCTGTTATACATATCATATTGCAAGTGTACTTTATATTTGACAGGCTGCTGCTTTCTCAGTTCTGATGCAAATAGTCTCTGGCTGGTTTTGTCGGTCCTCGTTTTCAGGGTTTCGTTTTCTTCTGCATGAGTACCGAGCAGCATTGGTTTTAGGAGGCAGAGATCTATGAGAGATTGCTGTGTGGTGGGTTCGTGAGCTCCAGAGGCAGCAATGACAGTCAGTTCAGCTTAATGATGATTGATGAGAGCACCCAAAACACTTGCTTCCTCTCTCCAGGGCTCAGGAATTAGGGAGGAGGTCTTCATCTAGCTGACCTCCAAAAAAGTCGGTGCTCCATTGCAGTTTTAAAATTAGCAATGTGTATAATGTGATTTTTGTGTGTGTGTGTGTGTGTGTGTGTGTGTGTGTGTGTGGTGGGTGGGTGGCTGATCAAATTGGAGGAGATGCATAGAATTACCTGTGTCTGTATGTTAGTCTTGATATTATTGCTTGTTGACTAAAAATTATTGCCTATATTGGATATATTCACTTCTTTCTTCTGTTCCCCTCTGTTTCTCTTTGCTCTCCGTCTCCCTCACCTTAAAATTTGGCAGTAGTCCATAATTCCTTTTCCTTTCTCCAATTTAGCCTGTCACCTGTCTGTCACTCACTTTCCACTCCACATCAGTCGCTTTCTCGCTTGCTCATGAGCTCTCTCTCTCTTTCTACAGTAAACTGCACCGCTGTTCACCATCACCGCAGCACAGAAGTTCGAATCCTCGGTGCACGGTAAACCACTAAACGCCTCAGCAGAGACTCCGCTTAATGCAATCTCTTAGCTGATCCACGGGCTGCAACATTTACCATTCTGTCAACCTGCAAAGTAACATATCCGCCATGTTTGGGCAAACTTTGTCACCAAATTGCTGTTAAATTGCATCTTGCACACTGTGTATTGCATTGGGTGTTGGTGTCATCAGCGTAGATGCCTGTCTATCAGATGAGCGAGTCTTTATGAGGCTTAAACAGAGGAGTGGAAGGCCATCGCGTGGGAGTAGAGACACGGGCATAAGCGGCAAGAGCGACAGACTTGATGAGATTGCGGAGACCTACGAGGACCATGATGAATGTCTGAAATTGGTTTGTCTGGTGCTTGATAAGCCATTTGTTTTCATTAGCCCAATGCTAGTTTAAGTCTATGGAGTAGGACTGATTGGCGAGGTGCTTGAGGGGCCCCTGCATCGGAGACGAGGCATCTGTGGCGCACCCCGGACCTCCTCCGCCTCTAAAAGAATTAGCCGATGCCGTTCAGCTCGGGTCCCCGTGGCTAGCTGCTGATCAGATAGGCTGCTGACAGCAAAATATCATTCACTCGCTGACGCCACCACGCTCTCGTTGAAGCATGTCCATTAAATATTGACGACACGTTATCTCCGGGCACCAAGGGAACGTAAAAATAACGCAGAGGATGGAGAAGGGGGCGGGTGGCGCGAGATAAGCTCGGATGTGAGAGGTTCACCTTACAGAAGCGATGCTGTTATTCCTTTCAGTAGTGGACAAAGGAGTTGGCGTGCCCTCACACAACGGCCTCAAGGATCAATCCTTTAATCGTCAGATCTGCCCTACTGTACAGCCGTTAATCACTTCATTCAAGGCACGTTCTTAATGCTTTGAGTTTTTTTTTTTTTTTTACTTTTAAGGGGACAGACAAAGTGTATGGTTTTTAATAACCTTACAAAGTGTCACTTGAGTGTGTGTGTGTTGGTATAATGCAATGAGCTGTAATCACTGTAGTGAAGCTCAAGTGTTTTTAAAGGTGCTAAGAACTTGATATTGCCAAATACAAATACCTGCTCAATGTTCAATGTATACACACACCTTCACACACCCTGCAGTCAAATCAGGGATATACATTCAGTGCTAACATTCCCTACAGCGAGAGGAAATAATACAACATAACCCAAACTAAGCCTCTGGCATTTACAGGAACAGAACAGGAACACACAAGTTTGGGTGTGTTAATGAGTATGTGCATATGTGTAATGTATGCATGTCTGTCTAGGGGTTATATATATATATATATATATATATATATATATATATAAATGCACACCAGACAGGCTAATGAGAGGAGAACCACATGGTGGTGGTGTTGGGGAGCCATGTGAGGCTCGTCCAGGTCTTGACTAATTGGAAGCTTTCACTATTGATTAGGAGACAGGGCATGAGCACACATGACTTCCATGTCAGAGCACACAAGCAGCAGGGAAGAAAGGGTGTCAGAAATTGTGTTTATGTGCGGTAAGACATAACGGCGCTTCGGCACTATCTACTAATACAGTTACGACAATTAGCTGTACTCGACTGTACACATTTTCTGACTGTCACCTCTTAAAACACCTGATCTGAACATTTCAGCAAAGTAAGATGGTTCATAACAGGGTAGAAGATGATTTGTTGGTGTCACCCGTGTCACCCGTGTACGTTAATTGGATTATAAAGGACATGACAAGTAGTCTCATTTGAAGAAGCCGCTGCTTCGGGCGGGACCGAACGGGTTAACTGCATCGGCCATAACAGAATAAAAGCAAGCAAAATCAATAGGAGGAAAAATAGGAAAATGACATGCCTCTCCAGTTGGGAGATCTAATCTCCAATATCCATTTACAACACTAGGACTGGCTTCAGCAATTACAGGCCATCTCTACTGGCAGCCTCTCCTCTGGAGCACTGTACAAATGCCTTTAAAAATGCATTCAATACAGAAACACTTTATTTTTTTCATTAATAATATTAGACTTTGTGAAATCAGTGCATCGACATGCAGCTCGTTCTGCTTTGAATTTTAAACTCAACAATATCTATAATATAAGATTAAAAGTCTTATATGTATTATAAAAAAAAGCAAAGAAAAAAAACAAATAAATAAATGGAAGTCAAATTATCTTAATTCGCTCCTTTTTTGCAGATATTAGCTCCTTTTCTGCTTGATATTAAATTCAAATATTGCTGTCTGCAAGGTTATCCGGTCACATTAATAAACATTGACATGGCGGCGTTAAAGCTGTGGCGCATTTCAATATGAGAACTTGGACCCTCTTGTCTTTTTTTTTTCTCCACGCTCTCTCCTCTCTACATCCTCTTCTGCTTCCTCCGTCCCTCTTTTCTTCGTGTTGCCTTCTTAAGGAGTACGTTTTAGACCCGTCGTCTTTCTTATCAGGCCCGGCGTGGAGCACTTGCCTCTGTCACTGTCCTCATGTTCGGAGCGAGCTGCTGCCATTGTGCTCTCTAATGAACTTTGACCAAAATTAGACATACACTTCAACTTTTAAAGCAGGGCCCCCCTCAATGGTTCCTTTGTTGCAGCGGCGGCCCGGCACTGGGCAGATGAAGGAATGCTGAACTTCTCTCTCTTCCTCCCCCTCTCTGTCTCTGTCTCTCATTGACATGTGGAATTTGGGCCTCAGTCTGGCGAAGAGGCACAGAGAGAAACTAAGAGAGAGGGGTAGAGAGAGAGGGAGAAAAGGCTTAGAAGCCCCTCGGGCGCTCTGGAAGGGCTGCTGAGCTCTCTCAGGCCGGAGACTGACACAAACCGCTCCTTCTCTGTCTCTGTTTCTGTGACCCCGTCTACAGTCTTCTGCTCTCTGACTCACCACATTGTTCCTTTATTTTTGTGTCAATCTTCCTGTCATTTTCCCCATCTGTCTCAACTTGTCAGTCAATTTGGCTTTTTGTTCTATTGTCGGGTTCATGATTTCGTGTGTCTTTTTCTTTTACTTTTTTTTCTTTCTTTTTCTTTAATTTTTTTCTCCTTTTCTATTCTTTCTTAGTGTTTTCACACTTTCCACCCGGGACATTGTCAGCATCCGTTTACCAGCTTGCATTTTTGTGTCATTCACATTTTGAATATTTTCCCGAAATGCAGACATTTCTGTGAATTTTTCATCACGTCTCAGTACACAGGATGTGATCTGAGGAAGGAGTCAAGCAAAACATTATGGGATGCATACTGCTATGGGAGAATAATCAGTGAAGATGTGAAGCGATGCAGCTGAACGTGTCTTATAGTATTTAATTCTCTTTGTACCAAGTCAAATGATATTTGCTTATTAAAGAACTATATTTTATTTATTTTTTTAAAATCTGTTTAAAGTTAGTTTCAATGTTGTGGAGAATCCTGTTATCACATTTATTTCCCCTTAAACATTCCCTTATCAGCTTTGTTCTCTCTCTCTCTCTCTCTCTCTCTCTCTCTCTCTCTGTCTGTCTATGTTAATAAGACACACAAAACAACAGCTCATCATGGTGCAGAGAAACCGGAAACTTCAATTTCCTTTCTTCTCCTATGGCGAAAAAATGGAGTGACAATGGAGACTCCTTCCATAAATATTCAGTAAATGTGTCCTTCCATAAATCTTTAGTCAATGTTATTCTTTGTACGAAATAATGCATTTCGTAATCTGTTTATTGTTAAGTTGTCTATTAATACAAATTTGTGTTTTCCCCTTGACTTCCACTATATTTGCTAAAAGTATTCGCTTGCCTGCCTTGACAGGGATATGAACTTTTCTATCTATTTCTTAATCCATAGGGTTTAATATGCTGTTGGCCTTTCCACAAGGTTTAGGAGTGTGTTTATGGGAAATTTTGACCATTCTTCCAGAAGTGCAGTTGTGAGGTCAGACACTGATCTTCTCTCCGCTCTAATTCATCAGAAAGGTGCTCTACGGGGTTGAGGTCAGGACTCTGTGCAGGCCAGTCAAGTTCTTCCACATCTAATTCCCTCATCATGTCTTTATGGACTGTGCTTTGCGCACTGGTGCGCTGTCCTGTTGGTACTGGTGTGGAGTTGTTTTTCAGGAGTTGGACTCTAGTGAACACAATTTCATGCTCCCATTTTTGTGGGAACACTTTAGGGATGGCTCCTTGCTGTCTCCTGTTAACTACCATGAACTGCCCCTTTTTAAAAATTTTGTCCACTTCTAGATTGGCCCTAATCTTCTTCAGTTTTGTCATTCTCTGGCAGCATTACATCGATTACAGCTGATCCAAAATTATGCTGCTCGACTCTTAACGTCCACGCGTAAAAGAGAACATATCTCTCCAGTTCTGGCTTCCCTCCATTCCTACAGTACCAAATTAATTTAAAAATTCTTTTGGTCACGTTTAAATGTTTACATGACCTTGCCCCGTCCTACCTCTCGGATCTGCTTCAGCCTTATGCCCCACCCCTGTCTCTTAGACCATCAGATAAACTTTTGCTGACTGTACCTAAAACCAAATGCAATATCAGGGGGTGATCAGGCATTCTCTGTGGCGGCACGCAAATTGTGGAATGACCTACCCGTGACTATTCGTGAGGCCACATCACTGAGGGTGTTTAAGTCCCATCTTAAAACTCACATATTTTCTCTGGCGTTTAAACCAACATAAGATGTTGATTTTATATATTGTGTTTGATTAGATATGTGTGTGATGTGGTTTTAATTATGTCTTTTCATATTATTTTATTATTTATGTGGGGGCATTCTTGCTGTTATAGTGCTATACAAATAAAGTTGAGTTGAGTGAGAATTCCATTGAGTTAAGGTTTTCATGCTTTGCAATTTCCTCTTATCTGTTGCGCTTTTGTTTTCACTCATTTGCTTCAAAAACTGTGCAACAAGTCCGTCATCCTCTTTCCCAGTAATGTACTGGCTTCTGTTCACACCAGTCCATCTTATTACAGTGTTCCCTTTTTTCCCCACACATAACCCTTTACAGCGTGTCTTATAACATCGGATTTCAACCGAAAAGTGAAAAGGAATTAAGAGGTGTTTCTCTTTTTATCATTCTCTTAATCTTGTCTCTTTCTGCATGCAAAGGATTATAAATAAAAGTAAACTGGGCCCGGTTAGCCTCGCTAAGATGTCATCCCTAGCTGTGTGCTCATGCTGTTTTACATCGTATTCTCATTTGCCAGGTTTCATCACGATGCTGCTTTATTGCCCCAATGCTTTTTCTCCTGTTCTAGCTGTCACTTTTTTTTTTCCCCTCACGCAAAAGAAAAGTCCTTGAAACATGATACAGAAAGCCTACGGCTTTTCTTACACACGCCCAAACATGCACGTTTTTCGATTGCGTATTAGCCCCGCCCACCGAAACACACCAATGACATGTCAGTAAGCGTTGCTGCCAGGGAGTGATGGGTATCAGCCAACGGAATATGACACATAGAAGAAACCTGTCCAGTTTTACAACGCAGACACACACATGTGACATCTAGCAGACTGGAGCAAAAGCCGGATGCACAAAGAAGCAGTCTCTCCTGAAAGAGGAAAGCTGTACATCCTGTGCTAAAGGTGCATCGAGATAGATGATGAATTTGGTGCGATTCATTAGCGTGATGAATGAAGGAGTGTTATCAGGGACTGAGCAGTATCAGAAGGTCTGACTGATGCGTGCGTGTGTGTGTGTGTATGTGTGTCTGCGCATATGTGTGTGTGCTTTTGGAATGTCAGTGCGAGAGCTGGGCCCTCAGGTCATTGACATTTAAAAACCCCAGACACCAGGCTGCCCTAGAGTCACAGTGACACACACACACATTGCTGTAATATAGGGCAAAATTCACACAGGCTTACTGTCATATTATTGTGGGATGTTTTTAAGACGGCCCCATGGTGGTGCAGCAGGTGGTGGTTGGTGGCTTAGTTCTGCGAGGTCCAGGGTTCGGTCCTTAATCGGAAAATCCTGAATTTCTACGTCCACGTACAGTACTGTAGGGATTCCTCTGGGGTTCCTCCACCTCCCAAAAAACTGACAGCGGGTTGATTGGCTGCTTCAAGTGTGAACGCGTGTATAAATGTTCCCTATGATGGACTGGCGTTGTTACACCTAATGTTCATGGGATATGCTGTAGTATTAGGAGGCAACTCATCTTACTTTCACAGGTACTGTTATGAAATTGAAAATGAATACTTTACAAGGGTAAAGTACTCTACCACTTTATGTGCTGCATCCAGGAAAAGAAAGCATTCGACAGGATAAGTCCTTTAAAAAAAAACTTTCTACTTGTTTTTTTTTCTCTTTTTCTCGTTGAAAGCTGACACGCCTACCTTCCTACACCTACACATCAAACTAAAAAAGTGCACCAAGGTGGCTAAATCATGACAAACAGGAAGCATTTTTCTTTTACCTTTTCATGGAAAAAGTTGTGTCGGGCAATACGCGGCTGTTTCCCTGTGATAGCAGCGTCTCTCTCTCTCTCTCTCTCTCTCTCTCTCTCTCTCTCTCTCACACACACACACACACTCATCACAGAGAGAGCGTGAGATAAGAGGAAACACAAAACAGTGTCTCTCTCTCTCTCTCTCTCTCTCTCTCTCTCTCTCTCTCACACACACACACACACACACACACACACACACCATAGTAAAGTGCAAAAGGCTGCTGCCTACTGCACGTCAACTTTATCCCTAATTATATAGTGAGGTATGGAGATGCGCATCATTAGCATTGCTAATGATAGAGCCTCCTGAATCCGACACACCTGGTCTGGACAGAAACAGCTGTGGTTGCTATGAAACATGGACGCAGGTGCACCATTCATACACAAGCACACGCACACACACACGCACACACACACACGAACACAAACACACCAGTGGCAGTTTGACAAGCATATTGAGTTATATGTGTGCTTTGAACAAAGTTGCATTTCGGTTACCTCTCCGCCGGTTGATGTGTGTTAAGGTCGTATGTTAAGGTGAAAATATTTTGCTTTTAACTTTTTATGTAGATGCGGGTCATTGTCTAGTTCTCTTCCAGGCCTTAAACATTTGCATAATGATGCCAAACGTCGAGCGAATTTGAATTCCTCTTTATTTATTTTTCTTGTATTATTTCCGTTAAAAACTGCAGTTTACCTTCATCCAAAGACACACTTATTCAGTCTTTCTTCATCACTAGAGGATGAGAGGATACACAGACAGATCTCTCTCTCTCTCTCTCTCTCTGAGTGTAATGGCTCTTTCATGGTGGCAGAATGCTGGCTGCAGCCGCCAGGGCCAGGGGCACCACTCTCTTGCTCTCTCTTTCTTTTTCTCCTCATGATGAATGGTCCTATCGCTGGTTTAAATTATTTCCTACAGATCTCATTTAGGCCCTTGAAGAAGAGATCCAACCTGTTTATTCATTTCACATTTGCACCCGACTTCAATATCTTTGTCTATGCCTGCAAAATAAATAAATAAATAAATAAATCCATCCCCCACCCTGCTCTAAACACACCCCAACCCCAGCAAAAAAAAAAAAAAAAAAGGATAGGGGAAAAAAAAGCAATTTGCACAATGTACATAAAATGATGCTCTCACAAGTGTGTGATAACCTGCATAAATTATAAAGCGTAATTAAATATTATGCCATACCCTGTGAGTCGCCAAGGAGAAAAAGAGGATGGGAGGAAGAGGGACGAAGAGAGAGAGAGAAGGAATAAATAGAGAGAATGAAAATAGCAGAGACGCAGAACATGTGAGCCGTGTGCAATCGGTGGGATCCTCTGGCTCTCATAATTGTTTTTATTGATTCTTTCTTAAGGTGAAATGGTTTAAAGATAACACCAGGCAGGGGAGGTAAGAGCAGATATGAGCGCTGGATGCCAGACTTTTGTTTCGCTCTCATAAATCAAAGGAGCTTTTGGCATTGTGAGATTGCCAACACGGTGGCCCATATATTTAAATGGAGTATGAAAAATTTAAATTGTTCTGCACATGGAAGGCGTGGAAGTGTCTCTCTCGAGCGCACGATTGACCCAAAAATATATTCAAATTACCACAGCTAAACATCATCTGCTCCACCCTTAGTGTCTTTGTGTGGTTGGGAGAAACAGAGAGAGAGAGAGAGAGAGAGAGAGAGCGAGAATAAGGATGTATGTAGCAGGACTTGATTCAGAGCTGAGAAGAAGAAGATATAAAAGAAATTTTAAAAAACTTGAGATTGATTTAAGGTGGTGTCTTGTTGGTGTTATTTATTTACGTCTGTCTGAGCCATCTGATCTGCCATGCTTCACAGGTAAAAGCTACAACTCTTAAACCGCACCTGAAAGCCAGAATGACGAGTGACCTTGTGTTTTACACCTAATCCGAATTACTTGCCATAAAGCCCGCCGTTTACTCTCATAAGCATGTCATTGTAGTCCATGGTGCATAGCGTTATAATATGTGGCGCCACACTAAAGTGCCAACCATGATACGGCACAGATTTACATCCCGGCGTGTCACAACTCTTAGCACTAATGCTTATAAGCTGTTATGTCACGCATATGGCGACATCATTAGAAATATTAACGGGATCTGCAGCAGATGGCTCGGGCCGTGTTGTCCCTGCTCACCAGCCGCTGGGAGAAAGCGGCCATGCTGCTTTCTCCCTGTTGCGGAGGGATGACGACGATGTTGCTTTCGCCCGCCTTGGCTCCATCCTGGAGGTTTCTCTTTCGTCCGCTGGAGGTCTTCCGTCGTCAGGACTTCCCACATTTAACACTCCGCTCCCCTGCCAGGCATGCGTGGGTGTCCTGCCAGTCACTCTGTGTGTGTGCGTTTCAAACCATGACTCAACATGTGTCATGGTGTGATATATGTAACCATGTGTGTGGACGTGGGCGTGTGCGGGCCGACGACATTTGAGCATGTATGTTTACAATGGGAGGACAATTTACAATTTGAATACCGTTACGGCCGAAAGTTTGTATGAACTCATGATAAACGTGAATACAGTGGTAATATCGGGTTTGCAGTGATTTCTTTTTCTGAGGCTGAATGATTGTATAACCCCCAAGAATTTGGTGCACAAGATTTTCGATTTAATTTTCGACCCTATGTATAATTTAAAATTTTGTTTGTTGACAAGATGTATCATGAGCAATCATTCTTCCCCAGAAAAAAAGACAAGTTCAAAGTAATCAATGAAAGCTGAAAATTGCCCTGACATTCATGTTCATGTCTGTAAACCACAGCTGTATATTTATTGTATATTATAACTGAGAGACTGAATGGACCATGGAGTGTACTGTACAAGTCACAAGAAGATATAGTGTCCTTATTGTGTCCTAAAGTGAGTAACACTCCATATTGCTGTTGTTGCTCTTGTTTTCACATTTGCACATACAGTGGAACCTTGGATTACGAGCATAATTCGTTCCGGAAGTGAGCTCGTATTACAAAACACTTGTAAATCAAAGCAAATTTTCTCATAAGAAATAATGGAAATTTAAATTCTTCATTGAACAGCCCCAAAACATAAATACCTAAAAATAATATATACAAAATATAAAGTAAAAATAAAGCAAATTAACCTGCATTTTACCTTTAAAAAAAGTAAAAATAAATCCCAACAGATAAGTGTTTCCGTTTATGCGCGCAGGCGCTGTGTGTGTGTGTGTGTGTGTACGCGAGTGAATCTAAAGTAAGTGGAGAGCGCGCACACACAAAACGACTGGCTGAAACAGAGAGGGAGGAAATGGATCTTTAACCTCTCTAATGAGACTTTCTTTTGGTTTACACACGTACACACGTGTGTTATAATACTGTAAACAGTACATGTGCGCTGTACACACGCGCTTACAAACACAAAATAAAATATGTTTTACACGCAAACACACATGGTCACAGTGTTATAGTAAACAGTACATGCATGCACAGATGTTGATTATACCAGTGAGAGATGCGCACTGAGACCCAGCAGGGGACACGATTACCTAGGGCTGGGCGGTATACCTTTTCATGCCGAATACCGGTGTTTTTTTTATTTATTATATTCATTTTTCATATACCCCAATACCGGTGAGTGTGTGCGCACAAAG
>JAQQZS010000023.1:8894790-8908521 GCA_030068045.1 Platyallabes tihoni
GAGTAAGACAACATGCATAAAGAGGATGATGTGGACAAAATACTCATTTGCCTAATAATTCTGCACTCCCTGTAAATGTGCCGGATCACTACAGTATATAGATCTTGGGTATATATACTGTATATGTATATATATATATATATATATATATATATATACACATTCAGAGAAATGAAGTGTCTATAGAAAGAAACATTGTGAGCAAAAAAAGATGTATGATTTCCTTGAAGTGCCAAGCCCTGGTTGTGGCCCATAAAATCTCAACCACTAAGCTACTGCAGAAAAACATACAAATCATCTATTGGTAAGAAATAGCGGGACAATACAGAGATGATTGATGGCTGATTATATTTAATGCCTTCGTCTGCATTTAAGCTCATGGCTTTCGGTCACACCACTTTAAGATCATTGTGCGTTCTAATCCGTGCTTCTTGATTACTCTGAAGCCAAGGCGCCGCTGGTGCTACGTTCTAGTCCAGAGCTCCGACTGAATCCGTTTCAGTTAGAGATATTAACGAATTGGCTGGAGAGAAAGACAGATGATTTGGTGGAAGCTTTTCATTAACAAGCGTCACCATCTTGTCTTTTCTGCCACAGCAAACCCTACTGGAGCCGATGATATTCTCCTGTCTTCTGCTCGTGTTTATTCAAATTTTACAGACGGAGGACTTTTTCCAGTTCAGCACCTCAAAACACTGCAGCGCGAGAAAATGCATTATGCTGGTGTTATTATGCAATTCATCACCAATAATAGATTTGTTTACGGGGCCCCAACACACTGCGCTCTCAGCGCTGCTTTTCCAAAATAATAATAATAATAATAATCCTAATAATAATACTATGTTGAAGAGAGGCCTGGGAGTGGATGGGAGCTTTGAGGGCTGATTGTAGAAAAGTTTGTGTGTGTGTGTGTGTGTGGATGGCATGTGTGTGGGTGTTTGTATGTATAGGTGGCTAGGAAGTCCAGTTTAGGAACAGGGAAGGAGTGCTTAAAATTCTGGTGGGTGTTTGGATCAATTTAAATAAAAAACTGTTTTTGTATAAAGCTCATTTACCATTAAAACTGTTTATGTTGTGCATGGTTTTTACTCACACAAAAATAAAATATGTATTCCATCCATCCATCTAGGAAACTCTAGTTTGGGACCAACAGTGATTCCCATTGTATTCCCGTTTTATGACCGTGGTAGGACCTCCGGGCAACGCTCTCACACACACACACACACACACTACATGCAATTTGGGAACACCAATTAGACTTACAGTATCTGCATGTCTTTGGACTGTGGGAGGTAACCGGAGTTCCCGGAGGTAACCCATCAAACACACAGACCCCAAGGCGGGATTTGAACCCGGACCCTGGTGGTGCAAGCCGACAGTGCTAACCACTAAGACACTGTGCCCCGAACATGCGTATTACATACACCTAAAGCTCACACTAACATGATAACTCTCTCTCTCTCTCGCTCTCTCTGTATCTATCTCTCTCTCATTCCTATACAGACACACACATACACACACACAAAGCGCCCTGCGAGAGAGCTGATATAAATCTCTTAAAACCAACCACTGCTCTTTTGTCTCCTCTGAATAAATCAGTGCATTAGCCTGACTTTAGGAGTTTAGTGACAGACTAATTTCTGCATGTCTTCTCTCCTCCTGTGGTCCTCTGAGGCCTTAAATGAGTTCTCAAGCTGCCGTTGAACATAGCATAGGGTGTTTAAGAGATCACAGGGCGATTAGCTTCTCTGTGCTGCTTATGTCGTTTAAACAGGCCCTGTTCATCCCTCAAATCCTGAAGCACATCGCTGGCCATGAGCTTTTCACAGCCTGGCCTGAGTTTTTCTGAACTGCAGGGAAATATTCAGAATATTACAGTGAGTTTCACTTGTTTGTGTGTGTGTTGACAAAAGTGTATGGCTCCTTTACCGCTACTGTCAGAAAGCTAGCTCTGGCGTGACATAATCAGGTATGACAAACTCATCAGTTCAGAGCTCCACCTGCCGCTTACACACATACGCATGCACACACATTCACAAAGGTGCACATGGATAGGCCATCAGTCTCACCATGTGTGAAGTGGAGATATAGATTACATGAAAAAAAGGGGTTGCTATTTTTTTTTAGGTGAGAGTGGTTCGCAAATGCAAAGACACATATCAGGTGTTATAGAGTGAGTAGTTTTTTTCACGTGTTTTTTTTTTTGACCAAAGAAAATATCCAAGAAAAATAAAAAATGGGCAATTTGGGAACGCCAATTAGCCTAATCTGCAGGTCTTTGGACTGTGGGAGGAAACCAGAGTACCCGGGGGAAACCCACCAAGCATGGAAAGAACATGCAAACTCCATGCACACAGAGACGGGAATTGAACCCGGGCCCTGGAGGTGCAAGGCGACAGTGCTAAATACTAAATACAGTAGCTATATACATTACATTTATATTTCATTTTGTAGGTCATTTATGTCATAACAAACAGACAGTAAAAGCATCACAGGTTGCCAGGTAGAAACTTTATATTACTTTGTCTTGAAGACTTTCAAGTATTGGGCAACTTACTGACCGTTAGAATGTGCTGACACTGGAGACACTTTTTTTTAAAAGAAAACTCTCTTTACTGATTATACATTTTTATTTGAAAAAAAAAAATCACAATTCTAATCCATTAATTATTAGGCATAGATGATGTGAAGTGTTGTAAGCTGTAAATAAATTAATTCATATATTTGTGTATTATTCTAATATACTAATGTATTTTATGGTCAGAATTACTGTTAAATATGGTGTTTAATTAAAAGAACTACAAATGTGGCAGAAACTTCAGTCTGTCTCATCGCTGCTTAATGGCTTCAGGGTCCAGGGTTTGATCCTGAACAATCCTGAGTTATTGTATGGACTGTACATGTGACTAATCATTTCAGCGCGCGTATGTGTATGTGCGTGTGTGTTTGTGATGAACTGGAGTCCGATCTACAATAAATACACAATCTGTTCCCATTATTTCTGGGATAGACTCCTAGATCCACCATCATCCTGACCAGGATAATTTGATTACTGAAGATGAATAAAGTAAATTGAATGACTTTCGCTTTTTGACTTTTCCAACATAAAGTTATCCCAGCTGTTTCAACACACACGCACTGAACTACTCTCTGCCACACTTGATTAAGTTAATGTGTCTTAGTCTTATACTTGATACACTATCAGTCATACATTTGTACACATCTTCTAATTCAATTATCTTTTCCTGATTTTTATTTCTTTCTACATTGTAAAGAAATGCTGAAGGCATCCAAAATATGCAATAATCTCCTTTGAACAGTTGATATTGAGATGTATCTGCTACTTATGCTCTGTAAAGACTTCATAATGGATCTAATCTGAGGTGCTGTTAACTGGTGATTTCTGAGGCTGGTGACTCTAAATGAACTTCTCCTCTGCAGCAGAGGTAAGTTTCGGTCTTGCTTTGGGTTTTCAGATATGTCAGGTTGAACGAAAGTTATCATTACCTTTATAACATGTAAATTTTACCGGGATATGGGAATGACATCGCAAAAATTTACATTTATGCATTTGGCAGACGCACTTATCCAGAGCGACTTACATTTGTATTTCATTACACATCTGAGCAGTTGAAGGTTAAGAGCCTTGCTCAAGGGCCCAACAGTGGCAACTTGGTGCTCGTGGGGTTTGAACCTGGGATCTTCCGAATCGTAGTCTAATGCCTTGACCACTCTCAAAATGAGAGCATATTACTGTACTGTACTTTGTTTTTGGGACATAGACTGAAAACAACCAGAAAAAAACATGTGATGATGTGTATCTCTGCTGTGTATCTATTTCTTTGCCTACTGTATGTGACCTATTTTTTTTTTTTATTTTATTTTTTTTGCTCAGTATAGTCGTTAAAATGAAGTAATATTCAGTTCTTCATATTTCCTACATTATGTTGTGCTGAAAAACAAGGATATACTGGATGTTTATTTACAAAAAGAAAACATCTAAAGAAAAAATGGCCAAAGTGCTTTTTTAGATGGATTCTAAGAGCTACAATGAAAGCAGCTTGTTTTTTTTTTTTTTTTTTTACGTCGTTATTAATGTAGCATTGAAGTGGAAGGGTCTTCAACTCAGATTCCTTTACCTATACTTACTGTAAATGAACTTGAAGCTCAACCTGCAGTGCACAAGAAAAAAAGGTGTGCAAGCATAAGGAATCCCGCTCAGATTTAACTCTTATTTAAATAATATTATTATTTTTCAGGATTTTTATTTTGCCATAACTATATTCTTTGCTAATATATACTCTGTCTGGAGATATGTTGTGCCCTGAGGCCTACAGGAAGCTCCCGTCTGGATGTGTGTGTGACAGAGAGAGAGAGAGAGAGATGAGTGTACATATTTGATAGGCGGTAATGATTGGGAAGATGGTGTGAACAGGTGTCTCTGTCTGTGAGTGTGAGTGTGTGTGTGTGTGTGTGTATATGTGTGAGACAGCTTACACTTCTCCATATGTGGCCAGGTGCTGTTTCTGACCCCACCTGTCCCACGGCACTACCATAATCAATTTAACAGGACGGATTAATAATCACATATTCAAATGATGATTGCTGATGGATTAAAGCTAATCTCTTAATGCCAGTGACCTCATCATGCTGTTGGAGAAGGTGTGAGGGACTTTATCATTTGCAGAGTACCAGCTGATTTCCTGTCATTTACTAATTGTATTTTACTTTATCAGGGATTTTGATCGTGTCTTAACACGAATAATACCGCTGTGCATATATATACAGTGCATACGTGCAAACGCAGTTTTATTAGAGTATGCATAATGCTGCATTCATAGCACAACTGTGATTCATTTGGATTTTAAGAGTGTGTGTGTGTGTGATTGAGGGTAAGGGGGGCGGGGGGGGTGGGTTTGAGAGTGAAGAGGGTGGTTGTAACAGTGCTCTTCAAGGCATTATCAAATGTTTCTCTTCCACAAATCCAACGCGCCTTTCAATATGGAGTGGAAAAAATGGCCGTGTTCAAAATCTCACCCTGCCTGCTGGAATTAGTCAAAAGACCATTTTTAGTAATAAATTATGCATTGAAACAAAAGGCCTCTCTTTTTTTGTTCTCCTTGCGCCGTGGAACGCCTTTAAAAATCTTTAAAATTGTCCATTCAACTCAAACTTACTGAGTGTAGCAAAAAATGTCAAAGGCATAAAGTCGGCGAAGATTGAATAAAATAATGTGAGGAGACAGATTAGTCATGCAGAGAGCCCACACGGTCTTTCAGAGAAGCACAATACCACTTTTTATAAGCGCTCTATCTGCACAAAGGCGCCGTTCAATATATCGAGGATGATACATGGTCCGACGTGTAATCTCCCTTTGATTCCTCGCACTCATTCATCCAGGAACCTTTTCAGGACTGGAACTGATGAGCTACGGGCTCCTTCGAGTGCTCCGCACACATGGCACTGCTTTTAAGAGTTCATTAGAGGGGGTGGGGGTGAAGACACAGGCCAGGTGAGATGTCTGTCCCGTAGTCGAGTCAGACTCAGGGTGTCTGATGATGTCTAATTAGGAAATAAACTGATTGACCTGGAAAATATGGGAGCATCAGACCATCAGATATAAAAAAAGAAAAGGAATTACGTTTATTATCCAGATCCTGAAATCAATCAAAGTCAATCCTACTCTCTAGTAAATTAATAATGAAAAAAAAAAATTAAAACTGTTCTTATATAACGTGTTTTCCTGCATTGCTTCATATCTGGAACGTCATTGTCTTTGATTGTTTGGTGTATTTTAATGATTTAACCCCCTCCCTTCATTTAAATGAGCAGTGAGATTAATTAATATTTAAGAATAAAACGTCTGATAATAATAGCGTGTCTCGGTTTCAGACGGCTCGTTAGGAGAGTCGTATTGTTGTCGTATTTTAACTCTTAAAGTCCTGGCTTATTCCACAGTTATTCATCTTAAAGCATATTATTCGGTAATTAGTATGAATTATTTAGTATCTACAGTCAACTCATAGGAGGGATATGTAATTAAGGGAGGAAGGAATGTTAATCTGGATGCCTGCGAGAAGGTTAAGCGGTTCATTTTAGGAACGCAGGCAGATTCCAGGATGATCTTTTCCGTAAACCACTGTTGTCATGTAAAAGTCATGGACAACAACAACAGCAAAAATAATAATAATAATAAAAAAAGGCTCTGTGCGAGCCTGATGGCGAAGTTAAATTAGGCAGCGCTGGCATTATGTTGACTTGGTATTGATGGCGGTACACGCCCTTCGTGCAGGGGATTGTGGGTAGCCTTCTCAGAGATGCTCTTTATGGAGATACCGCTTTTGGTTAAAGGTAGAACGAGTTGACATGACATTGAGGATTCGAAAAAATCAATCAACACAGCGAGTGTGTGTGAGACTGTAACACTGAGGGTTTTCACACATGACCAGGTCTGATGTGAACATGTCAGAGAAGGAGACTGACAGACGTATCGATTCGTTCCATGTGAGAACATGCGTGTGTGTGTGTGGAGGGGGGGGGGTTTCCAGCTGTGTATATGAGCAAATGATATATGTATATGTGTGTGTGTTTCTGTGTGTATGTGTATGTGTGTGTTTATATGTGTCTCATGGCTGATAGAGTTGGGGGAGGAGTGAATCAGTTTCCCTGGGAGATAGTAGGCTGCATTACTGACGCGTTTGTGCACCACTTAACCTAATCTAGCATATGATTATGAGACTCAGTCAGGGGCGCCTCCCTCACACGCCTCAGTGCCAGCCTCTTTCTGCCTGCCGGGTGTGGCACACACACTAACACACACTCACACACACACACACACGCACACTTACTTTTCCTAAAAATAAACAGTGCCTCCTTGGTAACTGCCGGTGTCTGTGAGCCTACCTGAGCGCAGTGAATGATGTGCACTAAATATTATGACTTCCTCATGTCCTGGGATAATTGATTCCCCCTCCTCACACACACACATGCCTACATGCGCACACACACACACACACACACGCTCACACTGCCATTTACTGTCTCCGAGCTGTTCATTTTACAAATTCTATAACCTTTTAGAATTTCTTTTTGTGGAGAAGATTGCCGCCTGGCCTCAGATTCATTATGGTGATTGAATCCTCTTCAATAGAAAACTGTTTAAAGAGAGAGAGAGAGAGAGATGTGTGTGTGTGTGCATGTGTGCATGTGTGTGTGTGTGAGAGAGAAAGAGACTAAAGGCAACATGGGTTAAAAGCTTGTCTGGTGACATAATTCACTGCCACTGAGGCAAACAATCACATCACATTGTGACCTTCATATGATACAAAAAAAAAAAAAAAAGGAGCTGCGTTTCTTTCTCCCTTCCTCCTTCCATCATTTCCTGACCCTCCCCTTCATCTTGCACCATTTTTTGTCAGTTTTTTTGCATCACAGGCAGTTTTGAATAACGAATTAAATCTCTAATTATTAACACTGAACAGAGAGAGAAGAATTGTTGAATAAGCCCCTGCATTAATCACAAACCAGAGTTTAAAAGCAGCTTGTTTACAATGGGTGATGATATACACATATTATTCTCTCTCTCTCTCTTTCTCTCTCTCTCTTTCTCTAGCTCTCTCTCCTTTTTCACACTCATAGCACCTGGACCTACACTATTCATCATGCGGATGACTCGGAACATGAATTAGTTTTCTTTTTTTTATGTAGGAGATGAGAGGGCCAGATGGTATAAAATAAAAAAGGGAGGCAAAAAAAGAGAGGGAAAGAATCGAGGACAGCCTGTATGTTATCATAGAAGCACATGCTAGTGCGGGATTAGCCTGGATTTTTAACGCTGTTTCACTCTGAATTATAGCTTTTCACATGCCCTCTATTGTCATTTCTTTATACTTCAAACAAGAAATTGTCCAACTCTAATTAGTCGATATAATTGCCCGCTGGATGAAGTGGCGCCAATCGGACCCGGTCTTGTGCAAGGTGGAGTGGTTTTGTTCTCTCCCTCCTCTTTTCATCGACAGCCTCTGTTTTTCTCCCCCCCTCATTTGTCCTCGTCTTTCCTGTCTTCTTAGTGTCTCTCATTCAGACTCTCTTTTAGTGTATTTTTTTCTTTACTTTTTTCTTTTTTGACAACTAAAGAAGAAGCCCTCTTGAGAGGTCTGAAGGTTACTTGCATGCTATTAGAGCATCACTTGAAGACAATTACAAACCCCTTCAATCTCCTGGTACCTGCCGGATGCTTCACTGTGTGAGGGACAAGTGCTGGCATGACAGAGACATTTTTATCACTGCTCTGTTTTTGGTTGTTTGTCAGATTGGCTCAAAATTTTGTGTTTGTTTGCTTCTTGTTTCCTTCCCAGTTTGGTCCCATCCACCAGCCAGCTCATCGACTGGGGAGGGTGAAAGCTAACACACGCTTCCTCTGGGACATCTGAAGCCCGTCAGAAACATCCTCTCAAACATCTGCCTGTGTTGGACCACGATGCAGCGTAACAGACTTGTAGTCGACCCTCTTCTGCATGCATGAGCTAACAGGTGCATCAGTTTACTAGTGCCATTGTGATTGACAGGGGAGAAAGTATTAGATCACTTGTAATGAAAGAGCATGGACAGTTTTGCTCTCAGGTCTTGAATCTGCCTGTGGTCTCCTTTGTATCAAACAACGCACTGGATAAATCCTCTTGTGAAATGTCAAGAATACATCTTTTAGAGCTGATCCAGGGGGGTCCGATATCAGAGGTGGCCAGGATTGACCTTAAACCTTATTATAGATGTGGGCCCTGTCTATCCACAGGGGCCATTCAACAGCCTGCCTGCCACTGTTAGACCGTCCATCATCATTACTAATTCTGCCATGGCCTCATCGCATTGGTCTTTCAGCGATTTAAATTTCTACATAATCTAATGCAGTTTCATCGTGCATGACTGAAGACTTGTTTGAAGAAAATTGGCCCTCGTTTTAAAAACCCACTTGTAATAATAAATTGAAGTATGTTTCATATGCATTGTGGCATAGTGGTTAACATCACAGCATAGTGCTTCAGGTTCGACCACCTATTTTTTTGTGTGTACAGTTTGCAAGTTCACCCTGTGCTTGGTGGGTTTCCTCTGGGTACACTGGTTTCCTCTCACCATCCAAATTTTTGTTTAGGCTAAACAGCTTTTCCAGATTACCCATGTGTGTGTGTTTGCTTGTGTGCCCTGAGTTGGATTGGTCATCCAGGCTGTACCTCATTTCGTGCACCAAGTCCCCCTGGGATACCTGTACAGAATAAGCAGTATAGAGAATGAGTGAGATTAATTATTTTTATTGCATGTCTAGTAAACATAATTTCTTATTTACATATTTAAACATTTTAGCAGAATCCCATATGGAAGAAAAGCAATGTTTTTTACATCTAAAAAAATATGTCAAGCATATAATTGCCCAAAAGTGGCGCGACTGTAAAAGGATGCATTTAAGAAATTTAAATTCAGAACCAAATGTGTTACAAAAGCAAACAAAGTTACATGATGTAATACATGAGCAGACATTTTTACTGTACAAAAAGTGTCAAGTTCAGGTACTGTACTGTACTGTACATGTCATGGCCTGAGAGGGTGTAGGTTTTCTGACTGTCCTTCAACAGCATGCGAGCGCCCACTGATTATCAATCATTTGCAGTGTAGGTTTTTATATTGTTTGCATTGTAAAGCGAGAACGCTGTCTGAAAAATGTCCAGTACCCGTATGGTTCAGATGTATAGACCAACATCCTGCTGTCAGTCAGCTATTGACAATAACCCGCTTTTAGGTTTGGACCAGATGCCAATGACGACACTGGGATCGGTTTTTTAAGGAAACACAGCTTCTTTCGGAGTGATTACAAGCTGGAGGAAGTTAACTTTGGCACAGAAGGACGTTAAAGCAGGGATTGGCAGGGAAAGAAAGGGCCAACAGAGACATGCAGTTCCAAATAAGAAAAGTTTTTGAAGCATTGTTTCTGAGGCTTAACAGAGGCTGCGACATGGAAAAATAATTTTCTCTTTTTTTTTTCTTCCTGTGTTTCTAAGCACATAAATAGCTATTTTAACACTTGACATTATTTTGAAAAGCGCTTGGTCCCCGAGGAGTTTCAGTGAACGAGGCAATTTGCTTATGAACAGGTGGATTTTAATGCTTTCATACAATAACAAAAGATTTTGCCTTCAGACAGAGGTTTTTTTTTGCCGTTTCCTTTTTTTTGATTGCCCTCTTCCTTTTATGCTTATTTAGGACTGATGTAACTTTTCTAATTAAACTTGGAAGAAAATGTTAATTACCTAACAAGGTCACCTCCTTCTATCATCAAATTTACTATTGCTCCCCTATACTGTTTTTTCCCCTTCTTTTCCACACATTAAAGGAGAGTTGAAGAGCGGTGTTAATTGCCTCCCCTCGATTCCATTTTAACTTTAACATCTTATTCTTCAAGTTCCATATTTAGCTTGCAAGGCGGGATTATGGTGGCATTATGCTATTTTCCACTGCTCTGTCTCACACATGTCCAGTCATCTAAAAAAAAAGCCCTTTGCTGACAAGAGTGAGAGAAAGGGTAGAAAATTTAAGGCAGCGGAGCAGCTGGAGGAGCGTTTCCAGTGGGGGAAAAAAAAACACATATATTTGGGTACTTTCACTTTGGAGGGAACAACTGAACTTGTGTTTGGTGTTATCATGCTTCAGTTACAGTATATCTTAAGCATTCAGATGTTTTTTTTTCCCATACAATGAACCCAAACTAGTTTACACTTTTTGTAATTTTTAAAATGGTGATTAAGGAGGTCGAAAGGTTTGAGCCCTGATGTCGCTGGGTTGCCACTGTTGGACCCTTCAACCCCAAGTGCTCGGATGCAATCGGGCGTTGAGCTGGCAACCTGACCCTGTAAATAACTGCTACAAAAATAAAAGGTTAAGGTAAGTTGAGCTTTTATTTGTCACATATACATTACAGCACAGTGAAATTCCTTCTTCGCATATCCCAGCGTACAGTAACTGGGTTCAGAGCAAAGGGTAAGCCATTATACAGCACCCTTTGGAGCAGATAAGGTTAAGGGCCTTGTTCAAGGGCCCAACAGTGGCAACCTGATGGAGGATTGGGGAGCTGGGGATTGAACCGCCGATCTTCCGGTCGGTAACTCAGTGCCTTAGCCCTTCAAGCCACCAATGCCCCATATATCTGTTGTTCGATGATTGCATGTAGATGGAACCAACCAACCAACCAACCAACCATAATGCATCCAGCAATATTAGTTAAGTTGGTATACTGTAAGTGAATCACAGTAATTTTCATTAATTTATTTTATATATTAATCAATATTTTATGACACTAGTGCTTCCTGGATAACCCTTAATTTTAAAATAGTCCTTACTGTGTTGTTACTCTTTACTCATTGTCTGTCTTAAAACCTTCTCTCTCTTCCACAACTACACAGCAGGTCTCCATTCAGAGGCACTGCAGAGCACCTTTTGAAAATGCCCAACTTTAAACACTCTTTCATATCACTTCACATGAGAAAGCTATGTCATAACATTACCATTATATCGTACTTCCACATGCCAGAAGTCAACTACGCTGGAAAGTCAGGTTGTCATAATGTTCTAATATTGAGTAAGTCAGCCCATGGAGTGTGAAATCAACCTGAAAAACAACCTTTAGTGGATTTTTAACTTGATTGTAATCTCAGTCTCTGATCCAACACGTGAATATATATTTTTTTCTGACAGACAATAAAGTGCACTTTTATAAGTCACTTTGCATACGTTAGTCTAATAAATGCTGCAAATCTAAATGACAGTTGGCACCTAGAATTAGAGGTTGCATAGGGGAGCCAGCATTTGCTATTCACCACTGGGGGGTTATCAACGAGTCAGTGGTGGCGTACAAAAACAGCGAGACAGATGGTAAGAAAAAATGCAGCAGGTAGTAAAGAAAGCCGGATAAATGTAATGAAAGGGTGCATTTGGGTCTTTACAGTACATGTTCCACTTTACTATTTAATCCCACTCAGCTAGTTTAAAGTCAGACCAGTGGTGCATGCCAGTTCAAAGAGGTGAATCCAGGCTTGTTTTCAAATGTTACTAAGGCTGGAGCTGAAGATGGTTTATAAACCATTCAGGAACTCCTTCAGACATTGTGTCCTCTATTTATCTTGAAGCTGTAAGAAGCTTTTGCCATGTAGCACGCTTAGACTAAGTGTCAGACTAAGGACTAAACCACCAGCTCATCCACATAAGGATGGATTTTTTAACAACTGTAAAATGTTGTAGAATGATTTATTATTGTGCTCATTTATTGCATCAGTTTCCGCTTTCCTCTTTAGCCATTCCACAACCAGCTTTAATATGGCTTGGGGTCACTTTCCTGTCTAAACACCCAGTTTTGTCCAAGTTTCAACCATTTAGCTGATGATTTAAGATTATGCTAACAAATTCCGAGATTTTCCTTCTTCTTCATTATTCCAGCCACTGGCAGCAAAACAGCCTCAAAGCATTATGCTACTGTAACATTACCATTGTTATCATTTGGTACAGTGTTCTTGAGGTTGCACGCCTCACTCTGGTCAAAACTTTTGTCCAGAGGGCTTTTTCTTTGTCCATGTAGTTAGTTAGAAATTTTGCTTGAGCTTGAAAGTGTAAGATTTGGAACATGGGCTTCTTATTTGGATAGCAGCCTTTCATCCCCTGGTGATATAAAACACACTTGACTGTAGACAGTGACACTGGTGTTCCAGTAGCTTTCAGTTCATGGCAGCTCTGTGTCCTGGTCTTAACTGTTGTTCTTGACTAACTGAACTAATTTCATCTCAGGTGCAGGTGACAGATGGGGTTTTCTTCCAGACCTTGGCAAAGCGGCTACACCTCACTTGTGTTTAGAAATGGCTCCAAGAGACCTTCCCGACTTTTGTAAACCTTCCATCCTCTTTTTGCATCAGATCTGCACTGAGCTCCTTGGACTTTCCCACTGTACTGTGTGTTGGTCAGTCCAATAAGTGCTGTCAAACAATCCTTTTTTTATGTTGGCACAGGGAGGCTAACAGCTATAGTCAATCATCGCTAAAAGAAAGAGGCATTGGGCTTGGCAAATTACAAGACATTTCAGGACATTTAACATCACTGAGTTAAACGGGGTGTGTAATTATTCGTGACCTCATTTTTTAAACTCAAGATGTATGAAGATGTCTTTACCGATTTATCCTGTTTACAGGGGGGCACTTGGGGCACGAGGTGGGGTACACCCTGGACAGGTTGCCAATTTATCGCAGGGCACTCATTTATACATTATGGGCAATTTGAGAACGGCAATTAGCCATAGTCTTTGGACTCTGGGAGGAAATCGGAGTACCTGGAGGAAACCCACCAAGCAACAGGGAGAACGTGCAAACATGCACACAGACCCGAGGCGGGAATCAGACCTGGACCCTGGAGGTGCAAGGCGACTGTGCTAATCACTAAGCCACCGTGCCAGTATGTAAATCCCCAAAAGCCAAATATTGCTATGACGTTCATGTTCATGCCGAGTATACTTAGGGCTGGGCGATTTGGCCTAAAATCAAAATCTCAATTAATTGAACATTTTAACTCGATTACGATTAATGAACGATTATTATTAATATTTTTTTTGCCCTCATAGTTCACTGATAAGTTTTGTACAGTAAATATGCTCACATATTACAAGTGAGAGATTTTTGAATGAAGGGTGCATTACTTGATTTTAAA
>JAQQZS010000023.1:8909742-8921807 GCA_030068045.1 Platyallabes tihoni
AAATATTTACACATTAAGTTTACTGAAAGTAAAAACAGTTGAAAGTCAGAGGACGTTTCTTTTTTTGCTGAGTATACGTTCACATCTAATACAAACTTAAATTATTATTTTCATTGTGTAAAGCTGCAGATGCTCTTATCCACAGCGACTTACAGCAAGTGCTTTGACGTTTCCGTCATTGAATAGATTTAAACTGGGTTACCAGGTTACTGACTAAGTGTCTAACTAAAAGTGTCTGACTAAGTTTGACTATCAGTCAAACACTGTTGGGAAGGGATTTGGGGGGGGGGGGTGATTAGTCGAAGAATTGAAGAAACAGATATGTCTTAAGTCGCCGTTTAAAGATCGCCAAAGACTCAGCTGTACAGATACATATATAAGTCCACTGTTTCCATTTTGAAAGCTGTGCAAAAAGTTAAATTTGTATTATCAGCAACAATTACCAATTTTAAGTTGCAGATCTTATATATGCGATGCTTTGTGATGCAAAGTTTAGTGGGATACAGTGTCATTGTAAGAAGCATGACCTTCCCATTGACCCACATCTATATGCTTTGTGGACCTGCCTCTGACTCTGTACACAATACCCAAGAAAATTTGATTTGCATCAAAAAGGATATGCTTTTTCTTAAGCCAGTGGCCCATGTCAGACGTCTGCATTGAATAGCAATATGCCTAATGCTATTGTGAAATGGATCTGGAGCCTAATAACACCATTGATCGTTGTTGTCCAGACTGCAGCCATGATGTTTCCAGATGCATGCTCTGACCTGTCTCCTGGACATGCTTGCTCTAGTGAGGCGTGTTGACATGAAGGATCCTGCCAGTGTGAGCAGAGGAGACTTGTCAGGTGTACCTGTATGTGTCTGTGGAGGGAGGGTGAAATTAGGTGTGTAATGTGCAGCTAAGGTGATGAGATTATGTGCTGACCTTTTTCTCCAGGTTTTCTTTCTTCTAGTCATTTGGACCTTTGCTTCAAAACAGTCTATTTAAGCAGCTCTCTCTCTCTCTCTCTCTCTCTCTCTCTCTCTCTCTCACTCTCACACACACACACACACACACACACACACACACACACACACACACACACACACACACACAGACACTCATATTGTTCCCTCAATCTGTCTCTCGGCTCCCCACCAGCCTCCCCGCCACCCACCCTTGACTAAAGAGATGCAGAAAGACAATTATTGAAAACACAATTAAAATCTGTTAATCAGATTATTTGTACTGGATAAAGCCTTTAGAATGACATTGAAAGCTTTTTTCCCCTATGCCCTCATCACGGCAAAGATTAGAAATATGTTGATTATGATATATGACCATACTAATTCTGAGGTTCCAGGATTTAATCAAGATTTTCTTAAAGAAAACTACCAAAGAACATCTAGCGAGAGCTCATTTAATAGGACTTAGTATTGAACCCTGAGGTACAACGGCCATTATCCAGGCTGCTATGTGATGTTAAAGGACCTGAGTGACCTCACCGTGACTATATATTTTCTGCCCTTTTTGAGCTTAAAGTACCTAAAGGGTTTTCTGATTTATTTAACACTGACATTCAATGAATCACCTATTTTTATGGTGTCAGTCATTTTCACAGGAAGTGAAAACAGAAGAGGAAAAAAAATATAGACCTCAACTGGATACTATTTGGGTTTAAATTCATGCTTTATTTTGAGCAGCTGGTAATTGCATATTATGGAACAATTAAGTTATTTAGCCTCAGCGAGAATAAGCCAGGTCAGGTACTCATGCCCTCTCTCCTATTGCTATCAAATCAGTCTCTCTCTCTCTCTCTCTCTCTCTCTCTCTCTCTCGTGTGTCTCCCTTTTGTATATTTATTGACATATACATATTTCTGCTGAAAAGCCAGCCTAGTTCATTTGCTAGGCAGTTGGGCAGAAAGGTCAGCTTCCCTTATGCTTTTATTAACATCATGGTCTGCACAACAACAGCCACTGAATCTATTATTCATTAAGTGTAACCAATATAAAATTTAAAACAGTGTTTTTTTCCTGTCAAATTATGTACGATCAGCATAATTTTCTGCTTATTACTAATATCTATATCATCTTTGCCTTAGTCAGCTCTATTTAAATTTGCAATCATTTACAGCTTTTGACTATATGTGTGTGTGTGTGTGTGTGTGTGTGTGTGCATGTGTGCATGCGCACCCAATTTCCAATATTCCTCTACCACACTTTTTATGCTGACATCAATGGCAAGCTATTAAAGACAGTATTTCATTATTGGTTCCTCGTCCCCAGTGGTTATTTACAATCCTATATATACTAAGCACTGATATTAAAGGAGACCATTTTAATGAGGTGCTATCTGCCTTAGCAATATGTCTTTCTCCGAATGAGATTGTGTTTAAAGATTTTATCAAGAAATGGCTGTTCGCTGGGGTTATGTTTTGTCCATGAAATATGCATTTCATATCTCTTTCATTTCATTAACATAATTTAATTTGTGCTTTGCATTCTGTGCATAATACATATTTGATTTACAAAACAAATATTTCCATTAGAAAATGAATTTCATGCAGGCAAAAGGCAGAACTGAATGATGTATTGTAAGGAAATAAGAAAAAAGGAATTGTATTATCCTCTGACTAGGAGAAAAAGTGCCTTGGCAAGGAAAAAAAAAAGAAATACTCAATAGACTTTTAGTGTGTGTGGATGTGTGCATGCTGAGTGTGTGCATTCATGTTTGTGTGTTTAAGTGTGACTCTGTGTTTATAGATGTGTGTATGTCTAGGGATATGTAGTTATGCATGTGCGAGTGTGTGTCTATGTCCCCGGTATGCAAATGAACATTAGAATAGCTATGGAGGCGCCTGGTACATTGCATTAAGTTTAAAGCAATATAACTCAGATTGATTTACTCGGCTTGCCGTGGCTGCCTGTCCTCTAGGTTAGCTAAGTGTTCCAGTGAAAATGTGGCACGGCCTGCTTTTTATTATTGATAAAATATAGAGGATATTATAAAGATATATATCTCAATGTGCAATAGCACAAAACAAGGGTACACATCCATTTTAATTTGGTGTCACTTTTTAAAAGGAAGCTTGGTCACATTGGGGGAAAAAATATATATATACATATATATATATATATATATATAAAATATTTCAGTGCTTAGTGCTGGCCATATATCACAGGGCATCAACCATCGGAAAAATCCAGCGTTATTCTCCAGGCATATTTGGAAATGCTCCTCAAACATCATTTTAGGGCGTATTAGCTTTAGTTGCTCAAATCTTTTTCCCCCACTTTCTGTTTAATGCACACATGATAAATTACGCAGTCCGTCCCTCTCCGTTTCCTTTCCTCATCTCCGAAGGGACTGTTACTAGTTTTAATTAAAGGACTGCACCTTGGTAGTTTAAAGGCTATCAGTGGCTGCTTGATAAGTTGCGAGAGCTCAGGGCTTTGGATAACAAGAAGCATTTAAACTGGCCCTAGTGAATTCGTATTAATTTGGCTTATCGCTCGTATTAAAAAGAAAAAAAAATATATCCAGGTACTGTTAAGACCAATCCCCCAGCATTAATACGCTCGGAATGTAAAGTTGGTGTCAGAACACTCCGATTTTTTTTTATTATTTCAAAGGGAGTGGGAAATAACTTGTCTGAGCTAAAAGCCAAACAGTAAGATCTATGTTTCGGAGGTAACTAGTATTAGAGGGGATTTGGGGCTTGTCTGACATGCCGTGTGCTAAGGAGGGCTTAAAATAGAAGCCCCAGGTATGTTGGAAATGGGGTTTATACCTGCATTTGGAGTTTGCCGCCTTACTTTACTGGAAGAAGAAAAACGATGAGAGAATCTCGGAGCTTTCAAACGATATAAAAAAATGTAATTCTTTATCCTTCCTCTTCCTATACTTCTACCAGAGAGGTGATCGTTTTTCAGCTCAACATTAGCTTTGAATCCCTGACAGGTGTTTTTTAAAGTTTCTGCTCAGTAAGACCTAGAAGGAGGGAGAGAAAGAGAGAGAGAGAGAGTGATCTTGAGATCTTGCCTCAGTGCTCAGGAGGTGATAAGAGTCTTAGGATGACTCTCCGTAAACTTAAGCCTCCTCTCATCTTCATTCTTGCGGTTGTTCAAACTCTCGTCACACCAAATCCTGTAGGAATATGCAGATAAGCTAGATGTATTAAGTGAAGTCATTACAAGAGGGCCATTTGGGTTCTGTTAAGTAGAAAGTTTAGCGATTACCCAATCGCGC
This sequence comes from Platyallabes tihoni, assembly GCA_030068045.1. Classification (NCBI taxonomy): domain Eukaryota; kingdom Metazoa; phylum Chordata; class Actinopteri; order Siluriformes; family Clariidae; genus Platyallabes; species Platyallabes tihoni. The sequence continues at coordinate 8,913,979 of JAQQZS010000023.1, forward strand.
GAAACTGCACTTCCTGTTTGCATATTATAAGCCTCCTTGTGTTAGGGAATATCCAGCTGATGGTGTTTAATAAGTGCATGAATAAAACAGTTATACATTGCATGCAGATATAGTAACCAGTGACTTTTTTTTTTCATTTTATCCACGGTTCCACTGTAGAAAAATAAATTAATTAATTTAAAAAAGGAATCTGACCTCTTCCTCAGCGAAAGTATCAGTGGTACAGCCATTTCAAACCAGCAATGACTCTGGTGCTTTTTCAGGAGACGTTGAGGGAGGTAACAAGCCTTGTTTGTTAACAATTGGAGGAAGGGAAAGAAAGCAAGAGGAGAGGAGAGAGAAAAATCAATCTAATACTGCAGAACTATCAGATCATATGAGATGATGGATTCTTAGTCGCAGCATTCAGCCCCTGTCTGCCGAGCTGTGCAAATCAATTCAAACAGACACAAAGAATAAACACACGTCGCGCCATACAATAGGAAATTGAAGCAGAGCCTTCTTTAAAAAAAAAAAAAAAAGTGCTGCTACATATTTGTTTTGTAGATTACCATGCTGAAATGAAATTTGAACAGTTACTTAAAATAATATGCAAAAGATATTTCCTGTTTTTGCTGCCCCTGCACCCCTCCTGCTCGTGTGTTTGTCAGAGACAGGGGCCAGTGCGGGCATTGGCGTCAGTGTAAACACTGTGTGCGTGTGTTGTCCCGGTGATTATTTTTTATAAACATTTTTGGGGGGCTTATCCTCGTTGCAGGAGGTTTAGATTTCATATTCTATTTGCTCTCCCTCTGTCAAAATATATTTTTAGAAAATCGACGCTGTCTGGATGCTGTGCCAGTGACTGCTGTGTGGTTGGGAACAGATTTACGAGCGTCGATTTGGAGCGGGGTCGTGCTTTAAGATAATTATATCTAAGCTTAACAGCCATATGCTTTTGTTTAACTAAAATACAGTTTAAATGCACGCATAAACAATAAATAAAATGTTCAATCTCTACACAGATAGCACTACATACTGTATGTGTGTGCTACTGTACAAAAGGAGTATAAAAGGTGGCATGTCATACTGTAACTAACTATAGCGTACACCAGTGGTCTCGTGTGTTTGTCACTGGCAGGTCAGCGATGTTTCCCAAGCTGATGGAGTCAGCAGCAGCAGCAGCAGTAGGGCTTTCTGCAATCTGCAGCCCTCATAAAGCCTGTTTAGTGTGGCACATTCATTTTTGCCAGGCACTCTACCAGTCCTTCGTCTTCTGTGTAATTGAAGAGATTCTTATGCTTGAGTGTGAAGGGCAGGGAACAAAAGCAGATGGGTGGGTTTTTTTTTTTTGTCTTTTTGCTTGTGAGGCTGGGGCCAGTGCTGACTCCATGAGCCAGGCGGAGCAGGAGAGAGAAACCCTGGCCTTGTGTTTGGGTTGTGGAGGGCATGCAGGTGTTGGGGCTTAGGGCCTAATGAGCCTTAATTAGCCCATTGAGGTAATCAGAGGCTTGATTGGTCCTGTGTGCTTAAGCAAACCACCACATACTTAGAGTGCTAGCAGGATTGGGGCGTTTCGAGAGCAGTGTCTGACTCTGAATGTAATGTAGATTTATGGAAATTAAGGTCAAGGGAGGGCCTTGATTTTAGTTCGTAAAATGTTTCAACAATGCCATTTCCTACAGGTCTTATTTATTTATGTAATAATTCTAGCTTGAATTTCTCACCGCTGAATGATTCGAAATCAAAGATTCCGACTTGGAATATCAGGAAGCTTTCTACAACCCCGAGTTCAGCACACGGCATCATAGCGCTTTTAAATAGGTTATGCTCTACATAATAGTAATTGCTTTAGAATTGCTTCAGGTGGAACGGTGGTGAAGTGGATAACACTGTGGCCTTGCATGGGTCAGGGTTCGGTTCTCATCTCAGGTCTGTGCGCCTGGTGGGTTTTCTTTCCCAAAGACGTGCCGATAAAAGACATTTCGAAATTGCCCATAGTGTGTGAGTGAGCGTGTCCCAGGGTGTACCCCGTCTCGTGCCCTGGAATAGTCTCTAGACTTCCTGCGACCCTGAACAGGATACCTGGTACTGTATAGAGAATGAGAATGTTTCAGATCAATCTTGCTAAATCTATAAATCTACACATGTTGCTGTTTTAAGGTGGTAAATAACTCACCAATGACTAAGATTAACTAGCTTGATGAACACGGAAGTGATCGTGTTTTTTTTTGTAGCTTGAATGCACAGAAGTCAAAAGTACCATAATTCTGAGCTAAGTCAAAAGTACATACTGTAAGTGTGCTGATTATAATATTTAATTCCAAATATTAACCACATAATATTTACATTCATGCTATGCTCATTCCCATAGTTTTCTCTTTAGTCAGATCACTTGAATTACTTTTTCTTTGATGGAACTTTTTTTGCTGCTGCCACTTCTTCCTGTTATGCTTCTAACAAGATGCCCATGTCCACCTCTTCTGTCCCCCTCGACACTCAGCCCTTCATTCAAGCACCACTCATCAGCCTGCAAACTTCACAATCCCGCATGACAGACATCACTAGGGATAGACACTCTGGACTCCATCTCCCATCGACACGCGACAAAGACATCTGGACGATTGTCATGGACGTCACCGTCCTTCATAGTTGATGTCTCCCATGGGGCACCGGTAGGAAGAGGAAGGAAAGGCAGTCTTGCGTGATTTCGAACATTAGGTTATAATCGACATGCATGATGGAGTTTCTTTGAATGACTTCAACTTAATAGCGAGACGGAAATATCCTTATTGTTGCTTTTTTGAAGAACGCTTCTGTCGTGTTATCCAGGTGTCAGGCTTCTGCATTACACACATATCAGGACGCATCACGATCTAACAGTATGGAAAGAGTAACCTGAGAGAGAATTTACACCCACAGCTTCTTGATTGTCTTTGTGTAGCTCTTACACTGAATATAATAAATCAATGAGCTAAAGGTTGGTAAACTAAAGATTTACCATTATAGCCTTTTTCAGTTAATGTAATTTTATGCTTTTATCCAAGAGCATGCATGACTTCTCGAACATATTTCAGTATAATGGTACTGTATATAGAACAGTCATTACACTCTTAAGCAGTGATTCATTCAACTGTGTGGTAATCATATTGCTGTAATGACCTTTATTTGGGACTCCATTTTATAGTTTTCCCCAAAAAATCATTAGCCAATTTACTCATGAAATCAACTTTGAGTATGCACGTACGCATTCTCTCAGCCTCAGTGGTGTTACGGTGTATTATCTGAAGCCCCAGCTGGTTGAGATGGTGGTGGCTGTGGCAGGAGGACTCTTGTGAGAGCCATGGGTAAACAGTGAAGATCCTGGCTGGGTTCTTCTGGCTCGGGGCATTGCCCTGTTTGCCAGAGCTGCGATAAAGCTGCTGGAATCAAGAACTACTGCTGTTATGTATCCAGAGATGGAGTTGTGTGTGTTTGCACTAAGCTCTGTAAAGTTTGTTTTTCGAATGTCCTGCATGGAAGCCGGTGGCTAGAAGTATAATGCCAGTTAGATGGTTAAGTGAGATGAAATCAACTGCTGACATGTAATTTATTGCAATTCTTTCTGCTCCTTTTGTCCTTCTGAGCATGCCTTCATGCATTCATCATCTGTAACTGCCTTATCCTAGTCAGGGTGGATCTGGAGCCTACCGCAGGAACACTGTGCATGATATGGGAATACACCCTGAATGGGAAGCCCGAGTGTTGCATTCACACACAGCTAGAGCAATGAGGTGGCAATATTACTCACTATGCCACAGTGTTACTTTTGAGAGAGGGTATGGCATGCAAACCCCTCAACACACACACACACACACACACACACACGTGTCTGCGCTCTAGTCTTTCAGCCGCAGATCGCTGTGGGATCATCGCAAGAGTTTGAATATGGTGAACACTTTTCTTTCAGTTTGTATTTATTCATTTGGCAAGCAATTTTATCCAAGTGACAAAAACCCAAGCTGTTATAAAGTGCTGATTCTGACATAAGTTTTAATTTTCTCAGTCGATTCCGGTTTCTTTAAAAGTCTGACTCGGATTCTATTTCTGGGCAATGGTGATTTTTTTTCTTTCTTTATAAGAACCATTATTTACAACATTCACAAAAATTTCTAGACATTTATTTAATGGAAATTGAATCATATGTTTATAATAAAGCATGTACAATTACAAGGGTGAGTCAAAAATTATCCGCACTTCAGTTATATTTATATCTTATCAGCACTTTCCTTTTACTGTAAGGTTACCCAGTCACTGCTGCGCAGGTGTAAAGGTGTTACATCAGTTCATTTGTATTAGCGGTGCAAGCAAAAATGGATTCCCAATTGTGATTTGCACAATAGAAAAGCAGCGTGCTGTGATTTTTTAATTAATTAATTAATTTATTTATTTTTGCGGTCTGAGGGTGTACCTGGTGCCAAAACAGCTCACATAAGAGCATAAACAGAAGTGTTTGTATATCTGCAAAAAATTTTTTACCGATCTTTAAGGAAGGTGAAAGGTTGAATGAAAGAGAATCATTACTGATGACGAGACATGGATTCATCACTACGAGCCTGAGAGTGAACGGCAGAGTATGGAACAGAAACATCCTCAATCAACTTTTTTTTTGAGAAAAAGTTCAAAAGTCAACCTTCTCAAGGACCAGTATTGCAACATTATCAGGAAAAGGGTTCAACAATCAACAGTATGATGGAATTGAGAGTTCAAATGTGGCATTCCTCTCCTCTGAGTGCAAGGCCAGTCTGCTCCCTCGACTAGAGCTGGGGTTTAAACCAACACAAATTATTTTCTGCTGCATCACTCAGGAGCCCATACGAAAATTAACACTCTTGTTTGAAAAGTTATGAATGTCTATGGTCAGGTACACTAAAGGAGATTTCCTTATAATTAATTTTTTTATAAGAACCTACACATTTATTCTTCCTTCCTTTCTGTGTGCTTCAACCCTTTTTACTATCCTTATTATTCTTACTCATATGGTGGGAAAGCTCCTCAGCCATGGCTCATCCCTGTGCTTTCTTAACAGCTTCTATGTACAGTTGAATCCGTGAGGCTGCTATCGCCCCAGGCTGTGTGGCATCCACTTAGGCGTCGACAGCTCCAGATAAAGCTGAGCTCCAGGGGACGTGCCACAGGCCTGATCTAATGGGTCTACAACAGCTCAGGGCTGGAGGACAAGTGTCGGAGTATGTCATGCTGTCTCTTAGTCTCTTTAAACCAGTCTTCAGAGTGGTACTCAGTGAGAAGAGCTGGCAATTTGCTGTGCGTGGAACGGAAAGGAGACTGTGCGCACATAAAAGAGGTATGGAATTGTGTATGTGTGTACTGTGTGTGTGTGTGTGTGTGTGTGTGTGTGGTTGACTTTCTTTTTCTTTTGCTTCCTAGCTACTGACCTCCTCAGAGATGATACTATGGGTGATTTCAGACAGTACCTCTCCATGCTTAGAGTTTCTTATTGCTCAGGTTGTCCTTTCTAGTGCTGACCGCTACGCTCTACGTACACTGGGTGGGTTGCTACAGTATCTCCAGAGAAGCGTCTATAGTAGCCAGCTGCTATGTGGCCGAACCATCACAACCTGGATTTCCTGCTTAATCATAGATCTTAGACTGATGGACTTGTTTCAGAGGCAATTGTGAAGGAAAACGTCCAAGATTTTCCGTAGCATTTGGAAGACCACAAGCTTGTTTACACTGGATTAAGGCAATGTTCCCAGTTTCTCATTTGTACATTATTACTGGCAGGATTGGTTTTCACAAATGGTGCATCTTGATTTTCATGGATATGCTTGATTTCTTCCTTGATGGATATTGATTTAATTGACCTAATAGATTTTGTTGATAACTGGGCAAACGAGAACTTGTGTGTCATGCATTCGGTGTTAGGAGAGTAAACGTTCAAATATGCACAATGCAAATGCAAATTAGTTATTTGGAGAAAACACATTGGAGAAATCTAGAGTTTTTTTCCCCCATTCCTTACACAGCGTAAAGTATATACACAAAGTAGCTTTAAAGTGAAAAAGGGGACCCTTTGCACTGCTGGATGCATCCCGGCTTTAATGGAAAGATACAGCTCAGCCAAAGAGCTGAAATCATTCTTCTGATAAAGTTATATGTTCAGCCTAGAACAACTGAGAGATAATGTTTGGTCTCATTATAATTCCCTGTGTGTTTAAACAGGCAGCCCAGAATGCAAACAAAAGCAGATGAAATTTGAAAACTATTATCAATATTGCAGATAGCAGATGCCCTTTCCAATCAGAAAAAGCCTATCTCTCACAGCAATATTTATGGTTGACTAGTTCATTCGTTTCTATTAGCTGGTTGTATGTTTCTCTTGTTCTCATACGTATTTATGGAATTTATGGAAAGGCCAAACAGAGCGCCATTAGATACTGACTTAATTCACTAACATGGGCTGCTTAAGGTAGCCAGGTACATTTAAAAAGCATTACTTTCCTATGACTGATCTTTTTCTGTACTCTTTCCAAACGGGATGATTCGTCACGTCCCTCATCGAGCCGAAGCACATTAGTTGTGCTGAGTTTTGCGTTCGTGCATGTATGTGTGTGTGATTGTGTGTGTGTGTGTGTGTGAGTCTGTTTGCATGCAGTCCTCATGGTGGCCATTCACACATGTATGCTGAATGTATTCTTTTGGTCTTTTAATAGCAAGCTGCTGGAGCAAAATAATTGTCATTTTCCAGCCAGTGTGTCTAAAGTCATACAACATAATGAAATGTCTAAAAAAGAGAAAGGGCGGAGGTTGGGGTGGAGTGGTGGTGGTGGTTCAGTAGACAGTCAGGATGCTAAATCAAATACTGTGCCATCTGAATAATTTAGTTCAGGGGTGGGGGTGAAAACGGCAGTGAAGTAAAATGTTTAAGTGTCGTTTATGTCCGTGCCTGTGTGTGTTTGTGCACGCTGAGGCATCTATCCAATTCCCCCTAATACGATAATCAATAAAAATCCAGCTGGACAGATTGGGCTGTGAGCAGTGGCAGCAGCCTGAGGTCTGTTCCCCTGTACTAAGCGTTCAGCAATAGAGTGATAGGTTGATTTAAACTCGCAAGGCTACAAGTAGAGATAAATGTCAGTGATGCTTCTCCTTCGTTCTACCACTCCCTTATTTTCTCTCTCTCTCTCCTCTACCTCTCCAGCAGATCCATCACTTGCTATTGAGGATAATGAGCAAGGCGTGGAGGTGAACACATTACAGAGGGCTGACCTTGCCCAGAGAGAGTGAGCGAGCGAGCGAGTGAGAGAGAGAGAGCGAACAGTGAATGAGAGCTGAGGTTCAGAGGCCGCATAGCCTAGAGGAATCCAGAAGTTGCTTACCTGTAAACAACAAAGGGCATGCGAGGTAGGGAGTTAAAAGAGCCCAATAATAAACATTTTGGATCAAGGTAGCTTACTCACACCATGGCATCTGTACACTCTGTCGCACATTCACCATTGGGTATGAAAAGGGTTTGCATATCATATAGTTGAGTGACAGTACCATATATAACATTAAAATAAAGCTGGAGTTACATAAAGTATATAGAGTAACAAAAAGTGGTACAAGTAAACATATAATGATCGCTTTATGGTGCAGATTCAAGTATGAGTAAGTATATTAAATAAGACACTAGGGCAACTTCAGCACACCTTAGTGTTGTTTCTGCATCCACTAGAAATGTACTGGAAGCACAAACACCACTCTTGCAATAGAAATAAATATTGATTAATAATATGATTAATAAAATACTTAAGTTAAGCCTTTATTTTGTCACATATACATTACAGCACAGTGAAATTCCTTCTTTG
>JAQQZS010000023.1:8943597-8955872 GCA_030068045.1 Platyallabes tihoni
TACTTTAAAATACAAAAACAAAGAAAAGTAGGTCGGAGCAGTCGTGACGGCAGCCGACCTCACCGGCGCCATCTTGGTGATGGCTCTTTCTACCAGTTGTTCTTAGGGTTGAGGCTATAGCTGGAGAAACAGTCTTCACAGATGGTGTGCCTGCTTGTATTTCGGGGAAGGCAGCTAAACAGGCTTAAACTTTCTCATTTCCCTTTCACTCTTCTTCGGGTGAAAACTTTGGCCTGCAACTTTTGAGGCCTGGCACGTGCTTTATCGCGGCCCACATGCAGGGGATGTATGGGTGTCCTCTGAGGATCTCCAGTTGGATGTTGGCTCGGTGTGTTCTCTCGGTCAGGCATCAAGCAGAGCATCAGTGATACATGAGCACTGCCCAGACCTCGCTGTCACATGGAGTGCAGCTGGTTATCCTTGCTCTTTAGCCAGAAAAAAAAGAAGACGCACGGTCTGGGATTTGATAAGGAACCGTTTAGCTCGCTCCTGTTTTTTTCACTCTTGTGGTGAGCCACAGTTGCCTGTTGGTTAGATGGATAAGGAGCAGCGTTGCTGGGGGTGATGGATTGCGAATGGTGTGCCGAGCCTCTAAGAAGCTTCGGAGAAGTTAAGCGTGGGCTCTAATGGTGTAGACTTGTCAGAACCTTAGCCTTTCCACCATCTCTCTTCACTCTGAGAATGAAGCATGCGTGAGATTTGGGGAGAAATGAAGCCATCCTCGTTTGACTCTTTGCTTTATAACTCTCCCTGAACGTACCGAGAAGGATGACTTGCTTCGCTCGGCAATCGAAGTGGGAGACAGAAATATATCGCGCGAAACGAGTTGCCGCGCTGTTTGCGTTAGGAAAAAAAAAAGGTGGAGGAAAAGGCAACAGAGCGGTTTAACAGAGATGTACATGTGAGTAAGTGGTGTGTGTATTTAAGTGATGACACTAAAAGAGAGATAAGAGACATCCACCTAGCGAGTGAGGTGGATGTATGAGTGGCCTCCGGCTCTTATATTATTATCCCTCTCTCTGCCGCTCTGTGGTGACCTGCTAATAGAGCTCTATTACCACTTACCCCAGCGTCTGTGTGCTGCTGTTCAGCACCGTGTCAGCGCTTGTGTCGAGTGGCTCATTGTATCAACTGCTATCCACTCCTGATTCGCCTGCCTCACCTACACCCCTTTGGCACTTTGGGGGGTCAGAGGGTTAGCAAGTTTGATTGCAAAACCTGATACACACCACCAGGCATTTTACAGTCGTATCCAGCTTCTATCTCATCCTGTTTTTTCACTCTTTAAAAGAGATATAGGCGCACCAGGGAGTGAAAATCTAGACATTTTCTGAACGGCGATCAATGTTTGTGCTTTTAAACGCCATTGCCTTCAGCACGGGTAGTAATGCCTACGATAATATTGTTGGTTTTTTAGCCTTGACGGTTAGGTTAAATCTTTTACTGTACATCTTGAGTGCTTTCTCTGTATATTGTGCCAGTTGATTTGATAAATTCAGTGCAGGCATGGCTAAAAATAGGAAATCAGCTCGTGAGTGAATTTTGTGAAGTGAGAACCATTATGTTTTGTAATAGATATAATGGTTTCGAGAGCTTTTATTATAGATTTGCAGTACCATGCTGTCTGTCTTCAGGGTTGTGTTATTTGGGAGTTAAGTTCACTTTCACCTCTGACACTCACATACAATTACTCACAGAATTGTAATTATATGAGGAGATTATGGTGTTTTTTTTTTTTTTTTAATGACTGCAATATTTAATACACTTTAAAAGTTGTATGTGGTTGCACAGGGCACAATTTTATAACATTATAATTAAGCTTAGAAAGGATTTATCGGCAGTGTGCTTCAAGCATAACCTAATTCTCATTTTCATAAAAACATGTTCAAAATAGTCTACATTAAACTCATTTATCGGTCAGCTAGAGAGCGAGAGGGGGACAGAGTAAGGGGGAGAGAAAGAGAGAGAGACAGTGCATGGGTGTGTGTGTGTGTGTGTGTGTTTTCCTCCATAGACACACTCATGCAGTGAACCCTTACTAACAGCTCAGCGAGAGTCAAGCAACCTTTTAAAATGTCCTTTGAAAAAAATTGGAAATTATTTTACTGACTTTGTCACTTGAATCAATTCGGAACACATCGACATCGACTGCAAATTGGGCACCAGTGATAAGGCTCAACATCCTTTTTCTCTGTAATGAAGAACAGCCGAGCATGAGCTGCCCCTCTGTAAATAATAGAGCCATCTTCTTTCTTTCTTTCTTCTTCTTTTTTTTTTTTATTTTAGTTTTGTCTTATTTGACTCTCCGTCTGCATTCCTTCTTCTTCACTCAAATAGTTTTGACTCTTCATTCCCAATGCTTTCCTCGTATCAATTTCTTGCAGGAATGTTTAAAAAGGAGAACTTTGAAGGTAAGTTAAGTATAGACCTACAGTATACTGTACATACATACTGTAGGGAGATATAAAAAAGAACAATACTGTTGTGAGAAAAAGCGATGGACAACCGTGCTCTGTCTGACTTAGAGGTATTTTTGCAGGTGCTGTCGAAAAGGACCCTTCTGCAGCAGTGTGTCTTGGACAGATCCTGACAAAGCCTCCTCTTCGGGTGCCAGATGGACCCATGCTTTCCTCATACTCTTGCGCTGCTAAGACCTAGGCTTTTCTCCCTTTTTTTTTTTTTCCCGCCACAAAAGAAAAGCGCTTTGGCTGAAAGAAAACCACAGCTGAATTTTATGGTGCCGCTTCTTTTGCCAAGCTGAATTTTAGCAATTCAAAGGACGAAGCGCATGGAATGGCAGTTTTCGACCGCATGGCCGATACGCTTTTGATGGAAGTTTGAATTGGCAGATACGTCTGCCACACCAATATTTCGCCACTCGGCGGGAAATCTTGATCAAATCCAGAACAAGCGAGGTGTTACAAAGCGCAGCTCAGAGTGCTGTTCGAGCCCGGCTTTCACAATCTAACTCGCATTAGGCCAGAATCAGGTGTCAGTGCAGCCGCGTTTGTGATCCAAACGATCGCAAATATGCACTTATAATGGGCTGGGAGCGTCAATATACACACATGCATGCACACACAAAGCACGCATACACATACGCATATGCACATATGCACATACGGGAATACAGATTGTACAAACAATTGGACTGCTTTTTTTCTGGGAATACAATCAAAGAAATCAGAGCACAACAGATCTTCTGGGAACAAAAAAAAAACAGAAACACATTTGCTACATGTATTTGTAATTATTGCATTATATTCATTACATTAAGGATTATAAGACAATAATTTGCACAGTTCCTCCTTCCATATGCCTCGTCCGTCTGTGATCGTAAGTTTTAGTGGCACCTAATATTGTCGCATTTGCATGGAGGCAGCTTGTGTTGCAATGACAGGCTAATGCCAGCACAGACAGGAGCAGTACAGAGCAACAGTCCTGGTCAGTGCTCATCTCTACTGGCGATAAGTCTGAAGAGACTTATTGCGTGTTTGAAAGGGCCAGGGTGAATATTGATGCATATAAATGTTTTAGCTAAACTGGCTCCACATCGCTCACCTGCCTGCCACATTCATCACAGCTAATCCACTTTAGCCTGACGTGTGGAGACCAGCTAGCTGACAGCCTGGCTCGGATGCACACCGGACCTCCAGATAGCACCAAGAGCCTGCATTCTGTCCGAATGGCTTAGTTTCGAGAAAATATTCTTTAAGAAAAAAAAACTAACTAAATAATAATATGGCCTTGAGCTATACTTTTAAACCGAGATAAGGTCAGGTGAAATGTGTCATCTTTACGAGATCAAAATGAAAGCCTTACTTCTTACCATGAGGTGGCATGATATCTGATTAACAGAGCAATATTACCGTTTTCCGAGTTTGAAGAAACAGTCATATAACTGTTATATAATTATAAACTATAATAAACTGTCATATAATTTGACTGAGTAATTCAAGACTTTGCAACTCAGGCATAAAAGGCAGCTTAAATTACACCATACAAACTCTCATTAATATTACAGGGACCATTCTTTGACTTCATTTCATTTCTCCATTTGAGCAAAGTCAATCATCATAAGAGTAAGGAATTATAAGGTGTGAAAATCATATTTTAAGGTTCAGTGTTCTGTGAGACTTTTATAAATCACATTAACCCCCCCCCCTCCCCCTCCTTTTTTTTTTCAGTGTAAGGACTCCTCAAATATTTGATTTAGGAAATTCCTCCACATCTATATCCAAACTGACAGTATCTCTTTTTTCGATACCGAGCTTTAATATCTACACGAGTCTATATTTTTTACAGCCATACTATAATATTGACTTTCTTTTAAAAAAAAAAAAATAAATGAATACATTGTGAAAACTTTTTGATGTGTTAGCTCTGTCTTGAACAGCACTGCCTCGAGAGCCCCCGAAGTAGTCCCGGATTGACTGTTATAAACGGTAAATACTGAATATTACCATTATGACTTGGTATGAAAATGCTCCTTCCGCTGGTGACTAAGTTATGCGATAAGCTAGCAATGATTTCACATTTGGTGTTGGGAAGTCGCTGGAGGAGATACTTTAGCGGCGTGGATCAACATAATGGAGATCTTAAGTGCACAAGGGCCAAGTGTTTTTGAGCTAATGCTGTCGACCTTGTTATTTTTCAAAGACAATATCCACATAGTAGAAGGTCCTCTTTACGGTGCTCCATTATGCACAGAGAGATGACTAATGTCTGAGTGAAAGTGCAGAAACAAAGGAAGAAGAGAGCGGGAGAGAAAGAGAGAGAGAGTGTGAGAGAAATAAAGGGAGCAAGCAGATAACCCAGACAAAAGATTATCACAGTTAAAGTGCTGAATTTGTTCTTGTGTCATAGAGCGAGAGAGAGAATGAGTGAGAGAGATAGCGAGAGAGAGGGGGGCGGGGGGCAAGAGAGGAGAGGAGGTGGCAGCTATAAGGTGAAATGACCTGTATATTGTGTTGTCTAATTGTTTAGTAAATGGAACTAATGGCTTCAGAGCTGCAGCTCTACCTGCCCTTCAGCTACTCTGCTTTTTCTCCTCTGATTTGTTCTCATCGAGGGGAAGCAAAGTACCACAGTTAACAAATGCAAGAGCATCACTGTTATTGTGATGTTGTACAGGTAGGCGTGTGTGTTCATGTGTGTGTGTGTGTGTGTGTGTGTGTGTGCGCGCCGTGTGCGCACTTGTAAGTGAGCAAGAATATGTGTGTGCACAAAATTAATCAAAGTGGGGGGGCGATGATGAACCGTTTCTGTAGGATTCTGTCAGAGGTTAAGAGCTAGTTATTTTTAAGAATGACATGAATCTGGGAGAGACAGTGATTGCCTAAATGACCACTGTAATTACCAATTACTTCTTGAAGCAGAGAATATATTCACGGCATGTAGCCTGCTAAATACAGACAGGCATTAGCCCATTTACGTACTAATGCACATAATTTAGATCCTGAAAAGGGCAGATGGGAACACAATGGAAGATATAATAGATACCATCTAATATCATTCCAAAAGGAATATTGGATTCATTGGAGATGAATATTACTTTGTGTCAGATTGTTTTTCCATAAAACAGTCAAAATATATTTCATCTCCCTGCCCTTCTTCCTTTGTTAGCCGCTCGGCCATTTAAGCCATCGACGAAGGGCAGGAAAAAGACAGACAGAGTGGGAGATAGAGAAAGAGGACGATAAAGAAAGATGGGTGGGAGGCTGTTGACTGGTTTTTCAACTCTGAAAAATGAAGAAGATTTTGTATGACAGGAGAGTCATAATGCTGCGTTACAGCCTTACATCCTTCACCGTACACCGTGATAAGATGACTTTTCATATCTCAGAGAAGGGCATTCGGATCTAAATATCTTTATTTCCTGCCCCTTTTCCCAACTAATGCCATATAATAAACCAAACGCAGCAGTGGAGGTGAAGAGGAGAGATGTTGACAGGCCTGGAATATTTAGACAAGAAGTTTGACGTAAACTGTTTTCCGCTGCATATATTCTCTGCACCTTCTCATGAATAAGTTACTGAAAAAGTCAAACGGATGGCGTCTTCAGAGAAGGATCATTCTGTAAAGAAGAATGGATAATGCGAGCCTTTATTCTCTATCTACTCCTTATTTGTATCACATGCTCCATCTCTTTCTGCATGACTTCTGTCTATCCTTCCATGTCACTCTTGTGAGCTTCTTATTGAGATGATAATAAGGATGCGTACTCTGGCGGAGAGTATTCTCGCCGTTCCGTCATCTGATAAATACTTTTAAAGGAAACTGCTTATTGTGTTTGGCGTCGGCTCTCAAAGGAAATGTCACAAACATTCCGAGTGAGGCTGCGAAAAGTGGGCGAAAGTGTGTTCAGAGTCGAAACTTTGAATAGGTGACATCATTTAACCCCCTGGCCCCCCCCCCCCCGCCCCCCACACCCTTTACAAAGTCATGTCCGACTCATCCCTTTTAGAAGGGATTAGCTTATTCCACGTGGGGGTTTTCTGCAGCTAGCGCTGGCACAATGCACAAAGTAAATCCACAGAGGCTAAGAGATTTATTTCGTAATATAGTAATAGGTTTTAAAGAAAAGGAATGCAATCGAGAGAGAGAGAGAGAGAAAGCGAGAATGCCCGTTTATGAAAAGCCCCACTTTCCATCCCGCAGCCCAATTATGGAACGCTTTAGAACTGAACCAAAACAGGATATTTTTAAGTAGCAGAGACACACTGAGGAGTGTTTATTTCTTTGGAATGTTCCTGTCATCTTCTGCCAAAGCAGTTTAGCGGCACTGTCACTCCTGACTGTGCCACCAGCTTCCAAGTGACATCTTTCTCTTAAAATAATACCTGTGCTTTTACAATGGAAGCACTTTTTTTAGGGGTCTTGCGTCAACAGCACTTTTTTTCTCACACACTTCTGGTTTTTTCATGTGATGGCAGTTTTTTTTTTAAATATTTTTTTTTTATGTTTAATACTTCAGTGAAACGAGGTGACTAAGAACTAATCCCACAGCAGAGAAGAATTCCCCTTCTCTCTCAGATTTCTCTGAGGTCATGACCTGGTTTGTGAGAAAGAGCGCCCAAGGTTAATTCTGATTGAGCTGATAAGCTGAAACCGAAATAACAACTGAAATATGGATTTGTCTGCGATTAAAAAAAAAAAAAGTGTGAAAGATGATTATGGAGATGGGAGTAGTTCTGAAGATTGGGCCATCATGTGACACATCAATGGCCATCATCGCAGTTAGAATGCCAAGAGTCCAGAAGATGGACCAGTTTGGTTCAGCACGGGCCAAGAGCATAGCAGGGAGTCTGCAAACTGCTCAAAACTGACATTTGTGTCTCCAGGAGGTAGGAGAACAGGGGATCGGCCCACGTTCAGCTTTCCCTTCTCATCCTTAGATCCATCGATAGGATTTAATTGTCTCAACGTCGGTGATGTCGGAGCGAATGCGCTATTATCTTGTCTGTTCAAAGCAAAACATGTCTTCCCCTTACGAAGCCCTTTACAAAAGTGCTGATGTGCACTGCTGTTTTTTGCACTGATGACTTTAGAGTTTATTTAATGGGACCAGATTCTTGTTAAGTCACAGCAACTGATTACTTTTTCATGTCCCACTGCTTCATTCTATTTCACCTTATATAAATAAAAAGTGCTTAAATAAGCATCTGCTACAGAGAGGAAAGTTAATGATGACAGACATTTTTTATTCTAAGGCTGGTAACAGAATAATGATTTAGTTTTCCTTCTTCTTATATATTATATAATATGTTTTTTTTGGATATGTAGTCAGTGGCCACTTTATTGGGAACAGGCAGATATTCTCTGTAGTTCTAATAACTAAAATGCTCATTCGCTGTTTTTTGTTTTTCACACCTTTCTGTGCGCGCTGTGTGAGTACTGTTGTATGTGTGCGAGTATGAGAAAGAGCTCATCTGGCACCAGGAATAAAGCTGAAGTTCAATGTAACTTAAATATGTTTTTTTTTATTATTTTTTTTATATGATTAATGTATTTACTGATGAAAATCCCTTGGACTGTATTTGCTTTTTATTTTATATATCGCACTGCCGCCACATGACTGGCTCATTGGACGATTCCATAAATGCGCTGGTCTATAAGTATTCATAATAAAGTGGATGGTGAGTGTACATATCGAATATTTTCCACCACTTGAAAGAACGTCCTTGATTAAAGGCATACTTTTGCATGTAATGAACGAGACCTAGAAAAATAGATTGAGTTCCGTAACAGAAATAGTTTGCAATCAGATATATGGAGCTAATGGACATTCGTGAACTACCATTTATTGCTATTACATACTGAAGCTTATTATTCTGTGAGCAAAACTTCAGGAATATTTAACAGTTCCTTTTTTCCCTCGCATGATCCGTGAGGAATATTCTCATAACAAATTATGCAACACACCATGAATGTAATATGCACTTAACATGAAGTCTCTCTCTTTTTTACTGGCACACTATCTCATATCATTGCCTTTAATACCCCATCAATCTAGCAAAATCATCAAAATCTGATATTACCCTGGCACGTAGAATAGTTTTAATGCCAGAATTATTGCTCTTTGTTATAAAAATTGACATAAAAAAAGGGATTCTGCCAGAAATACGGCTTCTCTCACCCATTTTACACTGGGCTCCTTTTGTTTCGAAGGCATACTGTGCATATGAGAGGCATGCAGAGCTTGGAATAATTGGTCTTTTCATACTAAGAAAGGGCATATCAATTAAAAATAAATAGTCTCTGTAGTTATTATGCCACCACACAGTGGTTGGCCTGCCATTAAAGAGTCCTGTAACCCCCCCCATACACACATTACCACTTTCTCTGCTCTCTCACACCGGAAGCATGAAGCTATTTACCAGCCAACGATGTCTTTAGCATTAACTTTCACCAGAATATGTAATTATTCCTGAATTCTTATGTAAAAGCACGGGAGGCAAATAAAAAGTAAGTGGGACAGGGGGTGAAAGGGGGACAACACAAAGCAAACTTTTCATCTTGAAGCTTAAGCAATCTTTTTTTTTTTATCCTTATTGCTCAGTTGTTACAGTTATGAAGTTAAAGCTGTTTTTCTTTCTCTCCTCGAGACGAATAAAGGCCCGGAGCTGTATAAGAAGCTAAAGCCCTTTATGAATCTGTGCTAATACAGCAGTTGGAGGATAGATGCGGGTGAAATCTTTAAGCGACATAACATTCTCATGCTTTGGCAGTGAATATAAATATATTCACTTATAGAGCAACGCAGGGCCACACACAGATACAAGATCAGATACACTTACTCCTCTTCTGGTCTTTTTGTGCAGGCTATTTGTCACTGTACAGCTAGTTTTATACGTTTAGATGTGTTGTGCCCACAACGTAGACCTGACATTAATTCTTTTCCTTCATATTTCTTCCATTTGGATTCAAGATATTCATGAATATTGCAGTCATTCCATTGCGTTTATCCATTATCCTCATGGTATTATTCATCACTGTGATGTGCCCCTGTGGTATAGCGAGATCAGTGCATGATCATTTAGAGACAACCATGTTCCTCATCATGTTTGGCAGCTCTTACCTCGGCCAGACACAGGCATACACACACACTCACATACACAGACGTGTACCCTGCTCACCTCGAGTATGGATGCCTATGAAGATTAGTGAAGATGAGGCTGATCATAGACAGTGGGTGGAGAGAGAACAGGGAGATGGATAGATGTGGGACTAAACAATGGACTCATCTGTTTTCTGGGTGTTTGTATGTGTTACCTTGTTTTGTGTGTGTGTTTGGGTGGGTGATGACAACATGTTTTTGTATCTTGACGGGGACCAAAGAACAAAGTATAAGAATATTTGACAATTTTGAATTTTGAATATTTGACAATTTTGTTAAAGAAACATTTCATTTATTTATTTATTTTGCATTTAATTTTTTTTCTTCCAAAAAAGTACAGTTTTGGTTTATACCTTATTCTGTTTCTGGAGGTTCATGTTAGGGTTAGGTTCGAGTTGAGATTGTGTAATAGTGTATTAAAAACAACAAAATTACAATTAGTAAATAATTTGTAAAATATTTGCAAAGTTAAAAAAAAGTGTAAATAATGTGAACAACCAACAACTACCCCAATAAATACAAAAACTGGGATTGACACCTTCTTGTCAATCATACGTCCTCATAATTTAGATATTTATAATAACTCATTAGATTTGTTTTGGGGGGCAAGGATTTGAAGGGAATATAAAAAGTGCTTACATACCAGCAAAGTAGAAAGGTTTCTTGACTCCTGTATGCCAGAGCCATGATCAGACTGCCTTTTCACGTCTGAAACACTGGCCTCCCAGGAACTCCTTTAATAGCTTAAACATGCGCGAGATCAGGGCTTTACAGGGACGTAGGAATAACATTCAACTGAGTTCCTGTAATGTGCGTAAGTGATGTTCATGAATGATTGTGAAAAGTCGAAAGTTGAGGTGAAGAGTTATCCAAAAATTTTTGAAAATCACAATGTGATTTTCATCAAAAGCTGATTGTATAATTAACATATACAAATGTGTTATTTTTAAATTAAAACATATACAGATTAGTTATAACATCCAAACCGTTTAGTGCTAACACATAAGCATTGATTATTAGTTATATACCAGTAAACTGGTAACAGGATCACAGACACTGAAGTCTCATTTATGCCTCTGAGGAGCAAATTCAAGGCAGTCTGGTCTGACCCCAGGGAAAAGCCAGTGCAGCACAAATCACTGAAAAAAAAGTAAATGTTGGCCATGATAGAAATGCACCAGAACAATCAGTACATCACAACCCGATGTGGACCCCTAACCCCTTGGAGCTTATACAATATTAGGCAAAATGTTGTGCATTGTAATGTTTCGGCTGATCGGTGTACTGTATTATCCTGTACACGATCATGGGGGCCCGGAGCCTACTGTATCTCATCCAGGGTACACACTTTGGGCAATATGGGTTGGTCAATTAATCTATTCTGCATGTCTTTGGACTATGGGAGGAAGCACATGGAGAACGTGCAAACTCTAATCACACACAGAACAGAGGCCTTTCTGGTTTTGTGGTAATGTAACATCTTCCTATTTTATCCTATTAAAGAAAGGCTTATGAGAAAATAAGTGTTTATACACTATATGGCCAAAAGTTTGTTTACACCTGACCCTCATATTCATACAGCATGCGACACACACACACACTTTTGTTGTTTTATTGTCCAGGATGACTTTCTGTGATGCAACATTACATTTGTCTTTCACTGAACGTAACAGGACCTGAACCTGATCCAGCATGACAGTGTCTTTGTGTACAAAGTGAGCTCCATGAACACATGGTTTGCCAAGTTTGATGTGGAAGAACCCAATTCTTTACAAATTCTTTATTGAGTGAATAGACACAAATTCCTATCCAAAAAAAAAGAGGGTGAAGGGTGCAGCAAATATAATAAAATTAAGATTGGTGATATCAGATATCAACTTTTCCCCTTCATGATGTTCCTCGATATTTAACATAACTTTACGTAGTTACATTTAAAGTATGCCATTACTTAAATTACTTAAGTGACTTTGGGTACAAATACAACATAATTGTGCTTTTTTGGAAAACAAAAACTCTTTGTGGTAGTAACAGTAACTATGATATCAAACTAAAAATAGTTTTGGTCTTGTGCTACCTGTTGTGGATTATTTTTCTATAACAGTGTGCCTCTTCCCCTACAGGTTTATCATTTACAATCTTATAAAATGATTTCTTTCTAGACAAACTTTTTGAATGGATCTGTTGTGATGTCCTAATTTTAATACTCGCCTTGTAATCTCCAGTATTTGTAGTATACCTGACCTTATTATCACATACGGAAAATTGACACACATATCTTCTTATTAATAGCATCCAGTCTGGTTTGATTTTAGCGTCTTGGCTTCTCTGCTTTTGTTCGAGTTTAGTAGTAAGGCCTGCCATGTGCGTGATCCGACAGCACCCGGGCAGTTAAGTTGAACGTTATCTCACTTCCCAGCCAGTGCCGTGTGTCAATCAGCGTTCGCTCTTCAGTCTGACAACATCTCCAACAAACACTCTCAAATTCACCTTCAAACATGGCATCATTCTGGTCTGATCACGAGAGGATGCTCCTTGCTCCGAAAGCATTTTAATTTCATCTGCACATGACAGGTATTTACAGATTCATGAGAATTCAAATATTCCAAATAAAATGTAGCAAACAGGGAGGTGGAAGGGGGAGGGGGGGATGTTGTGG
>JAQQZS010000023.1:8956880-8984945 GCA_030068045.1 Platyallabes tihoni
TTTGGCGTGTTTGCACACACATGCTTCACAACCGGCGACATGACAAAAGGGTTCCCATAGCGTTTTCACGCAGCATCTCGTTCCCGTCTTTTCAGGGAACAGGGTTACAGCGATGTAACCCGAGACGTTTTGCTATGAAAGTACTCAATTTTCATGTCCCACTCTAAATCAGCCTGCCTCTCCGGTCCTCCAAACCAAAACAACAACCCATATTCAATTTTCTAATTCCGCATGAGGAAGGACACTAGTTCAACTTAAGTAATACCGAATCAAGGGCTTGATTAAATTTCAGTGATGTCATTACGGGGTCACATTTCAATGTGTAATATAATATAAATTCAGTTAAAGCCTCTTCCCTCCTGTGCAGGGTCGACTCTGCTTCTGCTTTTATGTTTCTATGTTTGCCCACACAAACTTGATGATGGATAGCCTTAGATCAATCAGATGCTTCAGTTCCTGTTTAACTTAGCCCTGTTGGCACTGTGATGAGAGGAAGGCTAGCTATGTAGGCCAGGATTTTCAGGATTATACTCACTTATATCTCCAAAATAAGTGATAGGAATATTAAACTTGATTTGTTTAATAAATCTTTTAGTTATGTTACATGCAACCTTTTCCTTATGATGATGTCCAAATGTAATGTAATATCATATAATCATGCTATATGCCAATAAATCCTAAGTCACAAATGGTCATGACACAGATAATCTGCACTGGTGTACACAATACTCCATACAAGGTAAAGGTCACAGAGGTGAAAATGACAAAATGGTGACGAAACAGTGAAAAAGAACTTCATAAAAGGTTCTGCTTGCTAGATGTTCCAGTGTCAAAGCTAAGCTACAGTACAGTAAATTAGCTACCATAGACTATTCGTAATTACTAAATGAAATTTTTAGTATTATTTGTCTTAACTCTTAGTCATCCACTCACTCACTCACTCACTCACTCATTGTCTATATCGTTTTATCCTGTATACAGGGTCACGGGGGTCGGAGCCTATACCAGGAGACTTGGGTACACCTTGGACGGGGTGAAAACCATCGCAGGGCATACACACATACAGTACACACCGAGTTACACGCTCGTTCACACACTATGGGCAATTTAGGAACGCCAGTTAGCCTAATCTGCATGTCTTTGGAAACCGGAGTACCAGGAGAAAACCCACATGCAAACTCCATGCGCACAGACCTGAAGCGGGAATCGAACTCGGACTCTGGATGTGCGAGGCGACAGTGCTAACCACCAACCCAGCATCTCAAATTTGCCTATTCCTATTTATTTGTTTATTTATTTTTGCAATTCTTCCTTCTAGTAATAAAATGACTCGTGTCATGTACATATGTAGAAGACAACCACAGTCCTGTTGCTGAATAGCATACGATTGGTATGTGACACAGATTTCCCAACCCTAATCCTAGACATCCTGTCTGTCCTACACATTTCACTCCTGTCCCTAGTCAGCTTCCTGAGTTGAAGCAGGTGTGTTAGAGCAGGAAAAATGCCAAATGTGGAAGGCAGGCAGTACTCCAGGACCATGGTTGGAAACCTGTGGTGTAGGGATTGAAAAACACACAATGTGTGATTTCGAGTGTCAAAAGGTCTTGTTTACAAGCTGTAGGCCTGGTATACCATGGTGATAGGAAATCATCTTCCTGCTAAACTGTGCTAAAAAATCTACGCACAGCTTTGCAATAGAATTCTTATTTCCTATAAAGCCACACATTTCTATAACAAGATACAGTTTTAAAGCAAATCTCTGAGCCGAGACGTTTATTGATTTAGATCAGATTCTGTTCATTCAAGTCATTAGCATGAAACATGAACGAGTTACTAACCATGATGCCATTCATTCACTATGTAATTGGTATCTAACTCATCATCTCATCCACAGAACCACCAGGTGAAGTGAATAACACTGGCCACCAATTATACAATATGTTCAGAAAAATGGTGACAAGGCTCGCCCATGATTGTCACCACCAAAGTCTATTCCATCCAGTCTAGTCCCACAGGAAAGCCAATGCAGCATAGATTGCTGAAGAAAGGCGATGCTGTCCACAATAGGAATGCACCAGAACACCCACTGGATCACAACCTGTTGCTGGCAGTCAAAGATCATGAGAACACTGACTCAGCCTCTAAATACTCCAGCTTTCATAGGATGTGCCAGGAAAGCAGGTCTGGTCCTTGGAGGCTCCACCCTTAACAACCCAACCCATAGCACCCAAAGGATCAACTGACAACGTTCTGGTGCCAGACACCACAGCACACCCACTGAGGTGTTATGGAGTCATGCACCGAGGGGCCAGAACTGTCTTGGTGGCTTTAATGTGGTTTCAAAGTTATGGCTGGTTTTAGGTTGTAGTTCAAATTACTGACTCTCTTTATATAAAAATATAAACAGTGTAATACGATATTTTTCTTCCCGGACACCTTCATTTCTATGAATGTACAAAGTTCTTGTTCGTATCAATTTTCATAACCGCGACCCATTGTTTAGATTTTCCATTCCATCAATTTAATTGCTTATGTTCAGCTTGAGCTCTTTGCTTAACGATATAGTCATTTAAATCTGTGATCTAAGGTCAAAAGGATAAACCTGGACTACTTTTTACATCTATATATTATTCACCTCTCTGTTATTCAACTCTCCCTCCTTCTTATATCCTTTTGTAGGCCAAGCTTAGTGAAGATGGTTGCTTACGTTCCTCCCTCTTATGTAGTGTGGTTTTGTTTTTCTGACCCTGTGCTCTCGGAAGAATTTTAAACAACACACTCCTGAATCGGGCTTGTTTTCAGCACGGCCTCATGTAAAATGGATAGAGGTGGCACATTTATTGAAGTTTGATTTAAAGTGAGGGGCAAAAAAAAAAAAAAGAGAGAGAAAGAGATCTTGTCATAAATTATTTTGCTCATACCCAGCCTTGCCAATGTATGTAGGATTGTTAAATAATGCATCAGCCATCTCGTAATTAGGACAACAATGGTTTTTTACCGCTTCAAGAAAACTCGGCTCGTGTTCCTCCCCCCCCCCCACCCCTTTTTTCTTTTTAAATGAATGCCGAAGACACCTGAGTGATCTTCACAACACATTTCACCCTCTGTGTAAATGGTAGACAGTGTTTTAAATTCATATTTCAGTCTAAATGATATAGGTTATCATTCCAGTGCTCATTATCATTTAGATGCAAAATAAGCAACAGTAATGTGTCCTGGAATGCAAACCACCAGCCTAATGTTACTCCCAATAATGTACACGCATATTTGTCTCATGCAGTGATTACTGTGAGCCACGTAGCACGCAGAGTGATTCTAATGCAATGTGACAAAGTATAAGGGCACAGTTAAAGAGAGGAAAAGAGAGCGAGTGAATTAATTATATATCAGTTCATTTTTTTTTTTTTTTTTTGCCACAGATAACACCTTTAGAGGAAGTGCCCAGGTGCATTAATAACCTGACAGGACGAATGGGCGAACTCCCGCATCGACCCATTAGGGCACATTTATCAGCGACCTGCGCACTTCATGTGACTGGAGCTAAAAGTCCAGGAAAGTGTGTTTAGACAAAGACAAAGGCATCTCCTGCCTACGGAAACCCCTCGTGCTATCGAAAGCTACCAATGTGAACTGGATATTAAATATCCTTTATCTTAAATTTCCCTTTCAGCTCCGAGTAAGCCGATATCTCCCCGTGCCTCTCCTTCATATTGCTCTATTGCTGTAATAAATACATTGATATCAATGAGCTAAGATTGTTCCAGCCTGGCAAAATCACACGCACCCGTTAATAATGTACAATGTTATATTTGTGTGCGATATAAAGCAGGAGATGTCGAAGATTATTCGCCATTCATGGTCATTGTTGCGGTGAAGCGGTGAAGTGCACGGGTCCAGAGACTTGTGCAGGCCATCTGGTGTCCCCAAGAGACACTGGATCACCTGTATTTGGACTTTAGTCTCATCTCAGATCCCTCTAGCGCTCGTTTCTTTTTTTTTTTTTTTTTCATATTAAGAGCAAGAGGTGAGCTCCCTTTGGCTTTAGATCTCTCCTGGGTCCAGAGACTTGAGTTGATGTATTTAACCTGCATTGAGTATGTTCATATTCCCTCTTTGCTTTCACGCAGCTCTTCACATCCCTTAGAAGAAGTGCGAGCCTCAAAAGCTTTACACCTTGTTTAAACACTTAAGGTCCACTGGGACGATAGATCTCTCTTCTTCCTTCAACTCATCATTCCTCATTTACTCTGGAGTTTTCCCTTGTTATTGCTTGCTTGTTGGGTTTTACACTCCTTACAAACTCGGCTGGTGGTATAAAATATCCAGCTCTACCATCACGCCAGCTTATTACCACGCAATCCGTAATTATTGCCACTGTGAGGTCAGACGAGGTCATGTTAAAGGTCATCTTCGGCATTCAGTTCGCCCCACAAGACTTAGCTTATGTTTTTTTTTTGGTTCACCTGCCTAACCTGAATGAGACCGAGAAGCACGGATGTATGTGACGACATTCATGCCAGCTTTGTAACCACTCTAAGATAAGCGATGCAAATGCTACAGCATCCATAACAAAATGGCGGGGCGGGCTGGCGGAAATATGAGAAGCCAGCTCATAACTCTCTTATTATGAATAGCCCCAAACGAAAGGTCATGGCCATGACAACCGCATGATGGATGTCAGTGGTGCCCAATTAAATCTCTCTAAAAAAGGAGCCTCCTAGCGCTCCATTCCCTTATTAAATATGAAAGAGCTAAATCAAAAGTCAGGAGCATGGGTGTTGCTTCCTCATCTGCTTTTGGACAACCACCAAGCCAACAGTGAATTATTCATAATGTTGATAAGAGGGTCAGTAACATAACAAATCCTCATTATTAATGTCGGTATCTGAGCTCAAAGGTCACTGACCAACTTTGGCTGATGTACCAACTTCTGACAGACATAAAAAAGGGAATGCCGCCGAGTGAGTATACAGTAAGCTGAGCTCCCGATTCAAGACATTTTCTTTTTGCTCTACGATAGTAAATTTGCAGAAGGATCATTACTAGTCTCGCTTTAATGCTGCCGTAAAAACTTTCAGGCTTTAATTGTTCAAACCTGAAATATTAATTTCCGAGGCTCTCCGAGGCTTTTGGAGTATTTGCCTGTTGGAATGCTGTGGCTGACATGAGTATGGACGTCAGGAGTGGACCTGGCTGTCTCGCTTAAGGCTTAAAGGAAACCGAAGAACTTGTTAGTCTGGCGACTTGACCACATAAATCTAAGATAAATGTTCATCATTAAGAGACTTCCAAAAAAAAAAAAGTCTACCTCTCGCTGAACTTATGCCACTCTTTTTTCTTTTCTTTTTTTTTTTGCCTTGTATATGCAGTCTAAAATTATGGATGATGATAATAATAATAATGTCATTTTGCACCGGAATCTCTGTCATTATCTGCTGTAGAGTGCTTCTAATTGATATCTCTGCAGAGATAATGATTACAATGCCCTCCAGGAAGGTATTATTGCAATATTAACCTTTGTATATACTTTTATGCAGAAGACTATGGCACATTAAATGATCTGTAAATCTTACTTCTGCACTAATGCCATCACAAAAGAATGGCGTTTCGGAGGCGTTGCCCTTTAGCTGATTAAGTGCGGACAGTGGTTTTGGTCAGCGGCGAGAAATTGATGACTGAGCGGTGCAGTTTCTGAGGCTTCCTTTGCTTTACTTGAGGACAAGATCGCTGGTGGAAAGCAGCTGAGCCTTTTATCTTCAGTCGCTTTACCGAAGTGGACATCATGTGGACGGAGCGGTCTGTTCTGTGAAAAAAAAAAAACAGAAAGAGAGAAAGTCGCTATTTTCGGGTCGCAACATTGTCTGGGAAATAATTGGGGCCTGCCACGGTTACCATCCCCACGCCTTGGCACTGGAGGCTTGACATTGTTGTGACACTGGCTGGCAACGTTTGGGTGATGCAGGACAAACGCTGGGGGGATGTCGAGGACCAACCCACTGTGTAGAGGGAAGGCATGGCACATGCAGCTGACATATGAGCTACTTATAGTTAACACTTAGTGTTAACTGCCTTGCTATTTACAGTTTTTTTTTTAAAAGGAGACGGAGACAAACATACAGATTTAACGATAAGGAGGTAGAAAGTGGTAGACTTGCGCCCCAGAGATCCCAGCGCACAGCCAGTAAGAACAAGTACATATCTTCTGCTGACATACAGCAAATGAAAACAAATTAATTCAGGGAAGAATGCTGTGAATGTGTTTGAAAGCGAGAGAGAAAGAGAGATGCAGGGGGGGGAGAAAGGGGATTGTGTTTCCATGTGCAGACAGAGAGAAAGGGAGAAGTGGCATGGTTAGTGACACAGAAAACACATACAAAATACAAGCCCAGGACTCAGGAAATGATAGTGACCTCAGAATGAATCACCTCTGCTCCTCTGGACAAGTCTCCTTTGATTACTATCGTGCAGTTTTCACTGCGGCCTCTATGTAGCGTCGGCTTCAACCAGAGCGCCCGCTGCATATCCTGGCCCTGCTCCTTTCCCCTGCCCGTACGACTGGACACATGTCTTTACCGTTCATTTCAATGTCTAGATCTGAGATGTCTTTTGCTATGTAGAACAAAATAATAATAAAATAAAATTCTGTGTTCTCTCTAATAAAAACTGAAGTCTCTTACTTCTTTAAACGAGATCTATATTTAGATGGTTTATTACATTCATGTACTTATTCGTGCATCATCTTCTGTAACTGCATGGTCAGGGTCGTGGTAGATCCAGAGTGTATCCTGGGAACACTGAGTGCAGGGCGTGGTAGGAAGCCAGTCCATCCCAGGGCTCAATGCACACACATGCACACACTCAATCACTCCTAAAAGCAACTTAATGTAGCCAGTCCACTTACTGGCTATTGTGAAGCTCCATGAACATGCTCGAAAACTCTGAGACTTGCCCAAGCTCTGGATCGAATCAGACGCCCGTACGCGCTGCGCATTCAACGATATCTTCTGTGCAACTGTCACCTTGCTATCTATATACGTATGTCTTATTTTATCGAGCGTGCAGCCACTTTAGCTACAGCTTCCTCTTCTTGCATGGCATGAATGGATACTTACAGTACGTGGGCTTCTGCTCTTGCATTTTTATCAACCTTAAGGTTCAATGTTTTGAACATTATGAGATGCTTTTTCGATCACCCCAGTTTGTAAGGAGTTCTTGTTTTAGTTACTTGTCAAATTTATCCAGCCTGCCCATATTCCTCTGAACTATCACATCAAGAAAACGTTTCCATCTGCAGAAATGCCACACAGTTAATTATTTAAAAAAATTATTTGTGCACGGCACAACAATTTGCGTAAATTCCCGAGATCTTGGGGAATTTAACCGTTAAAACCAACAATCGTGCAACTAAGTTCTATGTAATGGGGTTTTTGTATCATGACATTTTTAAAAGGCGTAGTGGTTAGCACTGTCGCCTTGCACGTCCAGGGTCCGGGTTTAATGGTCCGAGCTTGCATGTTCTCCCCATGCTTCGTGGGTTTCCTCCAGGTACTCGGGTTTCCTCCTACAGTCCAAAGACATGCAGATTAGGCTACCTAGTGTTCCCAAATTGTGTGTGTGTGTTTGCACTGCGACGGATTGGCTTATCCAGTTTGTACTCCGCCTTGTGCCCTAAATCTCCTAGGATAGATCCCCCCTCCCCCTATGACCCCCCTGCTATATTCAGGATAAAGCAGTATTGCCGATAATTTTAGAACATAGACTGAGATCATTTTCTCGACAGAGACTTTATTTCTGCACATAATCTTAAAAAAAAAAAAAAAAATTCAATTGTTTGTCCAAGGATGGGCGATGACCTAGAAAGATTCCTGCATGTACTTTGTATTATTTGTTTCATATTTGTGCCACAAGGTCAGCAGATAACACATAATTCTGAAAAAGGTGAGAGGAAGACAATGCTGTGCAAACTTCAAGTGCTGACACCATGTGCAGATGTACTGAGTTACATTTTCATCACACAACAAGACATCCCTCTTTTCATTTCTCCTCGCGCAATTGTTCGACACAGCTCCTGAGCTGACATTAACCTACCAAAGCAGGCCTTTGTTCTGGGTAACTGGAGAGCATTACTAAGTGTACACAGAGGTTAGTGTGACTGAGGAGCTTGTGCGGTGTGGCCGTGCCTTGCACTTTATGCTCTGCCTGATCCACAACAATACGACATAATGCTTAAAGTGCCTACAACACATTGGCCTTTTGATTCACGTTGGCTCACTCTTGGGACAGTTGGCTAAATTAAAAGGCG
The DNA here is from genome assembly GCA_030068045.1 of Platyallabes tihoni. Taxonomy (NCBI): domain Eukaryota; kingdom Metazoa; phylum Chordata; class Actinopteri; order Siluriformes; family Clariidae; genus Platyallabes; species Platyallabes tihoni. The sequence continues at coordinate 8,965,186 of JAQQZS010000023.1, forward strand.
TTATTATTGTTGTTGATCGGTTCCTGTTTACATCAGTTAAAAAAAAAACGAATGTTTAAAAAAATCTGATTATTTCCTTTTTTTTCAAAAGTGCACTGATATAATTGTTGCTCGAGCGGTGAATGGAAACTGAAGCTGCGGTTGGTTAAATGCTTCTAAATGTGTTAGACGCGATGCACAGGATACAGGAAGCCACAAATAACTTAATGCAGCGACTGAAGTCCTGCTCTGGCTTGTAAAGTGTAGTTTGATCATTAAATAAAGACTGAGGGAGAGGAGCAAAGAGGCACGCATGTCCAGTGGAAGTCATCGATGGTCTGCAAGGTTCTAATTATGTGCTAATAGCCACTGAGGAGGTCATTTGGAGCCATTAGCAAGCGCCTGTAGGTAGTTAACGGCCCACAGCATAACCCCGGCTCCTTAATGCTCCCACAGAGGCCGTTAGCTGTCCGTCACCAAACGACAGACGCCTCATTACCGCGATTAGAAACCAATTGATAGGTAATAGTAAAATATGATGGCTCCGGAAAAAGAACGGACCGCCGAGTTGATGTTTCGGAGAGAGTTTCGACGGAGCCATTCAGCGGATTTCACGTTCACTTAGAACGGGGGGTCAAGGAGAAAAGAAAGATGTACAGTATGTGTCTTATCGGTACTATGTACTATTTTAGAAGCCAAAGTTCTAATGAAGCATACGAGACTCTGATTAGGCGGCAGAAGCCTTCCCATGCTAATTGTGGTGTTTGGTTTGTTTTTGTTTGTTTGCTCTCTTCTCGCTCATGTGGAGAGCGTTTCCTTTAGTCACATTCACACACACACACACACACACATGCACAGTGGCTTCTTCGACTAAGAGATATAGGCACGATGGACCCAGATATTGTAAGCATGCAGTAATCGTTATTAAACGCCTTATGACGAATGTTGTTAGTAATCAATTTGAGTCAGATGTTTGACATTTACTTTCTTTCTTTCCTTTTTTTTTTTGTTGCTAAACCAGACATTGATTCAGATGATTTAAATTAGCATTGGTCCAGTTATCAGTCATAGACATTATACACCTCCTTCCGTTCATCAAGGGCAGACACAGATGTGGTCTGAAGAATAAACTGAGAAAAACCGACTCGGTCACATCGCACATTTTCGAGATGATGAAAACCTAGAACCCAGCTCTAAATATTTGCCTCGACAGTATTTTGTTGAATCATCGTCAGGCTTTTGTCCAAACATGTATCCGTTCATAATCAGAGGAGAAGGATATCGGGGTTCGGATAGCATTATGAATGGCGCACACGAGGGGACAATGCATCAAATGCTGATGAAAGTGTACGGAATAAATATGCTGCACCTTGTGTACGTTATGGTACTGGCTCCTATTTAGTCGAAGTCACACTTGAAGGGGTAATTGATGCAGTTTTTAAGTGCAATTTTAAAAGTTTAGAGTCACATAGGGTTCAGAAAATCACATTGTTTGAAATTGTGCTCACGCCCATCTCATTAAATCAGTCACTGTGATACTTTGAAAACATTTCTTCATCAAAGACCTGGAACAGATTATATGCAGAGAAACTCGATTTAAAAAGTGATGCATTTTTTTTTCTCTTTCTTTCTTTTATTTATGAGAAAACCATTCTGGTGTGTTTGGACAATGATATAAACTATAAGCCTGGGTTTGAGCTGAAATGCTTATGCAGGAAGAAACTAACAAACACACACACACACATACACACACACACACACACACACACACACACACACACACACACACACACACACACACACACACACACACACACACACAGGGATTTATTGGGCAAGTCTCCACCTCCAAAAAGATATAAAAGGACTTGTTGCTTTGTTGGAAATGACGTTTGTTTGAATGTGTAGTGTATTTTTTTTTCCCTTTTTCTTCTAAATAGCTATATTCAAGGTGCCAAGTTCACAGAGAGAAGCCTGAAGTAATAGCATCTTCATTTCTTTGAAAATTGAACAGTGCCGTGTCTGTTTTTGAGGCTCGCCGTCTTGGACATGCCCCAAGCACATTGGAGAGATGTGACAGAGTTTTGAGACTTTATGACAACCATGACCGTTTAGTTAGAGCCACAGTATGCCATCCCTCAATCAATGTCATGAGCCTCAGTCAAAGCCAAAGAAGAGTGTGTTATTGCAACAGATATATAGCATATACTGTATAGGATAAGCGATAAAGTTTATGGTTTACATGCTTTATGCATGTAACACTGCTGTGGACCTAAAAAAAATTAAAGTGATTTTTAAAATTTAAACTTTCAAAAAGGTTCAACATTGTAATATCTTGCATTGTGTAATATGGTGTCATTTAAAATGATACCACATGAATTCATTTCCTGTTTGATTCTGCGTGCAGATGAATCTTTCTTTTCACTTTTTTCTTTTTACAGTACCAGTCAAAAGTTTCGACACTACCTCTAATTCTAAATGGACTTTCCTGATATTTCACTGAATGCATCCAAAATATGCAATAATCTCCTGCAATTTATAAAACTTGTACTAAATACTTTGTAACGGTTCGAATCTGAGATGGTGCTGATTGGTGATTTCTGAGGCTGGTAACTCTAAATGAACTCCTCTGCTCCAGAGGTAAGTTTTGGGCTTGTTTTTGGTCTAGTTTCATCACAGTACTTGATGGGTTTTGCAAATGCACTTGACAATACTGTGCTTGTAAGAACTATTTCTGAACAGCCGAACTTTGTGTCTTAAAATAACAACAATTTAAATCTCCAGTATTGTTCTAGAATGTAGAAAATAAACATTGACAGGTACTAATATATTGAACTTATTAGTCACTATACATTTAGTATAGATTTTTTAAATGGTTTCAGAAAATAAATGTGTGTACATGTTCGGTTTTAAGCATATCTTTGTGTGTTATGCAAACAAAAAAAAACTTTAATCTGTGTTGAATTAAGTACAATATTAATTTATACTTAAAAAAAAAAGTATAGTCTACAACATCTGACTATAGCAAATTTTTAATCAATTGACACTAAATATTCAGTAGCCTGAAGGATGGATTTCACCTTTGCACCTGTTGCAGACGAGGAGTCAGGCGTGCTAAATATTTCTGCCCATGACTGAGACGCCCTTTTGATTCATCATAAGTCCTGATATTTGCACAGACAAAAAGTGATCAATCTGAAATGCTGACCTTCCAAACACATGGGTCAATGACGAGTTTGCATTTATTTTTTATGTCTTTTTTTTTTTATTTTTTTATCTCAAATCTATAAGGCTGGCATTAGCTGAGCAAAGGCAATGAATTCAAATCTGTTTGCATTACCAAGAGACAAAAAAAAGAAAAGTAGTGCATAATTGAATTTGCAGGAGTAACAGTAAGGGCTTTGTTTTATTTTATTGTTTTACGAAGATACAAAACTAAAATCATAATTGCATTAAAAAAAACATGGTTAGCCCTCTTTCTATAAGACGTAAAACATATCCTATATGGTTATAAATTTGCATGTGGAAGTCCATATGGCAACTTCCTTTTTGACCTGCTTTCCCATCGCAGGCGCTTTGTCTGGCCTGTCACCGATAAAGAATCACTTGACTTTGCTCTAACAAGTTCAAAAGAAGCCGAGAACGCGCTGCTGATCCATGGAGAATGGAGCAAAGGAGCACCCCTACTGCTCCCACTATCACTCCCATAGAGATAGTGATATTATTGATGGGATGGTTATGCTAATTTCTTTAGAGACAAACTTTTATTTTGGAATTTGTTCAAAAAAGGGAATTTCATACACATCAAACTGGAAAATGCAGGCAGAATTCCTAACCGTTTAAGGGGGAAGCATGAGAATCTGATTTTCATTGTGAAGAATGGGTCCTATCTTTAAAAAAAATGTTTCGCCTGGAAAGAACATGGAAAATAGCTGATTCCTCATTTGGAGGAGGTAATAATTATTAATGGTCCTTTTGAAAGAAATAGAGCTACATATGCCGAGTTAGCAATTTATTTGTAATTGGTTATGTGTCTTTAATAACTTGCTATTTTTATCATATAAATACAGTATATAGCGTGTTTTTTGTGTACATAGTGAGTTACTCTGTGAGCATTCAAACATAATAATCTGTGTGTTTAAAACAGTCACCTAAAACAAATAATAATGCCCTGCAAATAAAAAAGAGTCCCACAGATTAACGAATTATGCATGTGTAAAAAAAAAAACAAAAAAAAAAAAACTCTGGAACGTTCTTGAATGAGTGATATCCCTCTGCAATCCGGAGATGTAATGTGCTGATTATATTTAAAAACCAGTTTGTAACCAGTTCATTGTTCTTAATCAGTTCTATTGATTTAATATGAGATAATCAGTTGTGACTGTGAAACATTATATATATATATATATATATATATATATATGCACATACACACAGAAAAGTCAGTACATGGGAGTGCTTCATGATCGTCTAGTGGGTGTTTTTGGGGGGCACAGAGGACAGGGAGGCCTCTATCTACATGAATTATGAAGTTCGTCAGACTGAGTGTCTGTGGAACTAATATTAGGCAATTGTTTGCCCCCCTCCTGTACCTCCTCCATAACCTATTCACCTCCTAATCCCTTCCGATTACAAGATATTTTGAATAATTAATCAATCAGTGACTGAAAATCACCCATCACTGCCTTTTCCCCCCATTGTCCAGCTTTCTTTATGCCCATGTCTGCTATCACCCTCTCGAAGTCAAATGCACCACGAAGCCACCAGTCCACCAGAGCATTTGATACTTTTTTAATATTATTCTTATTCAAATTCTTTTTTTTTTCTCCCCCCCTTCTTCAAAAACCTTTTCCCATAATTACACCATAATCATTATATAATCTTACAAACAAAGACCCCCATTGTAACAGCAGCTTTTGTCAACTCTGGGACACTGAATGTATTATTGCAAGCCCTATAGAAGCATATTCTTCTATCCTAGCATCCTCTCCATCATCCTCATCCTCCTGTGCGCTGTCCTGTCTCTGAAGTTCAGCCCAAAAAACTTTTTCTGTCCTCATCCCCCCCCATTTTTTATAATTTTTTTTTATAAAGTCAAAGTCAAATTCTATCCCCTTTGTGCTTGCAGGCAGGCTACCTTTGGTCTGTGTGGAGCGCTTTTTCTTATTGTTAAAGTGCAGAATGAGGCTTTGGCGCTTCTCCGCCCCGCCGAGTGCCAATTTAATATAATATTTACGCATAGACGTGCTTTTGATCCGTCTGGTTTAAAAAGCGCTCCTTAGCACCGTGTCAGAATATTAATTCTCATCAGGGAGGGTGGGAAAGAAAAAAAAAATCTCAACCCGCGCTGTGCGTCCGTAATGCTACGACTGGCAACATAACTGCCTTATTTACATTAAACACGCCGCAAGGTTACAGTGCAGCGGAGCGCCGCGCTTTATCACTCCGGACTTCTCTGACTGATGCTCGTCTTTCCGCTCCTTTACACTCCCCTGGACTTTTTTTTCTTTAGGACTTGGGACACTTCTCTGGAAAGGTAAAAGCTCACTCTGTCTATATTTATATTTGTATATCCAGGTATCTAATAATTTTTACCTTGAAACAATCCGGGCTTTACGCACGTTATTATTTCTAATACGGCGGAGCCAATTAAGCGGCGTGTGAACAAACAAGAGCGCCGATGTGACGCGGGTTTAATAAGAGTCTTTACAGCGTGACAGTCGGGGTCAATAAGAGGCTGCGATGTTAGCAAATGTTATCCTTCGTGTTGGAGGGGATTAGAGATTATTTCCCCGAGCAGTGGTATCGTTCAGGTCCGCGGGTTCGCCTTGTAGACCCGTCGGAGTCGAGCGAAGCGAATTACACGACAATGGAGAGCTGCTCTTAAACGGCACGCCGCGTTTCACCTACCAGACAGGGGGAGCGCAAGGATGGGAACGTCTTGCCATGCCGGCTGACTGGTATCAATGAACGCCTTGATACATAGAGAGACACACAAAAAAATAGTTAATCAAATAATCAGGGGTTGGAAAAGAAAAAAAAAAAAAATCATCCTGTGTGAGTGAAGCGTGCGGAGCTGTGGGATAGGGATCCCGGAGGCGGACGCCGCTCTTAACAGGTCCGGAGCGCACTTTCTTTCTGCCTCGGGTTTTCGGCTCTACAGAAGCGATCGCAGGTCAATCATGTGGGCCGCGTTTCAACATTAAGACAAGACGTGCGTCGTGAGTTGCTTTTGTATATAAAAGGTAAGAAAGTGATGCTTTAATGCATTTTACGCGCGGGCGCGCGTGTGTATGTATGCATGTGTGTATGTATGTATGCATGTGTGTGTATGTATGTGGCGCAAAGTGCAGGGCGCAGTCTGTGTCCATGTCGCGACTGTGCCGTTATGTTTCTTGTTTATGTGATTAAATAAGGCGCAGGATAATTAACTAGATCTAATAACCGGGAAGGCTTTAACGCGCGGCGGTCGAAACAGGAGAGACTCAAACAGAAAGCGACGCACTCAAAGAAGCAAGCGGTCGGACTTTTCCCCCTCTCTCCATGAACTTGAACATGAACGTGAACATGATAACCGTGCTGTCTTTGATTTGATTTTTCCAGTCCGTGCTTCATGACTGTCTGACGCGCAATGGTGATGAAAGGCGCAGACTGTGCGTAAAAACTAAACAGAAATAAAAAGTAGCCTTAACGCGCCCTCGGCGTTACTGTACCACTGTGACCGGCTTGGATGTGGAGCTGAGGAGGAGGAGGAGGAGGAGGAAGAGAACGGGGCAAAAACTTTTATGTCCGAGTCTCTCTGCTCGAAAGTTTCTCATTTCCCGTTTCCGTGTGGAGTTTTAGGGCGAAGCCTCGTCCACGTCCCGAGGGAAGCCGAGGCTTGAAGTTGCCGTGTGTTCAAACTTTGTGCGCCGGTGAGACCTGCCATTTTGTGCTCGGATCGAGCCGCTCAGGAACATTATGCTCGGAGGGACGTGATGATGATGATGGCATTCAACAACCGAGGGGTAAATGTCATAGGAGGCTTTAACAATCCCTTTCCTAGCTATAGAAAACCTGCACGTATTGGCAGACAATGGAGATTTTAACGACTGTCGAGGGCGTCGTCGCTTTGGGAAATAACGCATTTTTACGAGAAAAACAGAAAGTTGCGAGAGAGAGACGGAGAGAGAGAGACAGAGACGAGCAATACAATGTTAGTATGAAATATGGCATTTAAGTATTCAGATCCGGTTAAGGTCCTCTCACACCATACATTCTCTAGACATTATTAGATATTTAGGAGACATTCTCTGTTGCATTCATTTTTAATTATTTTACTGCATTAAGATTAAGATAAGCACGCAATAATAAAATACGCAGCGTTCTCTGGCTGGTTTATCAAACGCACAGAATTAGGATTTTTTTTGTTTTTTCCCCCGACACAGGAAAGTCTTTATAAATACCTAGAAACGCAACACTGTCGGAATGGATAGGTCCATCACTCTAACTGCAGGTGTCTCCTGCTGTCCTCACTGTGAGGTTTTAAAGGAGACAGCAGACCATTTAAAAAGATAGATAGAAAGAGATGTGACCCTAACAAGTGGAGAACTGCAGTGCATTAGAATTTCAGCATGCAATTTATTTAAACACCATTTAATCATTGTTAATGATCGTCTTTTCTACTTACCTTTATTATTATATAAAATTTAATATTTTAATTTTGTTATGGTATACCTTAATGAGTTGAAACTGTGTAACATGTCTGTTCCCCCTCAACAACATTTGTTATTAAAGCTAAAGGGTCAGGAACAGGTTGTGCAGACACACAGTGCAAATAAGACACCATCATTGTTAAACTGTATTTGAGAAAGATATTATGTGTGTAATAATGTCTGGGCGTAGACAATTTTTTTCTTCTTCTTCTCAGCTCAGCTTTTAATTTTTTGATTTGACATGCAGTCTGCTCACACACTTCAAACCTCTAGTATTACATGCCATACATATGTGAGGTCAGCCTTAATGTGCCCCTGAAATGCAGTGTTTTGGACTAAACCTATAAATTAAAATTTAGGGAATTTGTAGTGAGTAATAAGTGTTGTGATGATTTAGGATGAGTAGTGTAAAGGAAAATAAATATTAAAGAGAGGATAATATGCATAAGGAAGTATATAAATTGAGTAATAGGCTGTAATTTGTATATTTTTAAAAATGTATTTCTTGGCCGATAGTTTATTTTTTTGAAACTCCTAGATAAATCAAATTTTAATGCATTTGTTTTCTTACTATTAATCTTTAAATTTTTCAATAAAAAATATATACTCTGTGATTAAAAATGTATACAACTAATCATTAGAAAAATACAAAATTTAGGTGAGCAGTGTTAAAAATATTTACGTATTACGCACTAGCAGGAATTGTATAGTTTCTATTCAGTGTTACTAAGTTGTAGTGTATTGCCCGTCGCGCAGACATCATTAAAATATCGGCAACATTTCTTTTTCATTTTTTTTTTGAAAAAAGAAATACTCAAGTCATTGAAATTCAGTGAAGGAGGAAGCGTTATGAAGACTCTTGTGAAAATGCTCTGCCAATAGATCCGATAGCAGTTCGACAGGGCTAAACAGCCCAAGCCAATCCTGTCAAAATGTCTCCTCCCTGGTGTCTCCGCTCTCATTTACATATGCGTCTTGTGCTCGTTCGGCAGGCAGGGCCCGTGTTGCGTGGTGGAACTTGGCAGCAGCCGGGAAAGCCAGTGTGTCCCCCGGTTTGCTTGGTCCCTGCCTGGTGCCATGGCTTGTGGCTGAGCGGGGGGCAAGTGTGAGGCCGAATGACCTGCTCTCATCTCCAGCCCCCCCTCTTTCTCTCTCGATCTCTCTAGGGCTGTCAGTCTCCGGCTCAGCCGACTGGATCCGGGCTGGAGCCTTGGAGACGTGATCAAACAGCCATTCCACACTTAAATGCTTCTCTGCTCCTTTTAATTGGAGGAAATTGTCTTCCAGATGCCCGGGCCTTAGTCAGGCTGGGAGGTGGTGGTGGTGGTGGTGGTGGTGGTCGTGGTGGTGTGGCAGCAAGGCCGGGACGATTAGGTATTAATTGATACGTGCTGTGGAGACCCCCCCGCTTTCTCTGTGGCTCGGAACAGTAAGGCCTTTCCCCCGAGTGGCAGCAGAATCCCTATACACCCAGAGAGCGGTGTTTATTTATTTGGGGGTGCTTGCACTGTGCTTGCGGGCTAACACGCTGGCATTAGTCTGTGCTGAGGCTTGTTAATAACCTTGATGAGCAAGGTTAAGTTAAATATACAGGGAAAGGGTAATATATTATCCCTAATCACAACAACAATGTGAAAGCAGCAGGTATAGAACAGGCTTAATGGAAAGACTATTAAAACTTTATGGAGATAATGCTTGACATGATTGTTTTTCACATTGATCGATCTTTATAAATATGTAGTTAATATTATTATTATTATTATTATTATTTTTATTATTGAAATAGCGTTTGCTTTGGTGTTTAGTCATTTTTTTATTTTCAAAGTTTGCTCTGTTGCTGTCATTTTATAAGTCAGGGTGTGGCAACACAATAATCTGTACCAGAAATCCTTGTAGCATTGTCCCACCATCACACATTTTAAACTGCAGTGCCTTACTTTACTCTTTAGGCCTGTCTTTTTGAATTGATTAAGCTTGTAAGACCCATCATTCAATATCTGTCATGCAGTGCAGAAGACGCAGTTCATCATGTCATCGCACGCAACATACAAATGAGAGTTAGTTTGTGACTACTGACAGTTGTCAACTTTTGTCTTTAGCAAATAATTATAGTCGAAAGAAGAACATTTAATGCTCTGCATGTCATTTATTGTCATTTATAGTTGAGTGCTGATTTGTTAGACATTCTGTATGTGAGCGAGTGAGTGAGAGAGAGAAAGAGAGAGAGAGAGAGAGAGAGAGAGAGGGCTAAAGAGTGGAAGTTTTTTGAACAGGCTAATCACAGACATCAGTGTGTGATCTAAGAATAAAGAGTGCCCTGACAGATGAGGTGGTGACGAATGAGCTTGTCTCTACTGCCTCGTGCCAGGGTGCCACCAGAAGGAGCGTCTGTCTGTCTGCCGGGGTAGAGGGAGAAAGAGAGAGAGAGAGAGAGAGAGAGAGAGATGCAAGGGGTCTATGATAATACAGTGTGCTCTACCCCACCCTGAGGCACTTTCCATGAGGAAAATCTATGGAGTGATGCTGCTTTCAGTATTACTAAGAAGTGCAGAATAAGTGTGCATCATAGTAAAACCTAACTTGAGTGCAGATGACAGAGCTGAACAGATGTGTGCAGATGCTTTCTATTCAAGCGAGGTTTTTTTTTTTTCTTCACTCCTTTGGGACGCGTGTAGAAAGAATGATTGGGCATAAGTTTCTCCCTTTCTTTCAGTCTTTCTTTGAGATTCTTGCAAATGGGTTTATCATATAGACAATACGCACATGATACAGTTAAATAATCCTGCATGCCATCTGAACCTCGTCTTTCAGTGAAGAGCTCAGCAACTGGTTGTTGCTATGCTTGATTCTTCTTAAGTGCCACTTCTTGTAAGGAAAAAAAAAAAAGAAATCCGAGCTTATAACACCCTTTGATCAAGCAATATTTCGAAGAATGTGAGCATTACTTTGTAAAATCTCATAAACTTCATGATAGGGACATTCTTAAAGCGTGACCTAATGTTGTTTTTTGGCAGCGGGAGTGATAAGCACACTTTTATTTGATCTGGGAAAATGAAAATGAATGAAGCTCAATCGCAGCGCTTCTCCATCTGGCCTGTTTATGAGGAGGTGTGGTTTGGAGGTGCATCCTCATGGCCTGAGAGCGAACGCTCGGCCCCTCGGCTGCACTAAGTTGCTTGGGTTTAGACAGCCTTGGGAAAGACAGTCAGAGAGCCTCAGCTTTGGCCTTGCCCTTTAAACCAGTGACAGCCTTCTAATCACTCCACCATCTCTCACCATCTGTTTTTTTTCCCTTCCTTTTGTAAAATGTGTGACGATATCCGCTCTTAAATCTACAGGACATTTTTTGGGACGGTTTAAAAAAAAACAAAAAAAAAACGCCGTACTGTCTCGAGTGCAGGGTGAGGGGATGATCTGCTGTCGAACAGCGCAAAATTACAGCCATGTCATCTCACCAGACATGGGCTTTGTGCAGCCAGGCCTGTCAATCAGCATCATCTTTGTTCGAATTTCTTTTTTTCCAGAGCTTTTTAAATGCTGAGAAATACCAGATTCAAGTGCAAGATTCCTCTAATGTCTCAATGGCCGTCGAGACAAACAAGAGATCTATGGTACGAAGTGTCCCGAGATAATTAGAGGGTTTAATGATGCCTATTCTCATGCTGTTTCCGGGTCATGACCTTTAGAGGGAGGGCCACTAGAGAGGGGTCCCCCCTCGAGGGATCTGGGCAAGATGGCCGTCGACGGAGAGTAAAGAGGGCCCCTGCACCTTTAATTATGATCAAGAGGTTTCCTCCAAAGGACGGCTGGAGTGCAGTTATGTTGCCTCGTAAATCTGCCCCTGATGCCGTATATTGTGTTGAACTATTACTGTACACTATTATACTGCATATTCAACTGGCTCTTCAGGACCTGATTTGCATAATTGGATCTTTAATGAAACTTGCCTTGTGGAACAAAAAAAAAAAAAATAGAAGAGAGTAGGGGAAGGAAGGGAAAAAAAAACCCCCAGTATTTTGGAATGATAGGCAAACCCCAGTGAGTATTTATCAGGAAGAAGTTTCACATGGTTTTGAAAACATGGCAAACAAGGAAAAAGGTGACCTGCGGTACCAGTGCTCTTTTTTTCACACACACACACACACACACACACACATGCACGCACACACATCAATGGCCGTGCTACAAATCGGATGAGAACTGCTTCTGAAAGCTGTACATTCCCAGCCAGGTCTCGCGGGTTATTACTACAATAGCTGGATTTCTTTAGCCTGGGGGATTTTAGGTTTGCTGTCTCCACTCATTCTCTCGACTTGTTACTCGAGGAAGATGGGCCCTTTGTCGCTCGCCTGTTGGAATTCCGCCGCCGCAAATATTTTGACAATTCCTAATCGTGAGCAGTCAGATTCGAAACAGGGCGCCGGCTGGATGCAGCCGGTTTCAATCGAAGGTGTTAAGTCCGGTCTTTTTGATCTGTCGTTGTTTCTCTCCGTGTGTATATGTACTGTATACATCTATCTGTTTGAACTACATTTTATTTACATTTCTCATATATATTTTTTTTATCCGGATGCATTTAAAGGTCAGTCGTCGCCGTGGGCTCACACGTGTTCCCTATGTTTCCTTTTCCATCACCTCTGATTTCAGTCCTCCTGTTGTTTTGAGCTGGGAGGGGAATTCTTTTATTAGTTCATTAAAGCACACATGCCTTTTTATTATTATTATTTTTTTTTTCCCCCCTCGATTCGTGCAGGTGAAGGTTAAAATGCTGATAGCAGCACTTTGAGACTGACGTGACATTCATGGTTAATGAAATGTTATTTGTGTTGCCGTTGAAGTACCTATCATTTAAAAGTGATGGCGGTGGTGGGGGGAAAAATGCGATATAAAAAGAGTGGAACATTATTCAGCGGCACTGTAGCACGAGGGATTTCTACGAGGGGGTGCGGTGCTGTTAATCAGGGAGCAAGGTTAAAAATGGATATTAGCTAAACGATGATGATTTATCCACGAGGGAGGAGCGGGCCAGAGACACAGGGGTGACATTACTCCAGAAGCCTGAGAGTGGATCATGTGGTCATGGAGGTTCACAGGTGGCTATCGGAGTGATGTTATGAAGAGGGGGGAGAGATAGAGAGAGAGAGAGAGTGTGTGTGGAGGAGGGATGGGAAAAAAAAGAAACTGCACAAGTGTTGTCGCTGTCATTAACCCTGAATGAGAAAACAGCTCTATAATCCTCTTTATCCTTTCTCTCTCTCCCTCAGGCTCGACATTTGGGAAACCTCCTCTGAAGACCTTCTACATCTCTTGCTATCTCACAGGTAGGATCCTGCTATTGTTAGGATTTTTTCTCTTTCTCTCTCTCTCTCTCTCTCTGTCTCTCGCTCTGTCTCTCTCTCTCACACACACACACACACACACACACACACACAGTCAGAGTGCTTGTGCTGTTGATTCTCCCGGTAATGATGTCACAGCGATAGTAGAGGAGAGCAAATGTCTCCTGATTCCACCATTTAACGGCTGGCTGAATTGGCTGATAATGATAGCATTGGCGTCTCCAGCCGCACAGACAGACCAGACCCTGTGAATTAGCGAGAGAGAGAGAGAGGGGAGGAGAGATTAAGAGAGAAGGGTAGAGAGGCAGAGAGAGAGAGAGGAAGAGAGGGAAATGGTTTACAAAGGAAGAGAAGCCAGCGATGCCAGAAAGTGAAAGATAGAGACGTTGTCATGAAGAGAAGGGTGATGTACTTAACGTATCGGCGCCATGCACTCGAACAAGCCGCTAGAGATGTGTGTGCGCGTGTGTGGCAGTGGTGATAGCGAGATGCTTTGCCACATTTCTTCCTGAGCTTTGAAGTGAAAGATGAGGTCCATATCTTATCTCGAAATAAAATAGAGCAGAAATTTTACAAAAGTAATCAAATAGTATATTTACAATACTGAGCAAAAGTCTTGAGCAACCCATCATTTTTTTCATATTCTGCTTCCAAAGAGCCAGACTTTATTTATTTATTATTTTTTTAAATGTCATCTTGAGGAATAGTTTTTCAGGTTTCCTGAAAGACTTTTTTGGCTTAAGGATTTTTGTCTTTCTTTTTTTTTTTCTTCAGTCCAGTCACTGTACATGAACGTTTTCAGAGGAAAGTTTTGATTTGTTAAGCCACCTAGTGACCTATGAATCATCCAAGCATAAATATAATCTAAATTAAGGCATGAACCAGTGAGAAACAGGTGCAGATGATGACATACTGTATGATTAGTATACTAGTGATGCTGAATGCTGAGTGGTTGGAACAGACGAGAGGGGAAATGAGGCTGCTGCTGCTGATTTTGTTAACACCTAATTTTTTTCATTTTACAATATCTTTAGGTACTTTGCAGCCTGTTGTAGTAAAACATTAGTTCACATAATTTTTATTAATTTAACCTACATTACTTAATTTAACATGCAGAAATGAGGAGTGGCTCAAGACTTTTGCAAAGTATTGTGTATACAAAAAGCAGCATTACAGAAATCCGGGTTCCTGATGAACGAGCCAGAGGACACAGTGGTGAGGAGAAACCCAATGAGATGAGTCCTAGGTTCAACCCTTGGTTCAACAGTCAGCTTTAGATACAAGTAAACAGTATGCAAGTGAAACTCTCCACTCAAAGTGGGGTCCAGAGACAACCCAGTGGTTCTGTGTGTGTGTGTGTGTGTGTGTGTGCGTGTGTGTGTGTGTGTGTGTGTGTGTGTGTGTGTGTTTTAAATTAAGTTCAAATCACAATCTCATGAGTTTTAATAAGTAATGAGAATTAATAAAGATATAGGTACGTGATATTAAGGTGTTATAATCATTATCTAGTCTGGTTTAACCCTGATCTGTCAGTGTGGATGTGTGTGACGTGTTCTGTTGGTGGAAAATCCTCTATGGATAAAAAAAAAAACACAAAATATCACTGTACATACTCTTTTTAAATACTCGTCTTGAATTGAGTCATGCATGGACCTTTTTTAACGGTGTAAGGAAAAGCAAATTATATGAACTAAAGCGCTAAAGCAAGGGTGAGACTGAATAATAATGCACGGAATTATGGCATAGAGAACCTTTGGAATATCTAAGTAAGCTAATTTTTTTTTGTGTTTTATTCATTAAGACTTGATACATGATTTTAAAAAAATTATTTAAAAATCTGATTCCAGACACACCTGTAGCAATATTTTAGCGAAGTCTCACTTTCGGCTGTCAAAATATCTGCTCCTGGTCTCCGAGGTGTTACCGAGAGGAGAAAATAGACCACCAACATTAGGGTATCAGGGTTATATTGCATGCTGTCAATAATATTGCATATTTCAGATTGTTATAGTTACATACTTTGTTATAGTTTTATAACTTAAAATGTAATGTTTTAAGGGTGTGGTTTTAAATAGATTGCTAAACTGGAATTCTTTTAAACATTCTTCCAAAATGACTGCCTCGTAAAACATTTTAACACCTTCTCACAGTTATGTCCTTCCCACGTCCATGAAAAAAGAAGCTCTTTTTATTCAAATATAAATGTGTCTTTCTTCTTTCAAAAATGAAATTTTTTTTAAAAGCCTGCATTTAACCACGCATCTTAAAACATGATTTTTCAGCCCGCTGAAAGTCCTAATAGAGTATTACTTATTTACTTTATTTTTTTTTTCTGGCAAAGCAAAAGTAAATAAGTGGATCTGAATGTTAAGGAACATTCCAAGCTTTGAACACATACCCTTCTGTGAGCACCTCTCTCCTCACACCACATTTCCAGCCCAGCAGCGTCTCTGAAGCGCACCGAGATGACCGTTAAGTATATATGCGTGTGTGTATCGTTGAGCTTGTTTAACCATTTTAGCAATGGAGGAGGTTCAGTGCACAGAGATAGAGATGTACAGTACACACACGTCTGTCACACAGTCCGACTTTATGCACGTTGCATGGCACGCTGATTGATGTAACACACATATTTTGAAAGGTCTCTTTAACGTTCTAGTGTTAATGATTTCAAAATGTTTTTGAGTGCAAGAAATGATTTATGCAAAACATGTTTTAAGTAATATTTTATCATGCACATTGTTTTATGCATAAACAAAAAGGCTGCTTGAGTATTTTCTTTCTGTCTTATATACACTTTCTGCCGCTCACACACACACACACACACACACACACACACACACTCAGACATGTTTCAACAATTGCGCATCTCACCTGCCATCACTATACGGTAGCGGTGCTGCTGTTTGTGGAGAGCTGTCACTCCTGTGAAGACTGTTTTAAAGTAACTGCTGCTGAAGGTGAGAGTTCAACAGTATTTACTTTAGGGAATTTGTCTTTATCTGCCTTATTGCCGAAGTGAATTTTAAAAGGCCTCTTGGAGAGAATTCCCTTGACGTGTAGCTTCCTTTACACCTTTTAAGTCTTAAGATGCTTCCTCCTCCTCCTCCTTCTCCTCCTCTTTCTCCGTCTTCTCCTCCTCTTCACACTCCGCTCCAGCATTTCCCCCGTAATACATTTCATGCATTTTTTTTTTTGGCAGGGCAATTTTATTAAATTAGCCACTTCAGATATTCTCTATTCTTTCTTTTTTGTCAAGATCACTTGACATTGCTGTTTGTCTCTTTGCCCCGTTTTCTTCCCCCCTCCCCTTTGTTAAAGCTGTTGTGCCAATCGGTGTAATTGGGAGAAAGCAAAGTTAAATGAGAGAGGAAGCATCATGGAAAGTTTCGAGAAAAATAAGGCCGTCAGTATAGATCAGCAAAAATGCACGCGGACGATCCAATCGCCTCCTTTCGGCCTGAAGAGCAGGACGAGAAATCCGAGCCAGTTCGAGCCGAGAACTCGGGTTTCTCTTATACTTATAAATCCACTCAAAGTGTCTGAAAATGTGTCAAAAATAGACACCAGGCTAACCAAGGTCAAGTGATTTTGTTCAGAATGTATCAGTTCCTGTCACTGCCTGATCTGTTGGATGCTGTACTTTCGCTCGAATAGATCACACCACGATCAAAATTCAAGTGCTAACTTACTCCAAGATTAAAATGCAAATAAAATTCCCTCAAGTTGGGTAAATGCGACATTGCAATATGAGTAAGTTTTAACACAACAAAACATTAACGTCTTAACACTGATTTTCAATTATAAACTAGTGACAGGATTACGGGCACCCAAGGCCCATTCATAACCGGTTCAGTCTGATCAGACATAAAAGCTGATGTAGCACAAAAAAAGTTGATGCTCGCTACGAAAGAAAGGCAGCGCAGCCCACAGCACACATGACCCACCAGGCAAAGACCCCCAATGATGCCAACCTGACCTCTAAACTCCACAGAACAAGTCTGATGCACGGAGGCTCCACCCCCCAACTCACAGCACCCAAAGGATGCGTTGCCAACATCCCGGTGCCAGCCACCACAGCACACCCCCAGATGTCTTGTAGAGTCATGCTCCCATGCGTGCAGGTCATAATGTTTAGTGTCGTGATGTTATGGCTGATCGATGTATATCCATCCCTCATGTGGTGTAACCAACTCATCAGAAAGCACCCTGGTTCTGCAAACATGACTGGCAAGGAGCAACTATGTCATCCCTCCCATTCAGAGGGCATGGATGATTGTGGCATCATTGGGTATTCAAGTGCACCATCTCCTGATGATAGGACAAACGCTTTCCTGTCTTGTGGAAACTAGTGTAGGTGCACCACTTTCTCCTCTCTATTCTAGTACTATCCCTATATTCTGCTAATTAATCACATGCTTTAAAAAACAATAGCAGTGTGCTGATGCGCATATATATCGTCTCTGTCGATATATATATATATGCGCATATATATCGTCTCTGAAAGATCGTCTCTGTTATATCAAAAAAATCAGGAACTACTGCTAATAGCAATTTTTTTTTCACATCTATGAAGCAGAATGTCATGCATGTTTGTATTATATGCCTGATTATAAAGAGACATTTATAACAAGTTTAGCTGGTGAATAGTGCGTGTGTGTGTGTGTGTGTATGTGTGTGTGTGAGAGAGAGAGAGAGAGAGAGAGAGAGAGGGGGGGGGGGCTGCTCTGGTGTTGATAATTAACACTTTCCACTGTACGTGTGGGCCGTCATTAGGAGGGTAAAAGATCGTCTCTGTTTAAATTTGCATGATGATGGTACTGTGACCAGTCATCGCTAGATCAACCAGCTAGAAAAGGCCTAAGGTTGGGAAAGGAAGATTCATGATCCTCTCTCTCTCTCTCTCTCTCTCTCTCTCTCTGTGTCTCTCTCACTCTCTCTCTCTTCCTTCTTCATGGGAGGTCTCAGCTCCCCCAAACACAACCCCAAAACCACACACACATACACACACACCCTCATGTCCTGCCGCTCGCCTCTCTTAGGAACGATGATCCGCTGTGATCTCATTTCAGCGCGGCCCGATCCGGGGAAGCTCGGGGAGACTTTCCTTTCGTTTATGTATTTATTTCTCTCGTGCCACTCCCTCCCTCCGCCTCTTGCTTCCTCTTTCTCTGTGCCCTACTGATTGCCGTAGCCTCAGGGCTCGCCGCCGCACACTACATCCCTGTGATTATATTAATGGCCTCCTGCACTGAGCTTGTCTGGGTAATGCACGGCACGGTGGTGGTAGTGGTGGTGGTTGTATAGTTCCGCAGACTGACCTGTAACCTCAGAGGTGGCCGGCTCACGGCCCAGGTGGACTGACGCCACTCCATGGGCTCCCTCTGGGCCGGCTACTTAACCCACAATGCCTCACTGAGCACCCAGACAGAGCAGCAGCGCAGACAGGAGAGAGAGAGAGAGAGAGAGAGAGGGATAGAAAAGATATGGCGTTTTCCCCGAGTCTCCTCTGAACTAGAGGAAGTTTATGAATAAGACAGGCAAATCAGAGCCACAGGCTTTTGGCTAAAACTCACAAAGCTGGCTAATAATTCTCCCCTGAACAGTATTGATCTTTATTTGTTATTATGGCACTTCTAGCGTTCCTGCACGTTTATTTGTCTTCATTAGAGTCCCACAGCACCTGCAGCAGCCTTGCATAAGTTTTGTGTGTGTGTGTGTGTGTGTGTGTGTGTGTCTTATTGCAAACGAAAGCTTTATTTAGGGCTAAGATTATGCTGATCATCTATCTTCGTGCCTCCTTTCGTCTCTCCATTTTGAAATGTATATCTACATATGTGTTTGGAAAAGTTGATGCATCACTGTCTTTATCGATTAATTCCCTGCGTGTGTACCTAAGTGCATACGAGTGCATGACGGAGTGGTTAGGTATAGAGCCGGGCGATATTATGATATGACATCAATACTGTGATGAATTACATCACGATACACTGTGACTAAGGTGAATATCTGTAGGATTATTAAAACACCAAGCAACTCTGACGTAGAGATTGAAAGGAATTCATAATTTCCCGGTTTTCCCCGTTTCGTGAATAATACGATACAATGTTCCTGGCACTTTTTAAAAGTTAAATATTGTGGCATTGAGTTCATTTGCACATTGATTTACCTGGATCTTGTGCAGGACATCCCTACTAGGTGTGTAGTGCACGTCTCTGAGACAGGGTGAGGGTACACTCACTGACACCTCTGTCAGTGTCTTAAACATAAGTGCGTACGTCCACGTCCTACTTCTCCCTCGCGCTCATCTTCACCGTGCTTGCGCTCTTGCTTTTTCAGCTTGTGTTGTCAGGGGTAATCTTGAGAGTGATCTTAATTATGGAGGTTCAATATGATTTTTTTTTCATAACACGCTCTTAATCAAACAGTGCAGTTAGTTAGCAATGAAAGGGAGGGGCTAGGAGACTGTTCACACACGCACACACGCTGCTGGCCTTCACCGAGAGGCGGAAAGAGAAAGTTTTGAAGGAGAGAGATGTAGGGACCGATATATGCGTATGTGCCGGAGATATAATGTGAAAATATAACCAAATATTAAAAGTAGTTCTATTGGTGTCTGCGCCGAATGAAAAGTTTTTTCTTTAAAAAAAAAAAAAAAAGTTTGCAGTATATTTCCCTGAATATACTCAGTCATCCAATAATGTGTCTTTATGCAAACATGTACAACATGTAGACAATACGCAAAATA